>JAUMHI010000067.1:3379018-3400577 GCA_032359435.1 Enteromius unitaeniatus
AAAATACTATGTTTTTATAAAAATAAAATCTGAATTATTTTTTAAATACAAAATTATTAACATAAAAATGATTTAGATAGCATTTTAAAATGTTTTATATTAAAATAACATTAAAAACATTTAGTATAATTATTTAGATGACAATTCTTAATGTTAGAATAAAACATTTAATTTCAATAAAAATTAATGTATTAAAGCAATAATTAATTATTAAAATCATTTTGATTTAATTAGCAATACAATATTTTTACTAATTACTGTTTTTTCTATATACTATATTCACTCCAATAAATAAAATATTTAATATACAATATATTTTACAATATATTTATATTTTATTAAAATTTGTATTTAAAAAAAATAATACAATTAGTAAATCTGGATTTTGTAAAATTTATAAAAAATAACTCTCAATGTTAGATAATTCTCAAGATCTTAAAATATTATTATTATCATTATTATTTAATTGTATTTAAATAAAATATTTTCAATTAAAAAAACAAAATATCATTATTTTTTTTAAATATATTCTTTAAAATACTAAAATAAATAATACATTCAATTAAATATACAATTAAATTATATTAATTTACACTACATTATAAACTCAACACAACTCAACTTTACATTTCAGTCAACCCCAAAGTTGCATAGTCAGCTACTTTTTATTAGTCATATGGAGTGAACATTTTTAAAAGGGCAGCTTGACTGATGTGTAGCTACTGTAAAGTTTTGAATGAAAATCTAGCGGAAAATGGCTAGAGAGACCCAGAGAGAGGGAACGACTAAAAGAGGGAGAGTAAAAAGCTGGCATAAATATGTGAGCTTTGAAGGCCTAGAATTATCCATCTCTCTAATTAGTTCCAGGAATCTGGAGTCCTCAGCCAGTCTGAGTCATAAAGAGTCTGGCAACACGCCGCACGCGCAAAGCCACGCAAAACCCATTCATAACCCTGTGTTCACTCCCAGCACACACAAACACTCCAGCTCTGTGTGCCGCGAGATGCGTGACTGTTACTGCACAAGAGCTCAAAGCTTCAGAAGAGCCAGAAGTTCATTTGAAACACACACGATCCATGGCTGCTGCTCTATCTTCTGATAGTAACTGAATTTCAGTTGAGTCACAATCAGTAGCTTTTACAAATACACAGTGGTTTTAACCATTGTTAACCAGCTTGGTAAAATCTGTCACATCAACTTAGATTTAGCATTTGGCTTGAAGCCTGTAGAATTAAACACTTACTGCCACATGACTGAAACTGGTACAATTAGTTTCTGTGACTTCTCGTGACATCACCACTATGCCATGTTAACATACAGGCCGTTGAGCAGCACGGGGTTAAATGATGTTTGTAATCAAAAGGTTGCATTTGAAACTATGGCTCAAAACACCAGCTGCATTCTGACAACCAGCTTTGCACAGCTCACACAAACAAAGTCTTGTGAGTTTGAGGATCAACTAATCCTGGATTTGGATTTTCTGATCACAAAACCTCGGAAAACTCTTCTGCTAATTTACCGAACCACAGACATTGTTTGCATTTTCCTTCATGCATTTTTGACACAAGTGACTCTCACAAAGCCTGAAAAGAATATTTAACCGAGAAAAATAAATAAATAAAAATAAAAATGATATATATGTGTAATTATTATTATTATGATATATTATTATATTAATATTTTAACATTATAAAACACTACTGATCAATTAATTTTGATTATGACTGACAAATCCCATCCAAAATACAGTAATACTGTAATGCTGTGATATGGTTTTCTATCTTTTTTAAATAATTTTTTTAAATGTTTAAATCTTTAAGAAAACAAAAGATTTGTACAGAATGCACAGAAGATTTCAGAAGTTTCTTTTCTGCTCAAAAACATTTCTTATAATCAAAATTGGAAATCTTTTTTTTTTCCCCATAATACTTAAGATTTTTTTTTATAGTGATATATAAATCTATTTTTTAAGTATAAATGATTAAGTATGGGGGGGGAATGTATATTATTTATATTTTCTCTCTATTTTTATGTGTTCTAGAACTATACTTTTCCAATTATTTTAATGACTAAAATCAGCAGAAATAGTACAAAAATACCACCATGTTCATATAAAGATATAAATAAATTGAAATAAATAATGAAACAAATATAACTTAATCAAACATAGCATATATATAAGTTTGTTTTTTTTATCGTGCGATAAGAGTCTCGCGTTAACAGCACATTAACGCCACTAATAAAAAAGCAGGACCTCAGCCTTACTAAGAGAACATACAAGTATCTCAGTACTCACCATCCATGGCCTGTTTGAGAGCTTGCAGTTTCTTGTGCTTCTCTCTGATGCGGTCGTAAGCGCTGTTGAAGGCCGAGCCGACGGACTGACTGGAATGGTGATGGGCCTTCCTGACATCTAGGCTCCCAAACTCAGAGTACCGGGAGTCCCTGGACTTGGATGATGACTTGTGTCGACCAGCCGAGCGGGTGCTCAGGGCGCTACTGCCCCTGCGGGCATCTTCCAGGGCCCCGAACCGGAGAATATCCGGGTCGAGGCAGGCCAGGTCTGCTGAGGAGGCCCAGCTTTTGTTTCTCTGATGGGGGTGTGAATGCTGGTTCGCCTCCAGAGGCCGGCCGCGCTGCTGCAGCTGTTGCCGTTGATGGTAGAGTTCGGCAGAGGATTCGGACCCGGCGTGATACTCTGAAGGAGGGTACGGACTGAGACCCTCGTCTGCTCTGACAAGGTCCTGGATGGGAAGAGAGCCCATAGAGCGACTGAGCCCACGGTTCAGGTTGGCCTGCTCCTGGGTTCGTGCTCTGTAGCGCTCCAGCACACGATGGGCGGCACTACGGCCTAATTGGGAGAGAAAAAACAAAACGCATACAAAAAGGTTAAATATCAAGAACTTGCAAAAGTATAAAGATGCATAATCATAAGAGAAAAGGTACAAAACATAATGGGAATGACAAAGTGCTCCATTGATAATGTCAACTGGCTTTATTTTGGTAATACAAATTAAATATTTCTGTGAAACATGACCGGAACACTTTTCTTGGTAATTGTACATGTCTGGGAGGTTCTTGGCCATAGAGAACATCCAGACATCGTGAGAGTGCAAGGTTTGGCTATATAGGACCTAATTGGTTATAAAGGTTGGTTATAAAATAATAGATTCTTATTTGTCTTTGCAGGTTTTTGTACGTGGAGCCCTTGCGATCTTGCTGAGCATTTTTATTGGATCACATTTGTCAATGCAAGATTAAAACGGGTCCTAATTGGCTGAAAGAACAGAAGGAACAATGGTGGCCTTCTAGTGGTTCTGAGCTCCTCTGAAGCCTCTCTGATTTCACCCCGAGCTTCCAGCGACACGCTCGTTAGCTTCGCCAATTCCAGCCCTGTCAATCAGGAAGACATGGACGTTCCAGATGGTTCTCTCTTAGAGAAGTGTTTGAGCTCTAAATGGCTCAACAAGAGGCCTTTTCTCTCATGTTTCATAAAAAGCTTAGTATATCGTAGCAGCAAAGACAGAGCTGGGGTGATTTCAAGTGGTTAACGAAGAGAGGCATGCTAAAGTCATTACACACTGGCCTAGACACTTCCAAAGCCATGACGCTGGAAGGATACCAGTCACCAAACAAAATATATAACTGTCTGAAAAATTTGATACAAAAGTCTTGCCATATTTAGTTCAATAACGCTTTGGTCTATAAGGTCTTAAATATGTTTCTTTCATATGTCTAGCGTAGCAAAGTAGTACTTTAAAAAGAAAAAATATAGGATGTTTGTTGCTGATTATACGTTGAAATGTGGGAATTGCATTCAAAAGTGAAGATGAATGGGAAATTTCAGGGGCATTTCAATGCGAGAACTAAATGCTGTATACGTCATCTGAAAGAAGTCCTTTTCAACAGAGAATTAAATGAATTAATAATAATAAGAATCCTTGTACTACTACTACTAATAATAATAATAATAATGATAACAATAAAGAAACTAAAAATAAACACGCATAGATAAACGGTTCTATGTGCATGTAGGAAACAGGCAAATACGGGGAGTTTTCATGTCATGCCTATTAAAAAAAAAAGATATATAGTAAATGACATAATAATGATATAATATATAAACATATATAAATGTATATAACACGATATTAAAAACACTACAATCTATATAATACAAATAATAAAGAAGAACATCTATCAATTGGTCTATCCATCAGTCTGTCCATCTGTCTCCATTTATCCATCCCCATCCATCCGTCCGTCTCTGTTAGTCTGTCCATCTCTGTCTGTTTGTTCGTTCATCCGTCTATCATTCCGTTTATGTCCCTATTTGTGTCCATCTGTCTGTCTGTGCATCCGTCTCTGTCTAATCCATCACAGACAGATCATAATGATCATCCCTTTCATAAGCATAATGATTTAAAGTGATCATGTGACTATAGTTATGCTAAATAAAATATTAGTAGTTTATTTGCAGCACATTATATGCTAAAGAAATGATGCTAATCACTTAAGGTGCAAACAGGTTAAACAAGACCTAAAAAATAAATAAATAAATCATCCAGAAAATGATCTGACCAGTCGTGGCTAGTAATGGCACAATTTTAACTGCATCAGGCTAGTAGTGCTTTTACTTGCAAAAGAAATTTGATGAAACATTTCTAATAAAACATTACTGTAGAGCACGTAAGAACATCTCATGAATTGAAATTCAAACTTCCATAATCTTGTTGACCAACCTTAGATAAGAAAGACTAGCACTGCTGTGCGATCATTCTCTCCTGAAGCTACAGCTAGTGTGAGCACATATAATCTGAGAACGTCAACAAATACTTAATTTGTGAAATGAGAAGAATGACACAGTTTCAGACCACAGTTATTACTTTACCACTGAGGTTTCATGACATCTCTAAAGCCAAAAATAAACCAGCGTGAAGTGAGTCACCATCTAGGCCGACATGTTTTCCTCACATCATGACCCTGATGGCTAGAGACAACAAAAAAAAAAATGAAAACAAAACACCCTACAGAAAAACACGCAATAAAGAAAAAAAACTCTGGGAAATATCTATTGCTAATCGATGACGCGCCTCAGTTACATAACCGTCCAGTCGCGTTTGTGCTACTGAAACCACTGGGAAGATTTGGTCATATTTTCCAAAATGAAACACTCTGGTTTTGGTTTGCGGTGATGTGCTTGTCTAGATTTGTTTCAAGCTCTTGTCCATGCACAGAGAGAGGACGAGAAGGAGTGAGAGACAGACAGAAGATAGATGGAGAGTGAAAGCAAGAGGGAGTTGGAAAGTTGGGAAAGGAACAAAGAAGCAGCAGAGAAAAAAGATGACAAGAATAGGAGGGGAAAAAAAAAAAAAAAAGTTCTTTGTTTGGCAAATCATTAAACTATAAAGCATAAAAAGTCAGAAGGAGAGATGGGAAAAACAGACTGAGAGAGTGAAAGAAGGCCAAGAGATGTTAGCCAAGACTAGAAAAAAAACAGTTCGAAATATAACATACTGCCTACTGCATACTAATGTACTACAGTACATACTATTCTGAAATCAAAATTTGAATTTTAAGTCAAGGAGATACTTGCTGTGTTTTGTAATAAACTGTTTAAAATTCAAATAGTTAAAAATAGTTGCTTTTTGTATCTTATTCAAAACCTGGTAAGATTTTTATGTTTTAAGATTCATGTCTTTTTTTTTAATAGTAGGTTTAAGATCAATATATATTTTTATATTATTAAAAATAAAAGAACTTTGCAAAACTATTTAATAATATATTATTTTTTATTTATATTTTTTCTTTTATTTTTTTTATATACACATTTTTAAAAGTAGTATAACTTAATATTTATTTATTCATTCATGTATTTCTTTTTATTATTGTTTTGGTTTTTTTACATTTTTATTTATGGCGATGCAGAGCTGAATTTTCAACATTTCTTATCAAATTATCACCATGAGACATTTTATTATTAAATCTTTCTAAATTGAATCTATTTCTAAACTACATTTTTTAAGCTCAAAATATAATAAAATGCTTAATAAAATGTATTGATTTCTGCATGTATTGTGTAATGTATTTAATTGCTCATATTATATACACACACACTTTGCTGTATGCAATAAACCGTATGCTAGTATTTATTTAAAAACATAATCAATCTGCACATCGTGACAATATCATAAAATCATTTAGGAAGACAAAAATAAATATATAAACTTCAAAATTCCCCAGAACTTTCTATCTACCATCTTAAGATTATCTGGAATTTTTTTCAGCAATCTTTACTTTCAGATTGCCACTTCTATTGCTGGTGCTGTTCTGGCTTGTCTCTTGTGGCAGGAAGGATCTTTTATTCTTCTGTTCTGATAGCAGCTCCTCAAGGGCCGAAGCCACGTCATGTCAGAACCAAGCCTTTGCTTTATTTACATTCTGAATCACTTCCTCTTAACTGGATAAATGCTGTGTGATGAGTCAGCGGGAAGCGCAGCGCTGTACTGTATTAAATCAATCAGTCAGAATTTCAAGTGAAGAAAGCGTGAGCTGTGATTACAATCAAAAAATCCTATTTTTTACCTGCAACTCCAACATGGAGCAAATCTGGTGCAAAAAAAAAAGTAAAAAAAAAAAAAAAAAGAAAAGACTGGAAGATCATGAGTGTGAGCATGTATTGACATGCCTGTGTGTTTGGGTGTGCATGTGTGTCTGTGGGTGAAAGGAAGAGAGAAGTAGAAAGCAAATACATACAGGTTTAATAGCATGGGGGATGAAACCCCATCTTCATGTTCCTATATAATAAGAAATAGATGGCTTAGAAGGGATCTGGTGTGTATTACCCGCTGGAAGGCCTTTTCCTCGAAGACGTTCACGAATCTCTTTGCTTCTCTCTGGAAGTGACTCCCTTTCACTTTGAGACAACAGACCATCCAGCTAAACAAACACATTAACAAAGATGTGAAAGAAAAAAAAAAGTATTACCAATATGAGACTGAAAGAAAGCTAATTATTCTGAATGTTTTCTCTTGTGCAGTAAGTGATCGTGTAAACACACACTACCACTCAAAAGTGTGGCTCAGTAAGATAGATATATATATATATATATATAGCAGCATATTAGCATCATGTGAAACTAAAAACTGGAATAATTAGGCTAAAAATTCAGATTTGCATCACAGAAATAATGACATTTTAAAAAATGTTAATAGAAAAAAGTTATTCACAATTGTAATAAAACCTCCCATTATTAGAGCTTTTACTGTATTGTAATGATTTTGTCAAAAGAAAAAACCTTTACAAGCCACCCAAATCGTACAAGCTAAAAACAAAAAGCATACATTTTAAATTGTTGTTGTTATTGACAATCATTTGCTTTATGAAATCATATACACTACCAAAAAAATAAGATATGTTTATAACAATAATATTGTTGTTGTTGTGGTGATATATCATCATCATTATTATTATACACTGGAAAGATTGGAAAAAAAAGTAAAACAGACTTTGGGAAAAAAAGAAATTGTGTGTTTGGGGGAAATTCATTTCATACCCTTAAAGGACTTCAAGAAAGCATGATCTATGTTAAAGTCAAACACATTTTGAATAAAGTTTTTAACTAAACTGGGTTTGCCTGAGGAAGAAAAAAACAAACATAATGGAAGACATGTAGCCTGAGAAAAACAATCTCAGGAGGGCTGCTCGCAGGAGAACAAACCCAAGCAACCACTCACAGGATTAATCAACAGTAATTAGAAGACGTCACCCCTACCAAACCACTTCACATTTACCTCCTCAGCGTGAAAAAAAGACACACAGAGCAGCAAATAAGACCAGAAACAGGTCTGTTCCAAGCAATATGCTTTTTCTGTATCGCTATGCCATTAAACTACTAGGGAGTGTGCTGCAGAAGAACAGGATGTGACATCAAACACAAGAAAACAAGCACAGGAAAGACTTGTTAACTACTTTTTTAATTGAAAGCTGTTTTATGGGGCTGGACTGTGCAGACAAGCCAGTTAATAGGAACAGTATGTTCACACATATTGCTAGTGCTGAATCATTAGTGCCTGAATATAACCAACTAACGAAATTAGAGCTGGGAATAGAGAACCTGTTATAAATTACAAAACAAAACTAAAATATAAAAAAAGAAAATGCAACACAAAACAAAAGCAAAGAAAAGCAAAACTCAAAAACAAAATAAAACTAATAAAATAAAAAGTAAAATAAAAACATAAAAAACAAACAAAAATAAATTAAATTATAAAATATTTTTTAAATGTTATATATATACACACACACACACACACACACACACATACACACACTATATATATATATTTTATAATTTAATTTTTTTTCCCCTTATAACAAGCTTTATATATTTTTTGCTAATATAAAGCTGCCTTTGCAACAGAAAACAATAACATGACTGCTGTATGTACTGCTTTCTTAACTCCACAATTCACTGAATGAATCAAAGTGGTCCTTTATTTAGTTTCTGAAGCTTAAGTCATTACATTTTGTATTCGTTACTTTAAATGAATCAAGCATTGTTGAGGCACTAACAAACTGTTGAAAGAAATACATAGACGTACCTGAGAGAGACTGCCAAGAACGAGCCGCACCAGCTTCCTGATGTATGAAAATGAAGGGTCACAGTTGGAGTTACGGATGTGAGCGCTGCAGGTGTCCAGAGCCGAGCGTACGGAGAGTCGGGTGAGCGTGGAGTCATCACACATGTTCAGCAGGACGCTGTTCAGATGTTCCCCAAGCTTCATTGGCTAAAAAACACATGTAGAGCTCAGTGAAAACACACACGGCATTGCGGCCTAGTCTAGAATCTACGTTTGCAACAAGTCCTGGGCCAAAATAATTGATTTACTCAATTTAAAATGATGTTGCAATGAAACAGTACAGAATAGTATGTTGCTAACACAGTATACCAATATTGGGTTCAATAGTTCAGTTCAGTTATTTACATTAAACAAACTACATTAATGGGAGTGAAATATTAAATGTCTACATCTCACCTGGCTCTGTGGAATCTCATAGTCTGCACCCCAGAACAACGTCATGCCAAGTGAATACATGTGCATCTAAACGTTTGAAAAGGAAAGACAGACGACATGTAACAATGGAACATTTTAGCCCATATAATAAAACTGCACAATAACTGACAGGCTCATTCTGACACACAAACCTGTCTTCAGAAGCATTTTCTACCGACAGTATGTTTTAGGTATCAATCCGTATCAAACTTTATTTATAGCACATCTGCATAGTGTTGTGTTTCTTCCCTGTCTGGCTCTTCTGTGTTCTTCCTGCTAAAGAATAGCTTTGGGAACAAAATATCCAAGAGTCTGCCAAAGTATGCAAAGGATCCTTTCACTTCTCTGCACACAATCGGGTCTTGAGACTGGGGCGGTATATCTTTCTTTCCAAGAATGTCATATGTACACAGAAGCGTGTTGTCCAAATTATTTAATAGATACAATGTATGCATAAAACGTAACATGGTTGTTTAGCTTTTTTGGTTGACCATAAAAAACGAAGTGATTTTTAGAATTTTTGGGGGGATTTTTTAAGAAAAGAGAAAATTAAAGTTCTGAAACTCACTGATAAAAAGGATTCTTAAAAAAATAAATAAAATGTCCTGCTTTTACTAAAAATTTTAATCATTCACTATTTGTGATGTAAATTAGTACCAGAAGCCATAAAAAAGAATTAAAATTTAACATTTTTAAACAGAAAACAACATGCCCAAATCTCCCAAATACCTTTTCCATATCAGAAAGCGAGGAGAGGTTGAGACCCTCCAGCATCTCTGGAGGAGTGAAAGCCCGTAGATCCTTCTGTGCGACATTTTCATCTGTGAAAGAGATGTTTCCAGAAGGCATGAGCAGCAGCGACCATGGAGAGATGATAAAACCCAACGCAGATGGATCTGTCGAACCTGAGATAAAAAAAAAACAAAAAAAAAACAACAACATGAAAACAAAAACATGCAGTATTAAAACAAACAGCATAACCAGAAGCTTAAATCAGATTCTTAAAAATGTATTTATATTACATCAAATGTAATTAAAATTAAATTAAATTAAACAAAATTAAATGAATTAAATTGAACATTAAAAATTATAACATAAAAAATAAATAAAAAAAAACATTTAAACATTTTATAAAAAATTTAATTAAATATTAAAATTATTAAAAATATTAAAAATAATTTAATATTAAAATTGAAATCTAAAAACTTGTCTTAAGCTAGATTTTTGTTTTTTGGTTCACGGACAGAAAATGGATAAACGACTGCAAATTTCATTTTCCACTTGTGGGCGGTCATGACACGCCCCTTACAAAAAAAAAAAAAAAGGTTATAGGTGAAAGGTGATTTTTTTTTTTTATAAATGTATTATGATAGTACAGGCAAAACGTTTAAACATATGCTTAAACTCTTTTAATAATTCTACATAGATTTTATTTTAGGCAAGTCGAATGACTCAAATTGATCAAACTACTACTTTTTTGTATGGCTACTTTATCATTACTTTAAAAAACAAAAACTTATATTTAACAAACAAAAAATGCTCCGAACCTTTTTTTTTCTCCTAAATTAACTATACAGCAAATTGAAATATAATTATCTTGCTATTACACACAAATCTGGACAATTTCAGGCTAAGGCCTAAGCATCTCGGGTCAGGGCCAGGCTAGAGCCTAAGTCTGAGGCTGTGCAATAATAGGCTATATTCAGAATTTACATAAAATGTGTTTTACGTGCTTGACAAGTGGCCACGTATGACACAGAGATAGCCAACTACTACTACACTGCTTTCATCCATCTTTATAAACAATGTGTGAAGCACAGAGTGATTTGAGTCTGCAACTGAGCATAAATTAAATTTAAAATAATTTAGTTCAGTTGGAAAATGTACGCTACAATTCTAAACTTACGCTATCAGCTCTACAACAGGGGGCCAGGTGACTAAATTAGCCCTATGACCAGTGAAAAGCAGCATCAAAATGTATTTCCATGCCTAATACATATTTTACAGTCACTGTTATTATTAATAGAAACTCAAAAGCTTCCTACTAGTGGCCCGAGCTCCTTAACAGTTCTATGGAAAATAGTAGAATATTTCAATGCTAGCATTTCAGTCAAATTTTATTGATATTCAAGTGGAAAAAGACAATCCTGCATCCATTTTTATAGTCATTTTTTTCTATAGTGTTACTAATAACCCAGATAATACTCAGAGTTTGAACACAATAGATTCAAGTATAAAAGTGCGTACCGAAGTGTCTGGCACATTTCTGTTATTAAAGAGTGCTTAAATATCTTTCACTCTCGGGACAAAGCAGGCAAGATCGCAATCATTAATCATATTTAAGAGAAGCGGTCCAGAGCGCATCACTGTCATTACCGGGTGTTTTCCGGGAATATTTTCATTTATTCACATGCATTTGTACGGACACGGAACGCAATCGCGATTTCTGCAGAGGGGATTGGGTGCGTATTAATATTTGTCAAATAAATATTTCTGTGAAACACGTTTAGGCTGCACAGACACCGACATATCGATATATACTGACATAGCAGCAGAAGACTTCTATTTAGATGAACGAACTGACGATGATGTCACAAGCTCAGATTTAGTTGACCAATTGGCGGTAAAGGGCATGTCATGACCGCTGTTCCACAAGTGGAAGTGGAAAACCAGTGAACCAAAAAATGAAATCCAGCCTTGTTTATTTCGTTTTGTTGAACAAACGAAAAAAGGACAGTTTCCTAATTTCTGCATATTTCACTTCAAATTGAAAAGCAAATGATCGCAACGTACACAGACCGAAGTACAGAAATAATGTTCCTTTGGCATTCAAGTACATGGCAATAAAAACTATTGGCTAGGCTCAGTTTGGTAAAGCGAAGAGAAGAAATTCTGCAAGACACTGCAAGTTCTGATGCTAAAGCGTGGGAAAGTTACTAAAGTTAAAGGAGATAATGGCCTTGGTCTAAGAACATTTCCTCGACATGGGTACAGCACGATCTGACTGTACATACGTTTCAGGAACTATGGAGATTTGGTGGAAATCAAATTCTTCTCATCCGGACAAAGACGTGTAATAAAGAGCTACATTATTCTGTGAATGAGTGCAATATCCTTTAAACACGAGGCCCCTGGGATCTCTCTCAAAAAGATGATTCTGTATGACAGGACATTTTTCTTTTTGATGTTTTTTTTCCTCTTCTTTTGTGCTGCAGATGTACAACAATGGAGCCTTTGCCGTTCAGAGAATGGCCCTGCAGTTATGGATGCAACAGCTGTACAGAAATAATTCATTACAGATGAGAATTCAGTGGAAATGTGGAACTGCTTTCGAAAAACTTAGTTTTATTATTTCATGTAATGTAAGACCAAAAACAAGAACAATCTCAAAAAATCCTGGGGCATCACCATTTTTTCACTGAAATATTAAGCAGCACCACTGTTTGCAAGATTGATAATAAAAATAAATGTTTTGTGAGCAGCGAATCAGCATATTCAAATGATGATGAGGATCGTGTGATAAAGGCTGGAGTAATTATACTGAAAATTCAGCTTCGCTTTAGAGGAAAAAATTACAGTTTAAATATATTCAAATAGAAAACAGATATATTAAACTGCAATAATATTTCACAATATTACAGTTTTTACTGTATTTTTAATCAAACAAATTGCTGCCTATGTGAGCATAAAAATACTTAAACATTAAAAAAAATACAAAATAAACCTCAAACTTTCAAACAGTAATGAAAGTCTTTTTACCCACAATTTCTTTTTGGTATCATTTATATCAGTAGGCAGGATTAGTTAATCCTCTAATAGTGTATTTAGGGTTAGGAGTAACAAAACACAATGGCAGAAATGTCATTAAAAAGTCAGAAAGTGTTTAATCTAAAATAATGAAAAACTGAAATTCAAGCAGTGATGCTATAAAGCACTGGAATTCCCAAAGTAAACACACGTTTCCTGTGGAAACTGTCTGACCATGCTTGGACCTCTTTGTGAAAATCTAGCAGTGCACACTCATGTTTGGCCTCTAGCACAGTAGCTACTTCTGCGTCTCTATTAAAATTAGTTCCCAGTCAGCCTATCCAGGTAACAGGGCCAATCTTTGGCATTCATTCACTGCAACAAATCCCTACTAAAAGCTTGAGATGTTGGCGTGCTAAAACGGAGGCATCTACAGTAGTGGTTAATGGGGGAGAAGCTGACGCACAGTTGGAAATATCCCAGAACAGTCCTATCTGATAAGGTTTTATCTGTCCTATCAGAGACCAGCACGGTCATCTTCTGCCATTCACGAACCCAATGAGGTCAGAACCAAAAATAGCATCACAGACTCTACTAAGGAGGAGAAACAACAAGAAATGAGATCTATGAACCCATGCCATGAACAATAAGCAAACTTCTTATTACATAAGATAAAGTGAAAATACAGCATCAAACATGTGTACCTAACTTGGGTGTCTGTTTATTTAGTCAGTATCTGTTTATTTTAGATGCTCCGGATTACCGCATAACCAGTGACCTAAATATCCATTTTAAAAGTGCAAGAAGCGGTGGAAACATTTGCATTATTAATGTCATGCTAAACAACTTTTAAAAATATAGCTACATATTTTAACAAGAACAAATTTTTGAAAGTTTTGATGTGCATACCCTGGGGCATTATAGGAAGTTAAAAATGTGGTTAGAATTAAAAAATAATAATAATTTTACATATTACACACATACATTTTTTGTCTTTAACAATTCAGGTATTATGATAAATGTTACCAACATATTCTAGATGTTTACAAATCAATAAAAAATAAAATTAAAAATAAATAAATATTAAAAAAATAAAATTTATGAACTGTATATTTTCACCCTACACCAAAACATTTATAGAAAATGTCCACTCAGAAATGTATAATCTAGTACTTAATTTAAAAAAAGGAAGCAAGTACCATTTAAACAAATGTAAAAAGTAAAAAAAGACACTGGACTAGTCACTAGAATTAAATTTTAAAAAAAAAGATTTCTTCTTAGAAGCTTTCGATGTGTAAAGTTATGGAATGTAGTAATTATTATGCATTTATTTTATTTATATTGTTAAACCTGCCTGGGGTATGTCCAGGGGAATGGCATTTAGTTTGTGTGTTTTTTGGGGGGGTTTTTGGTCAATAATGTTGTACAAAACACACACACAACCCACAACCTTCAAATTAAAATAGCATGCTATGGAAAGCAAACTCAGGACTTCTCACAACAAACGGTTTCCAAATAAATTAAGTAATTTCGCTGACTTGCTCAAGTCACGTCCCATGACTCTTGTCCAGGGCCCAGAATGTCTGCAAACTTTGTCAAGAGGGACCTTTGCCAGCAAGTTTTCACCCGGAGCAGCTCAAGGCCAGATAACAAGCTACTGTGAGACGAGGAGAGTCCTCGTTCCTCTGCAAGCACATGCCGAAGCTGCTACATCATCTTTATCATCGTCGTCCTCTTCGACCCTGAAGACAAGGGGCCTGATTGCGCTTCAAACCCTACTGGCTATTGGCCAGGTCTGCAGAATAAAGAGGGGCCACGACTATCTGCGATGCTGACAGAACGAGAATTGTCCCCTGACTGTGAGAAAGACTTGTCAAGAGTCTCAAGATCTGTGCGCGAACGGCAGCAGATACCGGTCGAGGGGGCGCTGGCATCATCTCAAACGCCGCAAAACTGCCCACCAAACTGCTCTTTAGGAAACCCAGTTGAGGGACAATAAAGAGGCTTTTGTTGGCAGTGGTGACACACAACACTAGCCACAGTGTCATTCAGAGAGGCAGCAGACGGAAGTAAGGCTGAGTAAGCCTTCTCATAAATTTCACCCAAGTGTTACCCAAAGATAGAAAGCTTTTCTGCACAGGTTCACTTCTTTGAATCAGACTGATAAGGGCTAGTTTTGGTCCGCTGACAGCTTTGGAGGAGGCCGGAGATTTATTCTGATCACTCTTAAACAGATGTGAATTGATACTGACTGAATAACCACTTTACAAAAGAAACCTGTTGAATGTACTGATAACGTCACAGCTGAGGCTTGTAATGGCTTTCAGTTGCTTGTAAGAAACTAAACAAAAACAATATTTAAAGACATTTTGTGCGGTAGGAAGTGCGACTGAGGAAAAACTTTTTATTTGTCACAGGGAATTCACATGAAGAAAAACTTAACTTCAGTTAGGCTATAGCTTCCTTTTCAAAAACCACCACAATAGCTAAGGTTTCAACCAAAATGCCACACTTATTCTGGTTATTGCTATAATAAAACTATATATCAACCACGGAAATGTCACTCGAAATAAATAACAAATTAGGCCTACAACAAGATTTGACAAATAACCAGCTTACAATTTCAAGATTTGACTACAAATGGCTAGATTCTTACTTTTCTTATGTGCTTGCTGAAGTTGTTTTTAAAGGAATTTGTAAGGTTTTCCTAAAGTTTAGCCCATCACTATCCAGTACCTCAACTGTTTTAGCAAGTTGCGAACAATGTCGCTAAAGTGTTCTTTGTGTTTAAGACATTGCTATGCAGTTGCTAAAGTGTGTTCATTGCGTTTAGCAAAGTATTATGCGATTGTTAGCGTTTAGCGCATGCAGTTGCTAAAGTGTTTCAACAATTATTAGCCAGCTGCTAGCCAGGTTACTATGTTGTTCTTTGTATGTAACCCCTTACTAGGCTCATAAAGTGTGTTTATTGTTTTTAGCAAATTGCTATTTGGTATTCTTAGTTTTTAGCACTATGTTATGCTGGTGCTAAGTTGCTAAGGTATCCTGAGGGATTTAGCGCGTTGCTACGTGGTTGATGAAATGTTTTTTAGCCCATTGCTATGTGGCTGCTAAAGTGTTCTTTCGAATACGGCAATGTAATTCCTACGCTCTTCAGACACATTTAAAGCATTTGGAGATTTGTAGCATTTGCACTTGTAGATGCTACTAGTATGTAATATGCAGTATAACAGGTGTTTTGGTGGAATTTATGGCAAATTTGTATATTTGTCACACAAACACAAGGTTAGAGCATGAAATTCTAGAAATTCCTATGAATTATCTAGGATTTCCTATGAAATTCCTATTGAAACTGTAGAGCACAAGCAGAGGTTACCCTCTGAAATGTCAAACTGGCAAGAAGGAATACAATCAGGAAAGAACTACAAACATTCAAGCTGAAGAAAAACAAAAATGCTACTGGCTGATCCAACCAGAGTAACCAGGTGAACGAGAAAAAATTCTGACTGAAAGAGAGCCGAAAGTAGAGAAATTAAAAAGGTACTGAAAAGCAGAGACAGCGGTACGTTCTTTGACTAGATCACTCCAATAATAATGGATAAAATAGAATGTAAATCTTCAAAATTCCACAAACTAGAAGAAAAATACAACAAAAACAATCTGAATGGCACTGCGCTAGTGGTTTGACAAGGTCAGACTATTCAGCATATTCACAATACATCAGCATTCGATGCATGTTACTTGGCAACAGAAACTACCAGGTTCCTCATAAATAATGGTTTTATTACAAACACACAAAAATAAAAATGCAGCAGACTCCACTCACAATTACAACTCACTGAAATGCAATTTTGTATTATTAAGTATAAATATGATTTAATTACTACAAATATTTCTGATATTTTAGTAACTTTAGCCTCATACTCCTTCAGTTTTGGATGACTAGCGTTTACACCGCATTTAAGTAACCTTTATGGCTTACACTGTAACCAAACAAAGCCAGATAGTCAGTTTCATTTCCAAAACCTCTGCGTATTTGGAGCAGATCGCTAAATACTTTGGAAATGTTTTATCAACAAATGTTCTTCTGCACTCCAAAGATATCAGACTGCTATCCAAGGTCTCTGATTGCCTCAGCCATCCCAAGGCCTCGTGTTCTGAGCCAGCGTGGCTGGAAACTCTTGAGAGATGTGGGAGCTATCAGTGCACTGCGACTCAGGGCGGCGATTTACCTCTGCGGAGGAGTTCATGCAGACTCTCTGCGCTCTGGTTCAGGACGGCCCAGACCTCCTCCTCCTGCAGCGGCCCTCCTCTCACCTGCAGAGCCTCAGCCAGAGACACATGCATGCTGCCTGGGGAGTCACAAAACACAGCCATGTAATTCTTACAAGCATTATCACTGTGCATACTACATACATGCAGGACATTAACAAGTGCTCACTATACATCTTGGAAGATTTTAAATTCTGCAGAAGGTCAAAACAACCATTCTTTTTCAAATATATTATGCAGTGTTCTTAACCACAGAATGCATATTTTATGCACATTTAAATACACATATGTACTACTAAAACAATACATTTAGAGCTTGTAAAATACACAGATATCTGTGAGCAATAATAACAATCCATTCAAATGTAATTTGCTGATGTGTTTTATTCATATCAGATACACATACTGTAAGTAACTATAAAGTTCTTCACCCAATTCTCATCATATTGCTCATTACATGGTAAACAAGTCTGTGAATATTTTAAATACACTAGTTGGCGCTAATGAGTTTTTTGGCTCTGTAATTATTATTATTAATTATTCTCAAATATGTTAAAAACCTACTGTTGCGAACTAGTCTCTGGTTTTTCGCTCAATCTTGATCAAACCACTGCTGTAATAATCTGTGCACTCCCATGATCAATATTTTTTTTATTTGTCCTTTGGTTAGTTATAATTGGCTCGTTTGTGCATGTGTCACATGACTCAACTCATTTGACTTAACTCATTATCCAAAGCTTCATTGAGCTATAACAGTGAAAAATGCCACAGTTTTTCTATAGAAAATAACCTCAAATTTTAGAAACATGTTCTTAGGTCTCCTCATTCTGAGCAACTTTGCCTCAAGAACCATTGCTGTCAATCAAACCACTCATTGTTTATTCACAAACATTTTAAAAACTTCCTTTTTTAAATTAGTCTCAGGTTTGTCGCTCAATCTGGATCAAACCAGTACTGAACGATTCTCTACTCTCTAGAATAATAATTATAAAAAAATGATTTTGTACTTCGGTTAGTTATAGCAGGATCATTTAAAAAGGGGTGTGACCACACATACTCAAAAGCCTATAAAACCTAAAACAAAAAAAACACACTTGGTTAAAATGTGTCAGATGAGTCTTAGCAAGCATGCAAGGTCTCAGAGCTCAGACTAAAGCTAGCACTATAACCATTAAAAAAGGCCTAAAAACACAACATTTCCAGAGTAAATGACCTTAAATCCCTCATACATGCACTTATAGACTATATCTTTATATAAGATCATAAATCTTAACGTTGGCTCTGAAATTAATGATGTCAATCAAAAAAACACTATAATAGTTCTAACACAGTATTTTATATTTTTATAAAATATAAGCTTCACATTTTTAAAACCTCCAAAAATTCAAATGCATCTCTAACTCGGATTCAAAATAAGTGATAGGCTTAATTTTGATTCCATGCTTATAGTTTGCACAAAATGAAAATTCAGTCATTTATTGATACTCATGTCATTCCAAAGCCATTTATCTATAGTTTAAATATGAGTCATCATATAAAGCAGTCATGTCTCGCAGGGTTTTAATTTAACCGTTTGTTATATATATATAGATTCATTTCACTAGGGCTTTATGTCAGTGTGCACTTTTTGGGTCTTCTGAGCAGTGGTTACCTGGACTTTGTAGAGACCGTAAAGCTCTAAGGTTTCATTAAAAAATATATTCATGCGCATCAAACATGAACAATGTCTTACAGGTTTGGAACAACGTGACCTCTTTAACTTCTGTAATATGATTTCCAAGGGTAACATAATATTTAGAAATAACGTAGGGTAGAACTTGATTTTATCCATCAAGACTTTTACGTTTGTTGGAATGGAAGTAAGCTATAAATACTGGTACATATATACACATATATATTTGGTCCCGCAGAAATGATATACTTCACATAAAAACACAAATTGATGCAGAAAAAGAATCTAAGCATTGTGCTTTTGTGAATGTGCTCTTCCAGGAATTCATCCGTTCATTCATCCTTTCTCCCTGAAGTTTGCATAATGTCATGTTGTTGACCTCAGGAGGCTGAATCATGTGTTTGTCACAGCAAGATAGCAAGAAGAGGAGAAAGCTGTTAATTAATTTAATTTTCAACACAACCCCGAAAAACAAAACACTGGTGAAATTGTCCAGCTGATTCAAGCTGTCTAACATTGGCCATTACGTCATAACAAAACAAAAAGTGAAGCACTTCATGTCCCGTCAGGTCTAATTGTCAGGGAGGGGTCAGTTACACTCTTAGCAGGGAAATTGTTCGTTATTATGTCCAAACCTCTGCATTGCTGCCACAGCTGTAGTTACAAAGAGCCATAAACCCCTGGAAATCCCAGCATGCTGTGAGGCAAGAGAGACAGGGGAAGCTCAGGGTTTAAAGGATTACTTTTGAGCGGGCATTACATGGGGCTACCTAAATACTTATGTGTTACACTTCAATTAAACTGTGGAGTCAGACTTTTCAGTTAGCACGTGGCACATCAGAGGGCACTGTCATCCGAGCACATTTGTGACTTCTGTTATAGTGCGTCAAGTTTGGGGATCATAAATATTTGATGTATACATTTATGCATGTATGTATAGATTTATAAAAAATTAAAAAAAAACTATAGTAAAGAACATTTCATAGACATATTTTACTTTTTTTATTTTTATAAATGAATTTAATTATATATATATATATATATATATATATATATATAATAAACATTATGATATACATTGTTATTGTATTCATGTAATTAGAATGTATAATTAGTATAGTAATTGTATAATTAGAATAAAACTATGAGAGAGAGATCATGTTTATATTATAATTACATAAAAAAATACTTTAAAAAAAATATATATATTTATTATATATTCTATATATTTTTTTTAATATATATATATATATATATATATAAAAAAATAAAGCACATACATACATGCATATCATGTGACCACAGGGGGCCTGCTTTTAGAATTTGAAAGCAGAGATTATTTTTAAAAGGACTAAATATCATTTTTCAGCAACCAAAGCCCATCAAGAATAAATTAAAATAAAGACGTGGCAATCAGCTTCCATCTAAAATACTCAAGGCCCCAAGCAGTGAGAGCAGGTCATTCCACATAAGAGTGAAAGTGCCACAGATAAGCACATATTTATGCAGGAATGCTCACTGGGGATGAGAGACTCGGAAAGTGAGCTCCAGACCCCTCCCGTACGCCTCATTAGCCCTTACTGTGGGGGCTGCCGTATGCAGATTGTTTTCCTCATCTTTTGTTATTCCAGCACAGGCAGCGAGTGGAATGTTTGTCCCGTCTCTCAGGGTGCTGCAGAGCGCCGAGTGATTCCCACCGGTACACTCAGACACAGGGGAACAGGACAGGACAAGTGTGAGAATATGGGCTATATTCAGTCCAGCAGAGCAAAGCCAAGGTCATGGGTTCGTTTCCCAGGGAATGCATGAACTGATCATGCAAATTTTCAGTTTGCATTGAATACTCGCATGACAAGGAATTTAATCTCACTTTAAAGAAATACTCATGCTTTAGTACACGTTCAGCTTAATTGACAACACAATGTGGGTTACCACAAAAAAAGAACTTCCATTTGTCCCTTTTTATTCTTAGAAAAAATTGCTTTTCAACTTAAATTGATGAATGACACAATGCTAATGCAAAAAAAAAAAAACACTATAAAATCTAAAAGCCTCACCTTAGTGTAGATTTAAAATAGTTTTCTTGTGTTAATCAACTAGGCTTTTAGGAAAAGACAATTTGGGAAAAATGTCACATTGCGATTATTAAGCTCAAAATTGCAATTTGTGATTGCGATACGATATATAAGTGGTTGGACTCAACTTGCTTGTTATGAAGGAAAATGCACACACAGATTACTAATAATGCTGAAATCTGTATTTCTCAACTGAGATACAGTATACAGTGCAATCTAGCAACAACTAGAAATGAACAATGTTTTCAAATTAAAACTAAAATGTACAAAATTAAATAACAGTAACAGCTTTACATTACTGAATTAAATTACATTAAATTAACTTTAAAATAAATTAAAAAGTCAGATAAATAAACAAATACCCATCAGAAAAATAAAATAAAACATTTTAGCAGGATGTAACAAATACATAATATATTTCTTTTGGTATCTCTTGTCCAGTTTTCTCAAATCCCTCTTTGCTAAAAGAGGCAACTTGGGTGAATATATCTCGTTATTTGCGTGTAGTTAGGCGCTTGAACGTGTCGAGTTTACGCCGGTTTCACACTTCACACTGGGCGAAAGTATTTTTCCGGCACCCATGTTAACGGATGAAAGCTTTCACACGTCGAGCAGGCTGGTTTCAGAGTGGAAGTGGCGTGCGTCGATTGTGATTTTATACTGGCAGCGTTTGTCGCGTGAGTGTTTCTCGCAGCAGAATGTCTAATTGCGTCTTTGCATTGACTTAACATGTAACT
>JAUMHI010000067.1:3425409-3438794 GCA_032359435.1 Enteromius unitaeniatus
TCACAGGTGTGCCACATCAAGATGCTGATCTGACATCATGAGTAGTGCACAGGTGTACCTTATACTGCCCACAATAAGTGTAGATAGATAGGTTTCTAGCTACTTAAGAGTTTGTGGTCATCTTTGACATATTTTTAGTTTAATGATGCATCAAATGTTCTTAAAAGGTGAAAGATCTGGACTGCTGGCAGGCCAATTCAGCACCCAGACTCTACTCCGAATGCTGTTGTAATAGTTGCAGTGTGTGGCTTTGCATTGTTCGGCTAAAATACACAAGGCCTTCCCTGAAATAGACGTCATCCGGAGGGGAGCATATGTTGCTTCAAAACCTTAATATACCTATCAGCATTCATAGTGCCTTGTAAAACATGCAAGCTGCCCGTACCGTATGCACTTATGCACTCCCATACCATCAGAGATGCTGACTTCTGAACTAAACCATGATAACACGTTGGAAGGTCTCCCTCCTCTTCATCTGAGATGACACAGTGTTTGTGATTTCCAACAAGAATGTCAAATTTTGATTACACTTTGAAACAATTCATTTTAAATAAACCTTGGCTCACAGGAGATGATGGTTCTTCTGGTTAATGTTTACGTATGGTTTCCTTATATGGCATGATAGAGCTTTAGTTGGCATCTGCAGATGGCTCTGTGGATTGTGCTTACCGACAATGGTTTCTGTAAGTATTATTGGGCCCATTTAGTAATTTCGAATACAGAAATGTGCAGATGAGTGATGTAGTGTCGTTTGTGAAGCCAAAGACAATAGGCATCCAACAAAGATCTTCGGGCTTGTGCTTTATGCACAGAGATTTCTCCAGTTTCTCTGAATCGATTTATAGCTAAACATGTTAACTGATCTCTATTAACTTAATTAGTTGCTAGATGTTCTCCCAGTTGAATCTTTTCAAAACGTCTTGCTTTTTCAGCCCTTTGTTGCCTCGTGCCAGACCTGTAGCAGTCATTAAATTTGAAATGAGCTCATGTAGTGAATAAAAGTGTACAATTTGTCAGTTTAAACATTTGTTTTATTCTATTGTTCTATTGTGAATAAAATATTGGCTTGTGTGATTTGAAAGCTTTCGTTTTATTCACATTTGCACAAAGGTCCCAATTCGGCCCCCGGGATTCAGGTTGTAGATCGATAGTAAAGCACAGTAAAAAGATTAACAATTTTGAAAAACATTCCTTCAGGAATCCTGTCTGAAGTAGTTTCCTCTCTGTAGCCTCTGAGTCCAGTGGCCGGATCCGTTGATCAGACTGCAGGAATGTGAATAATTTAGATGTTTTTGCTGTGCCCTATAGTAGCAGAGTGTTATGCAAGAGACAACTTTAATTGCCTCAGCTCACTAATGAGATGTTATTATCTCTGCGCTTTGTTTGTGTTCTTCTAAATAGTCATCCAAACAAGTGTTTGGACAAATGTCATTTCCCCCAGGATAACCCCCTGTACCGCTCACTGCTTTTCTTTCACTTTTGTGTGTTTGTGTGTTAATTACAGGCACTAGAAAGTGTGTGTCACTTTGTTTGTATTTCTCTGTGTGTTTATGTCTATGTGATTGGGAGAAATAGAGCATGCATGCTGTCATTTGACGGACAAGACACAAAGGAAAGAAATAATTTGCTGTCACAATTCTAAATATTACTCTAAAGTAACTGCAGGCCATTCACTTCCACTTCGCCCTGAGCTGCGAGGTTCGGTTGTGTGTGTTTCTTCAGTGCTTGGTTGAATGCATATGTTGCTGCAGAGCTTACTTGACAGGATTTCAGGCTCCCCACAGCATCATCGACAGAGAGAGAGAGGTAGAGAGAGAACAGAAGAGGGGGAGGAGACACAGAGAGGAAAGGAAGACGAGAAATATGGGACTAGTGTGGAATTACTGACATATTTATGTGATGCTTGTAAGCCGACTTAAGGTTTGCCTCCAGTGCACAGCAGAAAAGAACAGACTAAAAGCAAACACACACACACACGCACACCTATGTGACTGAGAATCCAAGTGAAATATCTGTGAAATGTTTGGAGTAATTTTGTGAAACGCAGTTTAAACTGAGTCTTAGAAATTAATTGAACTTTAAAGTCGGGTGTTTTAGTGCTGATTATTTAGTAGACATTATTCTGGCTTTATGGAGAACAGAAACGTGACTTATCTGCGACGTGTCAAACAGAGAGGTCATTTAAAATAGATTGAGGACGCATAACGCTGGCTAAAACAGGTCTCTCTCTTTTGCTCTCATTCTGTGGACTCGCTTAGTCAAAAAGCAGGACAGAGAAACTAAAGAAGACTTTAACTTTAGACTGAGAGGATAGATAGATAAATAGATAGATAGATGGATAGATAGATAGATCTGCCTAAGCTTGCTGCTATGCCCCCACGACGATGACGAACACTCCTGATTGGCTGTGTGAGCTGAGGCCTTCAAGGATGCCGTGCTGCGATTGGCTGAGTCCAGAGAGACCATGCTGTTGCCGCATAAAAGAGGATTTGATATTAACAGAACATTGAGTGACATTTGCTTTGGACACTCAAGGCATCTGTCATCTGCTCAATCGTTCAGTTCGCGTTCTTCTATTGTTTTTAGGATGAAGATCATACATCAAGACAAGCGACTGACAATATAATAATAATCACAGTCATAGCGGTGGAGAACATTGCTATTGACATCTTGAGTGTTTCGGCTGTTGCTAAGAGACTCGTTGAGTCACTGCAGATTGTTTGGGTACATGATAAATGCTGAGAATAGGAGACACATCCTGACTGATTGGTTGTAGGCGGTGTTTGTTATTTACTCCTCCCACCCAGTACACGGACACCTGTCAAAAACTTTGATGTGTCACTTGTTTTGTGAAAGTTTTGTGGTTTCTAACACAGTAGCATTCTGAGCTCCATGACTAGAGTACCTTTTAAGTCATCAGCAAACAAGTGAATGGTATCTTATGCTGCCTTCTAAGATATGAACGCAGGTTTGGGAGGAGCTTGATCGTCCAGTCCTGTCAATCACTGCTATGACTGGGTATAAACAACAGTCATTGGTCAGTTCCAGCGACAATTCTTCCTGCATCCACTACCCCTTCTTACTTTACCTTGGGTTCAAGCTTCCTTTGCGGACAGCAGGCCGAGTTTGTTTTCCATTACAAATGATGAATGGGCAGGCAAATTCCTGAATATGTGGATATATATATATATATATATATATATAGTCACGGTGGAGCCAACACAGACACAGTGGTAGTGACATCAAGCCTCGGAGAGGCTGATTTTATTTCAAAATAATCAATAAAGTGAAAACAGGAAAATAAAGTGTCCAAAATAAAAGGGNNNNAGAAGGGCGGCGCTGAAGGACGGGGAAGGCGATGATTCGCCGACGAGGCCGTCTGCCTCGTCACAATATATATATATGGAGCCCCTAAAGGGCCGTGGTGAAGGAAAACAAATGATTATTTCAATGCTTTTGACTTATAAAGAGTAAAATATATGTAAAATGTGTACAAAAAATACAAACTTATTAAAATATTACAAATATGTTGAAATAGTTTTTAAAAATTACTTTTACAAACCATTTTGGAAAGTGCTGCAGGTCACAATACTGTACGTGTAGAAATGGCAAGTGGAAAAGAAAAGAAAGGCTGCCCGGAGATGGAGGATGTGGGAACATTTCATGTTACCTATTAGAGGATGGATACAGTTTGGACAGATATTTAGAAAGGATGCTTTCTAAAAAATAACAAGAACCGTACAGAACCGAAAACCGTGACCCTAAAACCATGATACAAACTGAACCGTGGGTTTTGTGAACCGTGCCACCCCTAATAAATATATATATATATATATATATATATATATAATATGGAAATAATAATGAATGGAATCAAATATGAGTAAACAGATTAAAAATATTAATAAATGTAATTATTAAAATCAAATATATTTGATTTATATTTTTAAAAATCAAAATATACCCAAATATTAATCGCTAACATTTTGTGAAGTGTGGTTTTATTTATTTAGCCTATTTATTAAATTATTTTGCTGAGGACCCAAAAGGAAGTTTGAGTGGCTGTTGGTTAATGAAAGAATAAAGCACTTAAAATCAAAAGCTACTTTTTTCTCTCCAGGTACTCTATAAATAATGGAGTTACTGGATCTCTCTTTCTTTCTGAGATTCAGTCTTTTATCTTTAAATGGGGAAAATACATTGTGATGTTCATAAACCATAACATTTTATTATTATAGAGTATATAAAAAGCAAATTTGCTTTTCCTTTGTGCTCTTAACTTCCATTACACTGCCCTGACAGGAATGAAAATGACCCTCAAGATCTGAGAGGAAGAGAATTTCCTGTTCCTGACCTACTGAGCAACTGAGCACGCTCTTTTCTTCTCTGTGGCATAAAGATTAATTCAGCCGTCCAGTGTCTGGACATACACAATTCAATAACATTAAAAGCTCCTTTATCTTTTTGTCCCATTCATTTATATGAATATTTATTTATTTCTCAATCCTAGATAAATATGTTGGGATGGGATACTACAGTGGTAGCCGGTGTGCAGGGTTTACGAGACATTAATCTAAAATGTTATTGCAGGTCGGAAAGGCTTAAAGATTCAAACCTGATAGATGGATAATTTTATTCCCGATCAATCTGCACCAAAGCCGGCTATGTTCCCAAATGGAGATAAATTACATAACTCACAGGTCACAAGCTGTAGTTCCTTTAAAGATATTTGCTTCATTAAGTCCATTATTATAATCTGATCACACCAGACGGTCTAACGATCAACTCCTCACAAAGACGTGTTGTCAGATTAACTTTGAAACCCCAGATCAGAATCCTAGTCCTAATCCAGATGGAGCATGTGGATTATTTTGCGGAGGATTTTGGCAGCACAAGGTAGTCTAATGGCAATGTTGGAATGGAACCATACTCTTAGATTTTACCTCTCACTTTTGTCAGTCATTGTTACTGGTTTGCATGGATTGGGATCCATATTTGAGTAGCTGCTATATAATATTGATGTTATCCAGCTGGTGGTGTATTTACAGCCAGGGCAGCAGTCAGATTGTTTTTTACTTGACAGGGAAAAAAATAACGCTAACCCAACAACACACTAACTTTATTTCAGAAATTGTTTTTCACAGACCATCTAGGTTAATTATTCGTAGTTTATTTCGGTTGATTAATTGCAGAATTTGGTGTAGATTTTTTCTTTCAGAAATTGCTAGTAAATTTCACAATTATTCAGTAAAACACATTGAACGACATGTGGGAGTATTTAAATGTGAATTAATAATTTATATATATATATATATATATATATATATAGTGTATATTTGTTCCAAAACCTAGTGAGCTGCCTTGCTGCTAAAAAAATGAATGAAGAATATGTAGCACACAATCTTTTGCTAGTTTAATTAGTTTCACATTTTTTCTATAAATTTTTAGTAGGCAACTGAACACAATTTGGTGCATTGGATATATATATATATATATATATATACATTTATATATAATTAGTGCTGTCAAATGATTAATAATCACAATTATGTTTACTGTGTGTATTTATTTTGGATAGGCTATTTAAATACACACACATTCAGTATATATTTAGAAAATATTTTATGTATATACATTAAATGTTTTAAACTGTTATTTTAAATTGTACTAATATTTACAGTTACACTTATCTCCTGCTTTTCTCATTGTGCACAAAGACTTCAAAAACAATGCAGTCTGAGAAGAAGAAAATGGAGTAGCAGGAATATTCAGTTGAGTAGTGAACAGACTGTGAGTGAGGGGAGATGTTAATTATTCATATCATTAAGCCATCCAGGACACCGCAGAGTTAACGGTGAACTAGAATGGGATTAATCTGACAACTCACACACACACACACACACACACATTCTCACACACGAGAAAAAGAAAAAGCCCAAACTGAGAGAGCAAAGCAATTTAAGACCAGGGAGACAAAATGGAAAGAGAGAGAGAGTCACATTCTGGCTGATTTACTGCTCTTGTCGATTATGTGCCTGGACTCCAGCGATGCATTTGTGCAGCCAACTGCAAAATATTCAAGTGCTCTGTAATTAGTGAATGATGTCTGCCATTGATTTAACAGTAAACAACGCACATTATGGTTCTTCCTGGCGTGAAGGTTTTGAGGGATTCAAAGCATCTTGGAATTTTCAGTGTCTTCTGTGATCAACTGAAAGTTTGTTGCTCTTTCAGAAGCTCAGGGGACTTGGATTTCTGAGTTAAGGTTCTTTAAGCACCTTTAACAACCGACATATAGAGGTTTAACCAACTTAATGTGAATATAGTTCAAATAATTTGCTCTCAGGTTAAATGTTTGAGTTCCTATCTCTAATTTTTTATATCTTGGTGAATCTGAGCACAATTTCAGAGGTTGTTGAAATGTCGTATTGTGTTTTTTTTTCTTAATAGTCTGACAAATATCAAAAAGTGTCCATTTGCTGTTTATTTAATTATCTTGTGCTGCTGTAAAAAAGAAGCAATCTCAAAGAATTTTGTTGTTGTTCTTTCCTATTGGCAGCCAGCAATGTCTCTTTTTAACTTTGTCAGCAGAAAATGAATGTAGGAATGATATACGCTTGTGTGTGTGTGTTTGTGTAGAGTGTGTGAAAACTAAAGTTTGACTGCAGAACTGCTGAATAATCCAGAAGGTGGTTGAAAATACGTCCCATTAAGTCAGAAAAGCTGAGGTGTTAAATGAAACTGTCAGCACTGAACGGTCGACAGATCCGACTCGCACCCAGCTGCACTTTAACCTCTGAACGAGTGCGAATGAGTCAAATAAAAACATGATTTCAAATCACATTTTTAAGGCTCAATGTAAGTTATCCTTTACTGGCAATGTGAAATGTACTGGATTTATTGTGCACAAAATGGAATGCATTTCTCTGCCTCTGAAATTAATTTTCACTGTAGGCAGTGGAGAATAGGAAAATATCATATTTTATTAAGTTCCGTCCTACATTATTTCCCTCTAATATTCTGTTTCACCCAAATTTGGCACATTACTGAAGTCTTTATACATGGTTTAAATGATGAAGTTTATTTATCCCTTGTGAGCCACAGCACTGCACTGGTGAACCAGAATAAGTTTTTATTCCATCAGTCTATGATTTGAGTCACTTGTGCTCTGAAATGCTCATTTGATCCTCAAGCTTTGGTCTCTTCTGGATGTTCTTTTTAAAGACATTTTCTAACCACTTCTTGTGAAGAATGTTGAGTGAGGGTTCGCCTGCTATGTAAGCTGTTTGTATTTCACTCGGCTGTTGAACACTAAAGGAGATATTTTGAAGAATGTTGGGAGCTAGCTTACTTTAACAGTATGCTATTATTAATAATTATTAAGCTGCATACACATAAACAGATAGTAATATGTCAGATTCCTCTCTGACAGGACTTCATTGTGTCTGCGTGACAACATGGCCGCCCTGTATCATTATGTGCAGGATCTGGAACATAAACAGCACAGGCAGCAGCGAGGACATCTGTCTTCTTTTTCCAGCTGATGTTGTTGTACGGTACCTGCCGCCCACACACGTGATACCTGCCAGCGCTGTCAGTGAAGACAGACCCCGGCCCCGCCAACAAGGCCCAGAACGGCTCCTGGTGAAGAGAAATGTGTTCATGACCTGAGTAAATCCTTCGCACTCCTATCGACAGCCTCTTGAAATCACAGAAAAACACATAAAGAGCCTGCTATAACGTGTATTTATTTTTGTGCATGTTCTCATTGTCGTGTCATGGGTTCAAATTGGATTTTGAGGCACTGTAAGTCTGTAATTTGATTGTGTGTGTTTTTATGCACCCGTGGGGATTTTATGCATCGCTCTGGGTTCGGTTGTCATGGCAATTTCTTCAGATAATATGTCTGGAGATTTTTCTTTGGTATTGTGGTGAATAGCACTGATTTGATAGTCAGCAGGGACCTTCTGACCCTTGTGTGTTTGAGATCATTTCCTGTTGTGTGTGTGTTTTAAGCTGGATATTTTATTAATGGCAGGTCAGGTACAGGTCAGGCCAGCAGTCCAGATGTTTACTAAACCTGCCAACAGCAAGTGCCACCACCACAAAAAAAACAAAAAAACAAATAAATAAATAAATAAAGGTAAATAAATATAATATATAAATATAGTAAATATAAAATCTAAATAAATTATATATTTATATATATATATATATATATATATACTATTACTGGGACTATTCAAAATATAATAAAAATAAATACAAAAGAATATAATATAAAGTATAAGTATAAATGTTACATTTTGTTTATTACATTTGCTTTATAAGAAGAAATGGTAGGTTTTTCATTTGCAATAATGGCCTGAAATTATATAATTGTATAAAGTTCTGTTAAAGATTAAAACTAGCTGAAATAAAACAGAAAATAAATATTACATGAAAAACTGAAAATAAATAAATAAATAAAACCTTAAAAATATAAATTGTTGTAATGGATTAAATTAAATTAAATTAATACTGAAACTAAATAAATTGTAGAGAAATATATATATATATATATATATATATATATTTATATATAAATGACAAGTAAAAAAACAAAAATGTAATTTCATGTGGAAATGAATGTGGGACTATTAATTTAAAGAAAAACATGGTTACATTTTATCTTCAGTTCTTATTTTGGAGATTTTGTATCAGTAAGTTTTATCTGAAAGTGTATTGAAAATTGGAACCCTTAAATAAATATTATTAAAACACTAAAGGTCGCTTATAACTATCCCTGTCACTCTCCCTGCCAAATAAAAATAAAAACTCTTCTCCTCCATCTGCTGCCGTGTTTTATCCCTCTACCCTTCACTATAAAAGCAACATTTCCTCTTTCCTTTTAATTTCACAGGAATTAAATCAAATTAAAGTCTGAATTTAGCTTTTATCAGGCGACATATTCCTATCAAACCTCTGATGATTGACAGATACAATGATTGAATAATATTAAATTCTCAAACACAAGCCAGGCATCATATACCTGACATCAAAGGCTACAGGTTGAGTGTTTTTTCGCTCTTGTAATTATCATATCCAGCTTTAATTTCATGGATTATTTTACATTCTGTCTTTCTCACTTTTCTTAGCATATTTATGAAGGTTATGTGCATATCTTAGCAGAATCGACTGCTCCTCATTAATATACTGGGAAACACTAGTGATTTGAGGATGGCTGTAACTAATCTGTTGGCATGCTGGATGATAATTATTGTCTATTTCTGGTTTCCAGGGTTTCACATCACTGTATCACTGTATGTACTTCTTAAGGCTTGATTACCTGGGTGTTTATATATATAAATTACAGTATTTATTAACAGAATACTTGTCACTAAAATTAAAATTTTGCTGATATTACTCAGCAAATTGAGTTTGTTTGGTGCAGATTTGGAGAAATTTTACATTGCATCAGTTGCTTACCAATGAATCCATTGCAGTGAATGGGTGCCGTCAGACTAAGAGTCCAAATAGCTGATAAAAACATCACAATAATCCACACATCTTCAGTCTATCAGTTAATATGCTGTGAAATGAAAAGCTGTGTGTTTGAATGAAATAAGATCCAACAAAGAAATGTGTGAATGTATTTTTGTAGAAACATCTCATATCTGACTTTGAATAGAGCACAGACCTCTGACAGATCATCAGTGTTAATTGACCTGAAAGCTCCAGACACAACGGACTAATTAATCAATGTTCTCCATTTGTGAGAAGAGAGTTGAAGAGCGAGACAAAGAGGAGAAAAGAGAGATGGAGGGTGATGTACACTTTCCATCTGTCGGGTCTCAGGGGTGATGATTCACTGTAGCTCTGAAATCACCTGTCTGCTCATCTCAATATGGCTGCCGTGCGCTCAATGTTTCACACGCTGTCCAAACACTTTACAAAATTAGCCTCTGGTGCGCACCACCTGTGTGATTTTGGCATCATAGCAGCACACACAGGTACACCCACTAATGCTGGAGGTATGACGTATATACTGTTCAACAGAGGAAATGTGTCAGCTGTTAGAGACTCTGCTCTACCATTTATAGAGCAATGTTTTGACAATGTTTTTAATTTTCAGGTTTCATTTTCATTAAAAACAATAGGTGTACAGTAGGGTCAGTAAATGTTTACACTTTTTTAAAAGAAATGTAAAAAATGTATGTCCAGCGAGGCTGCATTTATGTAATTAAAAATACAGTAATGCTGTGAAGTATTATTATGATTTAAAATAACTTTTTTATTTTAATGTGTTTTAAAATGTTGTTTATTGTTGTGATGCAAAGCTGAATTTTCAGTATCATTACTCCAGTCACATGATCCTTCAGAAATAATTCTAATATGCTGATTTGCCGCTCAATAAACATGTATTATTCTTAATCTTATTATTTATTATTATTATAATTTCTTATAAAAATATGCTTAATATATTTTGTGGGAATCATTTTTTTTAGGATTCATTAATGAATAGAAAGTTGGAAAAACAACATTTATTTAGCTATATAATTCTTTTGTAATGTTCTTGAAATACTGTCATGTAATTGATGCCTCTTTACTGAATAAAATATTGCACTGATATTTAAACTTTTTATAGTGTTATATCTATATGTACTTTAATTCTAGTGACATTTTATAAATTTTTATTACTTTTTTTTTTAAATGTCCTTTTTTTATATTGATAGTTATTATTATTTTTATTTCTGTTTTGGACTTGGTTATTTCAGTACAGTTAAACTAAATAATAATAATAATATCTTAATGTAATAATATTTAAATAATAAACGTAATAACATTTTATTATTTTGTTTCAAGTAATAAGTCATTTGTTTTAGGTTTAGCTGCTTATAATAACCTTGCATAGCATCCAACTCTACAAGTCACCTTCACATAACTCTTTTGACAGGTTTGAAGATAGACTTTATTTAATATATTGTGCACCCTATCCAGCTCAATAGATCTGTTGATACACTAGAGGTACACTATTATTAAACTCACCTATTCTGTATCATTGAGGCTCTGCCTGATCCATAATACCAAGACTTTTTGTGCTTCTGTCTAGCTGTTTCTAATCTCCAGGCATAAGTTTTATTACCATAGCAGTGCCCTTTTGTGCCCCTTGGGAAGGCAGAGTTCCTGCTCTCTGCTTGCGTCCTGTTGTCTGTTAATGTCATATTTGCACTCTGTAATTCATCACTCTCTTATCAAGGTTCCTCATCATTCTCGGCCTCATTCATCAGGCCAACCGCCCCTGACCTTGCTGTATTCTCCCTGTTATAGATAATATTTCTGTGCAGCTCAACCGTTTATGTGCTGTCAGATATTGATTGAATAGCAGGCTAGAGAGCGTGAATGTTAATACTAGTTGATCTAAGCAATCGATAGTATCTAATTTAAGAGGATCATGTGAAATACTACATGTTGCTGTGAAGAATTTAAAATGAATAGTGTTGATTTGATGCACACTAAATTCTACACCAGTAATGTTGAGTGTGGATTAGATTTCTTTATATTTTCGTAAACGTATATTTATCCTTTATCCATTCATTAGTTGCATTTGTTAAGGTTAACATCACTGAAAAAACAAAATGAGAGACCTGAGTCATATCTAGAGAACAGAGTGTGTGAGAGCTCTTTTGACGTGAGCTAGCAATCTTCGCCTTTGCAGTACTCATGGTTGCATGTTGAGCATGCGCTAGCGTCACTCTTGTTATCTTGAGAAAATGTCCAAAATTATTTTCTTAATATATTGGGAATTCAAAATCACAAACACATGCTCGATGTTCTGTTTTTGATTCTTCGTTGAGAGTGTTGATCTGGTGTGATTTTATGTTAGCAGTTTTCATAGCTAGTGCTGCTGTAAACACAACCTTTCAGTTAAAGGTGTTGAGCAGCATAGACTGGCGTTTTTCTCTCTCTCTTTTCTTTCTTTCTTTTTTCCTCCAAAGTACTGGAATGTAACATCTACTTGAAATGAAGTCTCATCCTGTATTCTTCCTGAATATCCTTTTTTACTCACAAATGTGAGGGGTGCTACTTTTCAGAATCTTTTGTTTTGAATCAGTTTATTTATTTATTTTTGTATTGAACCAGTGGTTGGTTTTGGTTCAAATCTTCTTTTATTTGTTTGTTTTGAATCAGTTTTTTGCAGGGATGTAAATTGTATTGTAAATACTGTACCATTGTACCGCAATACAAATTTTTTTCTATACTACCGTGGTCACATGACTCAATAAAGCCATATGTCTACTGAAAAAAGTTTGCTCAGGCGAATGGAGTGAACGGGAGGTAGCGGGAACAACAAATCCTATCGGCCCATGTGTGCCCATCATTCTTTGTGGTCTGTTGTCGCTACAGATCAGCGTTGCCAACTTAGTGACATTTCAGACATCCTTGGCGACATTTTTTTTTAAAGCGTCTAGCGACAAATCTAGATACTTCTTGGACAAACCTCAGCGAGTCTCCGGTACTGCCGCGAGCCCGAGCCCTTGTTTTCACGGCACGTAAACCCCTCTCTCTGCGTCTGTTCTGTTCAGCGAGAGGCTGAGAGGAGCAGGGCTTTCATTTAAAATAGATATTATGTTGCTTCGAACTCTATTTTAGATGCAAATATAGCCAAAATCACAGCATAGCCATTTAATCTAGATTAACATCTTGTAAGGTAGAGCTAGTAGGCCTTATAATGGGGTTCTTTTTTCATATTCATTCCGTTTTTCAGAACAGAAACCATTAAATATATGAGTGAAAACAGTTATATTGACAATTATGGTGCATTTAATAACATTATGTGACCCCAGAGAAGCAAGATAATATGACGCACTGACGTAATGAATATGCAAATTGACGTATGACGTCATCTAGCAACAGGTTTTAAATCGGACGTGTGGAAGGTTTAATCATTTTTTTGTTATTAAAATTGAAAAATTGAAGTTCCTGTTTCAGTGTTTACAGATAGATGGCTTATGTGTATGCCATCAGTGTTCATGTAAACTGTTTAATAAACACTTCTGGCACTTTTTTAAGTCTCATCATTAGTTTTGTTTTTCCTGTAAATAATTCAATAAATACCGTACCGTGCCATTCATACCGAGGTATTACCATACCATGAAGTTTTGATACCGTTACATCCCTAGTGTTTTGGTTAGAATCAGTGTTTTGTTTATTTTGAATCAGTGTTTTGTTTAGAATCAGGGATTTGTTTATTTTGAATCAGTGTTTTGTTTAGAATCAGGGATTTGTTTATTTTGATTCAGTGTTTTGGTTAGAATCAGTGATTTGTTTATTTTGAATCAGTGTTTTGGTTAGAATCAGTGATTTGTTTTATTTTGAATCAGTGTTTTGGTTAGAACCAGTGA
>JAUMHI010000067.1:3438894-3449489 GCA_032359435.1 Enteromius unitaeniatus
TTAGAATCAGTGATTTGTTTTATTTTGAATCAGTGTTTTGGTTAGAATCAGTGATTTGTTTTATTTTGAATCAGTGTTTTGGTTAGAATCAGTGATTTGTTTTATTTTGAATCAGTGTTTTGGTTAGAATCAGTGATTTGTTTTATTTTGAATCAGTGTTTTGGTTAGAATAAGTGATTTGTTTGTTTTGAATCAGTGGTTTTTGTTTCAAATCAGTGGTTTAGAAATTGTTTGCCGCTATATTGAATTCAGCTTGTGAACCCATTAACAACCGTGATGGATTTTAACTAGTTTTAGGCCAATTTTTGGCAATAATGTATTAAATCTTAATGAAGTTAATTTACTTGCATGTGAATAATACAACTAATAAAATAAAAGTGCCTCCTGCACGTGCTTTGAAACAGTGAATTTTTTGATGAAGCAGTGGATTTTGAGTTTTAAAAAGATTAGTTTCTTCCATCATATCGCCATCTACTGACCTGGCATGCATAGTAACCTACCATAGTCTTGTTTTTAGTCTTTTTTTTGCGGATCCATGTGACAGGAGATATTTTTGACGACGTTAGCATCTGTATGCAAAACTTTTCAAAATGAAAACATTTCCCTTTTTTGTTCAATTGTAAGTTGGGAGTTGGAATGCCGTGCACAAAACGACTGATTATATTATCTGTTTTGATGAACAGTGGCAGATAGGGGGAGCGTTTGAGAGTGTTATTCTCTTGTGATGCAGAAAATCGCTTACAGCAACTCCTCAGTATTTCAAGACTTGTATTTCATTAGCATATTGTGTGTGATGCAAATCTGTGTGCCGTCAGTTGAAATCTGTTCAAGGATGTTCTCACCAATGGCTGTGTGTCTTCTGAGCAGTGTTCTGTTTTTGCTAAATCAGTTCTGAGAGTTCATTTGTTTTCTGTACAAGTATTGGTTTGCCGCCACAGTAACAGGCTGGCGTCATGTTTGAATCAATCGCTCAGGTTTGAAGGAAGCAATACAAAATAAACGAGGAAGATTTATTATTCAGGTGCTGCAGTAATACATATAATGTTTTCAATCTACAGAGGTATTGAAATATAAAGAAACACGTTGCTTTGATTAAATGAGGAGAATTGTACTGATTCTGATTCTGTACTGATGAAATAAATCTATTAACAAACATATATACTAAATCTGGCATCTGTAATCTTTTTTTCCCCTTTAAACAACTTTTTTTATTTATTATTGTACTATGAATATGTAAAATGACCCACATATTGCATCCATATGGATTGATCCCTTTGTTAAAGCTGGCTGAAATGAAGTCTGGAAAACACTAATGAATATTTAATGCCTATCCATGGGGCTTCAGTATCTTTAAAAGGCAGGGTGCACAGCTCTTACCAAAAGCTCCTCCTCGTCCCTTGGGGGAAAAAATAACAGGAAACAGAGCAGAGCAGGCGGAAGAAATAATCAACGCGAATTAGCATACTGTCTTTGACTTCTGGATGACACCGACTATTCTTGGAAAGCCTGTTCTAATGCATAGATCCTCAGTGTGCCGAGAGCTGTTATATCCACAGGCCAGGGGCTTTGAGACAGTATGAGGATGGTAGATGTGAGAAGAGAAAAGTGTTGTTTATCATCTCAGCTTTCTCTCTTTTAGCACATATCATTATCTGCCAAAAAACATCTTGAGAAACCAAGTCATTTGGAGATAAAACATGCTTTACCAAACAAAAAACAAATCTTACTACCTCAGTATAAAACGCTTGCAGTATTTATTTACTCAATTTTTAATCATGTCTCTTAATTCCTGTGTTACAGGTATTTATGAACAGACGTTTCTTATATAACTGCAGTGCTCCAGTCCTGGATGTGAAGATTGCCTTTTGTCAGGTGTGTGTTCCATACAGGTAAATTAAAAGGTAGAGTATTCATTCACTTCCATTCTGTCCGTCATTCTTATGGGTGTGTCATTGTCTGAAACAAATACTGGTGACAGCATGTCTGAGGCCTTGAGGAAGATGTGCAGCTTATAGGATCAATACTTTGCTACATTTCAAGCCATTCAGACTGTGGTTTCCCAAAATGCATTTAGAACATCTTAAGATCACTTTATAAATGCATGCAGGTGTTTTCTAAAATCAATGCGGCCATACAGATGGATCATTCAAATTAAAAGCTTTTAAAGGAAAAGGGATATTCTAAATCGTTTACTCACCCTCGTGTTTTTTCTTTCTTTCGGGAAAGTGCTATCAGGAAATTTTTTCCGTCTGAAATATAGCATGTTGTGGAAATAAAATTGGTTTTAAATTCCATTTCATGTTGACTTTAAAAGGATAGTTCAGCCAAAAATGTCAAACTTTCATGTTATTCTGAACACAAAAGAAGATATTTAGAAACTGTCTAATTAGAATTTTTTTTATTGTTTTGCACTCCATTAAGTTTCACTGGACAGAAAAAAACAGGGTGAGTAAATAGTGATTTTTGAGATGTACATCTTCCTTAAATTCTGGGCTCTAGATTGACTCACTTGTGACAGTATGACAATATAGCTTTGTTAAGTCCAAAATGTTCGTGTGCATTTTTTTCATTTTTTTTTGTATTTGTCATGCATTCCTATCAAAATGCATGCTATGGATTCGAAAACAGAAAATCAAATCTGAAGGTTTCTGAGGCAGTGTGTAAACGTATTTTATTTTCAACATGCGAACATTTCAGACTCAATCTTGAAAAAAGAGGTAATTGTGACTTTTGAGTATAATTGTGAGTTTAAATCTCACAATTCGGACTTTTCTTCTCAAAAAGTTGCAGTAACCCCTTTTGTTTTTTTATCCAATAACCCAACAAACTTCCAAAGACGTTCATACTATAGGCTGCATCAGAATAGACTAACAATGCATGGTTTTACATAATATAACTTTCTTCTGATTAATCTAAATTTGAAGTAAAGCATCTCTTCCCTGAAGAAATCACAGTACCACAGCAAAACATTTTCAATTCACCTCAGACGTTTTTGATCCTTCATTCTTTTTTTGGGCTTTAAATTATTCTCATCACCTGTCAGAAAGTCCTTTGGTGAGATGTACAGTTCACAGGTCAAGAGGGCAGTGGGCGGAGTTGACTAGTAGATAAAAAATCACTTTGTTAACAAAAGGTAGTAGGTTCATATCCCAGAAGGATTGATCCATGAATCAACACTGTGTCCTTGAGCGAGACACTTAACCTCTATGTACTCCACAGGGACTGTCACTGTAAGTGACTGGGGGTCACTTCAGATAAACAACTGACTGACTCCTGAACCAAGTGTGTTTCATGTCCCTAAAAGTGTATCAGCTCTGTTGGGAAACAAGAGACTTGGCTCTTAATTGATTCCGGTAGATTTTATGCTAACATGTTGCTAAGCTATCAAAACAATACTCTGAAATACATAGAAGTGCCTAAAGGAATAGTTCACCCAAAAATCTACATTCTGTCATTAATTACTCTCCCTCATGTTGTTCCAAATCTGTAAGACCTTTGTTCATGTTCAGAACACAAATTAAGATATTTTAATGGAATCTGAGTGCTTTCTGACACGATCAACACACGAAATCGTAGCCGCTGAACAACAACAACAAAAAACTATTGCTGGTTAGGTAGGTTTTGTACCTGGGATACTGGTTTAAACGGCTGCTTTATGGTGGCCTTTCAGTCTTTTCAGTCCTTCAGCGAAAATTTCTTTTAATAATTTCTCATAATATTTAAAGTGTCTGCCTTATAAAGCTATCCTGGTAGGAAGCTCAACCTGTTTTAGAATGAAACTAGTTTTGCTACAACAGTCAAACCAAACCAAAGCATTCTATGCTCAATTGTTAATAAAAGACCACGATTACCACAAATCTAAGCTCATTAGCTTCAAACGACCCCAGTCAGTATAATAAAGGGGCCACTGCAGTGATAAGTGCTTTATTAAGCACGTACAGCGCACACAAAAATATATGCATATTACTCTCTCTATCTCTGACTAATTACCATGTAGCTCACAAAATGATGTGGACAGCTTCCTCTCTTGGTATGACCATGAATACATTCACTATGTGACAGTTAGTGCAATCGATTACACAGCTGGCCCTTGTGCCAACGCTGGCATGAGCTCCAGAGAGCTTGATCGTTTAACTTAATAGTCTTATACTGTATATGAGATCTTCAACCAAGCACTGATAAGTCTTCTCTTTAGTAGCGAAACTAAAATGATACGCCTTTGTATTCATCCCCTGCAACTTTATTAATATCTCACAATTGCAACATAATTACATAAAATAAAGATGTAGCTGGGATATACTAAAGTATACTTAGTATATATATATACTAATAGTACTAAATAGTACTAATGTAACGTCTCGGTTACGTATTGTAACTCTCGTTCCCTGAAGAAGGGAACAGAGACGTCACGTCGGTGACCGACAAATAGGAATCTCTATTCGTCAGTCACCGACGTGACTCGGAGTGACCGACTAAAAGGGAACTAAAATAATTTAAATGTAAATAAAAACTTAACATATTAATAAAACCTATAATAGTATTTTACAAATACTAAGACGATGCCCACAAAAGTCTAATTTTTAGATGTTTTATATTCTTAATTTTGGCTTGTACAAATAAAGACTTTTTAAAAGGATTTTCTCAAATGACATATAATAGCTGCAATATTTGTCTTCACTCATTTTCAGTTTTATCTATACCTCTTTATATTGGTTATTGTATGACTATTAAAGTGAATGATTTGAAGCTCATACTGGTACTTATGACTTTATGGATATGCTTTTTTTTTTTTTTTATACAAGTGCCTATATCAACTGTCTAAACCCACTTTGATGTTCTCATCTGATGCATGTGTCCATCTTTTTCTCCACATCCAGGGATTTGGCAAACAAGTTGATGTTTCTTACATTGCCCAGCATTACAACATGAGTAAAAGCAAAGTGGACAACCAGTTCTACAGTGTGGAAGTAGGAGACTCCACCTTCACGGTTCTCAAACGCTACCAAAATCTAAAGCCCATCGGTTCTGGGGCTCAGGGAATAGTGTGGTGAGTACCCATAATGCATCGTTTGCCTTTTTATTGCGTAAAGTCCATATGGCATAATGCTTCTTAAATGTCTTCCTGATTGAGGCTTTGAATTTTTGAGAGAGATATTTGGAAGATTCTGGGCAGGTTAAACTTCAGTTCCCAGTAGACAGCAGCGTTGCACTCGTTGCGCTCCCCAAAAACCAAACCCTGTGATTTTTATAATGAATTTTGAGTCTCAGACTATTCGCCTATGGGATTATGGGAAATCTGGATCAAGGTGGCTCTCCCTTTTCCCCCTCCCCCAGTCATCTTTGCTTACATCTCAGTTTCAGTGGCAGCAGTACGGTTTTGCGGAGAAGGCAGGGAGGCAGGACTGGACTGTTAATGACGTTGTTGATGTGTTCTGGCTGGTTTGCTGGCTGCAGTAATCCTGCCTGCTGGACGGACAACCCTGATCTAATTTAGCTTCCTCTCCTCAGCAGCAGTCACATGATGTAGCATGGCAGCTGTATTAGCCTAACAAATGCCACATCATTCTCCAGAGAGAGAGAGAGAGAGAGGCAGAAGAAGGACGGTTTAAAAGGACTGCAAAGTCACATGTTTTCCACAGGCCTTGATGAAACTGATGTGGTTAGCTTGTGTTGCTGCAATATTTTCAAAAATATTATAAAAATTGTAAAAGCCTAGAGGCTAGAAATCTAAAAATCAAACAAAACTGTGCAATTAATGTTTTGCAGTTCCTGTATTCTGATTACCAAAACTGCATAGAAAAAGTGTTGATTTGAAACTGTAACAATTATTGGATGTTTTATTAAAAACAAATAATAATAATTAAAAAAAAACACAATTTCAGTAATTTAACTTAATTAAAAAATATTATTATAATTAAAAATTTTCTATTTAAAAATATTTAGTGGTGCGCTGTATATATTTATTAAATTAAAAAACCAAAAGGTTAATTCTTTACTTTAATTTAATTCAGTTCCATATTTAATTGTATTTAATTTTATAATTTAAAAAAACAAAAGGTTAATCATTATATTTACTTATAATTTAATTTAGTTTAATATTTAATTTAATTTAATTCAAAAATACAGTAAAAACGGTAATGTGAAATATTATTAAAATTTAAAATAACAATTTTCTATTTTAAAATATTTTGAAAATACAATTTAATTCTGTGATGGCCAAGTTGATTTTTTTAAGCTGTAATTTCTCCAGTGTAACATGATGCTTCGGAAATCATTTTAAAACTTGTTTTTCTCTCAGTAGTGCACTGTATATATTTATCAAATAAAAAACAAACAAAAAACAACAACAACAAATTATCATATTGTAAAATATGTAGGTTATGTTATTACAATCTTTTCATGACTTAATCCTTTTCACAGCATATTTTTGCTAGCTTAGTCTGTGGAGTTATTAAATGGATCCATCATATCATTCACAGTCCATGTTAGAAAGCTACATGCTGAATATTTAGATGACGTAGTGCTGCTTTCCTGCAAGTAATAGTCAGAGCTATGAGCATCTGGCATCGTGCCACTCCTAAAGGTTTTGCTGCTAATAATTCATCATACGACACACTTGCACACCATCTCCTGACTATGCTGGAAAAATCAGATTCTTACCTTGCACAATTCTCTCCTATATTGCATGTTGGGTAAAAAAGATGAGTGCCAAGAAAGTAAACATGCAAGTAAATACAAATATCTATAAAACAAACAGAGTGCCCCAAAATTATAAGCATCTGTTCTGTATTATATAATCTGTTATGCAGTACAAAGGCAAGAAGCAAAAGCATGCTGTCAGACTCTTTCTTTCTGGATTTCTGAGTCCAAATAGTCGAAGAAAGTTATTTGCTGTGTTTTTTTATTTCTCTAAAGGTAGCTTTTGTGCTCGCACTACTAGTCTATTCATGTGAGTGTATTGTGCACTGTATTAATTCAGTGGGGTAAATCCATTTTTCCTGTTGTTAATTATATCTCACAATGAAATTTGCTCCATTATCAGCCATGGTTTATAACATTTTCTTGGCTCATTAGTTGATTGGTCACACAAAAGTTAAAATATATATATATATGTTTTTTGGGGTTTTTTTTTGCACATTGCATGCTATATTCAGAAAGGATGGAATGAATTGATTTAAAAATGACAGTAAAAACATTTTTTAGACACCGAAAACTGGAGTAATTATGCAGAAATTCTGCTTTGCATTACAGAAATGAATTACATTTAAAAATTTTATTAAAAAGTTATTTCATATATTACGTATATATTATATTCATATATATAAGTTAAAAATATATTACAATATTGCTGTTTTTACTTTTTAATCAAATGAATTATTCATAAATGTCAAATAAATGTCTTTTTAAAAAAAATTATTCTTACCTACCCCCAACTTTAAAACAGTAGTGCACATTTTGTATAAATAACTGGATACACAATGAAATTTCTAAAACCCAATGAGTAATACTTATTAGTAATATTAATGTCTGAGAATTGACGATTATGTAACCTCTCGTAGCAAAAAAAAACACCTTTATTTACATGTTTTGTGTATGACAGGCCACAAAGATATTTGTCATTTATGAGAGAAAAATAATGAGAACACAAACAAGTTGATAGGATGGTTCTGAGCCAAGCTGTTGTACAGCTGGAAGAGAGGCTGAACTTGGTGATGAACTTGGTGTCAAGTTAATTACACTAGGCTGTGATTAATTTCACCAGGCTGTCACCAAACTCCACTACGGCTGTCAGAGACTTTGTCATCTTTTCCGCTTCTTCTAGATTTGGGTTTGGGGTGCGAGATGGATTGTGCTTTCATTATAGTGCTTGAACATAATTTGTTATGTATTTAATTTAAAAATATGAGTTTTAAAGGGTCTGGAAAGGGTTTTTTTGTTGTTTTTTTAGTGGAATAAAATTCTGTTACCATTTAGGTATCCTCAGGAAAATAGAATTTAAAGGAGTAGTTCACCCAAAATAACAAATTGCTGAAAATGTACTCACCTTTAGGCCATCCAAGATGTAAAGGTTTCTTCATCATAACAGATTTGGAGTAATGTACATTACCTGCCTACCAACTGATCTTTTGCAGTGAATGGGTGCCATTAGAATGAGAGTCCAAACAACTAATGAAAACATCACAAAAATCCACAAGTAATCTACATAACTCCAGTTCTTCAATTACTGCCTTGTTTTTAAGAACAAACCTGTTGCTCTGATGGCACCCATTCACTGCAGTGCATCCATTATCGAGCAAGTGCAGTATAGTTAAATTTCTCCCAATTTAATTTATGAAATGTACAGTCCACTCAAAAATAAAAATTTGTAAAAAATGTACTTGGCATTATATTGTTACAAACTTGTATAAGTTACAATCTTCCGTGGAACACATTAGAATGTTGGTAACCAAGAAGTTTTGGTTCTCATTGCATTTTGTTTGAAAATACAACGGAAGTCAATGGAATCCAAAACTTTGTTTTGGTTACCAACATTCCTCAAAATATCTTGTTTTGTGTTCCGCAATATCTGTTTGTTTTTTTCATTTTTGGGTGGCTATCCCTTTAAATTTCCATCTGTTTCTTATTTAAATGTATTGTATAGCTTTGGAAGACAAAATCATTTGGATGTAACTGGGTTTTGTGACCATTTTTACAGCTTATCCTTATGAATTAATTTACCAATTATCATTTTTATCAGATGTAAAAGAAGTTTTGACACTCAGCTTTTTGTATTTCTTAGAACAAAAACACTACTTTTAGATACATATGAATGATAAAATGTTTCTCACATATATCACATTTTTACTAGTGTGTCTGTGGTTATATGTTAAGTCTATTCATACAAACCTTGTCTTTATCCTGTAGCGTGAAATGTGGTGTTCAAGTAGTTAAAATGGTGTCTGGTTTGTGACAGCTGCCTGTAGGCAGGGCTCTTGAAGAGCAATGCTGCAATCCATTAACCACCTAGAGAGACAGCCGTGACATCATCTTTGACACAAATGGGTATCTACGGCCACCATTAGCCAAAAAATCTCTCAAACTGCCGTTACCATGGACACATCGGTTCTTGGTTCCAAAAACATCCTATAGAAACTTTCCTGATACAGCTCAGAGGATATCTTACCGGCTTAAAATCGCTTGATTTCCTTTTTGTTGCACTGAAATAATATTTCAAAGTATAATTCAGCTGCAAATTTCAACTGCAAAAAACTATTGTTAGTAAATTTCACAATTATAAGGACCAGCAAGCAATATTGATAAAAGGTGACATTTTAAAGGGTTAGTTCAAAAAAGTATTCTTGTAGTGTCATTAAACTAAAAGTTGAGCTACTGATGTCACATGAACTGATTTACTGTGTTTCTGGATCTGTATCATTTCGGTTGTATTGCTGTCTATGCAGGGTCAGATGGCTCTCTGACTTCATCAATAATATCTTAATTTTGGTTCTGAATATGAACCAAAGTCTTACGGGTTTGAAACAACACAAGGGTGAGTAATTAATAACATCATTTCCATTTTTGGGGTGAACTAACTCTTTAAATCGGAACGGTTTGTTGTCAACATTTAACATATTCGTAGCATTTGCAATTTCTTTTCTAATGTCTCTTTGGTTTAGATGATCCTGTAGGTTTTCTTTCACTGTGTGTGTCTTGTCTGCGTGTGTAAGGGTGTGTTTGCATCGTAGGGTTTTTCCTCACCCCTCCTAGAAAGCCTGTTTTGGTGTACCTCACCCCCTTCTGCTTTGACCATCTGCCGTACCAGCTTTAACTGTCCGCTCATATAATCCATAGGTGAATCAAAGATCCATACGCACCTTGGAAACCTTGATTTCAGACTGTTAGAGTTAGAGGTAAACACACAGCTTTGGCTGCTGAGTTGTAGTCCAGTGTGGAGGTTTTACAAAAGGTCGCATTGAAAACAGACAAGTGCCCAAGTTTTATTCACCCAGAAGGCTTTTTAATAGGTTTTTATTGGGGATTAAAAGAGTGAGGGTCGGACTTGACTGTTGAACATGGCACACTTTCAGGCTTTTCAGTTTTGCGTTCCTGTCTGTGGCTCCATGGGTTCATTTTTCAATCATTACATTTCCAGGACCTGTGTGAGTCATGTTTTATTAACAATGTCACTTCAACCTTTACCAGCGCATGTCAACATGGTTAAAGAGCAGACTTTTTCAGTGCAGCCTTGTGGGTTGAAGCATTCGGTCGTAAACCTCAGCGGCTTTCAGAACACAATGGCCTCTGGAAGCACTTCTTGTACCTGGTCCAGTCGTAAAAATATAGTGCTTTTAACCAACGGCTCTACTGCTGCATTAACCAGGTTTTCCTACTGCCTCGCTGAGGGGAATATATTCAATGTGTGTGTCTGTGTATTAATACATACTTTTAGTCTTATTGTTCTTAGTGCTGTCAAACAATTAATCACAAAAAAGTTTTTTGCTTACATAATGTCACAAACGGGTGCCGTGAAGCGTGCCCTCGCGCCTCTCAGCGGGGCAAAGAGCGGAGGAGACGACGAGGTTCAATGCAAAACATTTATTTACAACAAAACACGG
>JAUMHI010000067.1:3449589-3462157 GCA_032359435.1 Enteromius unitaeniatus
AATGAACTAAACAGGGAGAAACTAACTAGAGACAAGACAGGACTAAACCAAAATCTGACAAAGGACGGGGGAGACCAGGACAGACAAAAAACACAAACCCTGGAACGCCTACGGCGTTACACATAATATATGTAAAATCTAAAAATATTTTATTATTTAAAAACCACAATGATTTACATCATTTATAATATAGATTATGTGAAAATAAATTTAGACAGTAAATATATTTAATTATTTTAATATATATATATATATTTCTTTTTAAATCATGTTTTTATTGTGTTATGTATTTATATTATATATCAATTTATTTGATAATATTAATGTATTATTTATGTATGTAGTAATGCTAAAATGTATCATATAATTGTAATATTATGTATGAAAATTATATAAGAATTATTTAAAAATCGCACATATGTTTTTGCTGATAATTTCCATTAAATACTTACTCAAATAATCATTCAAACACATGCTACTACACAAAACCCAGGTGACTAGAACTTTATGCCTATCTGGTTTTAATTTCCCATAATCCTCAAAGTAAAAGACAGGAAACAACTGAGAGGGGACCCACCCACTGTGATTCATTAAAGCTTTGTTGTGGTTAATTTATTAAAAAATTTATTAATTGCCTCCCTTTGGCCCCCAGGTATACTCGTTGATTGAAGAAACAATTTTATTTTTGAAATTGAATTGTGAATCGTTAATGTTTGGGATTAAATATGTCAGCCTGTACTTATTAGAGAACACTAATGTGTTATATCACAATGAGCCATTGGTAACCTTGTTTTCTGCAGTGCTTTGGGATTGAAGCCACACACACAAACACACACACACACACACACACTGAATGCCTTGGCCTCTCTAATCCTGTATTTTCCTGTGGAGAGCTGCGGCTCTTGCATAGTTAATGAGAGCAGTTTTCCTGGGTGGGAGGTTTAACCCTTTCCACATATTGCTATTAGAGATTATTGCTCTACTCCTTTCCTTTCCAACTATTGATAAGCGAAGGTTTTCCTAAAGTCATTTCTCTGTCCCTGTTGTGATTAACACACATTTGTCTTTTTTACAATACATGCAAGATAGCACAAAATGCTTGTTATTTTTGTTTATTTCAACGTTATTATACATCTATTTACTGTATATAACATTTGTTAAAAAAAAAAAAGTAATATTATTAACTGATATGAATATTGTACATTTAAAAAAAGATTATATTATATATATATATATTTGAATATTGAATTGTGATTGCATATTTGCAAAAGAAATGCTAATACTGTTTATTTTATGGCCTTCTTAAATTTAAATAATGAAAATTGTAATGGGCTACAAATTGAAAAATAATTTTTGGCCAATGATTATGGTGTTATGTGTTAAATTCTACACTGAGTATGGACTGAACCTTTAAATGATTTTCATTATCATTGTTTTCCTACAAATGAATATGACTTTCTTTCTCTGTCTCTGGCAGTGCTGGATATGACGCCGTCCTGGACAGAAATGTGGCCATTAAGAAACTCAGCAGACCTTTTCAGAACCAGACTCACGCCAAGAGAGCATACAGGGAGCTGGTGCTTATGAAATGTGTCAATCACAAAAACGTGAGTGCCAGGTCACAGTATCTCTCCCCCATTGTTCCATTGGATGGCAAATGCTGCTAATAACTGTTTCCTTTGAGACAAAAAGTGAAACTTCTCTTTATATGGCTGCCATATTGAACATTGTTGTATAATCTTGCATGGCACACAAACCTCAGACCGAGAGAGAGAGAGAGAGAGAGAGAGAGAGATTGCATTAGCTGATGAATGACAAAGTAAGAGAGAAAGCGTGTAATATTATTAAAAGACAGAGAGGAAACACTTTTTTGGCAACTGAAGAGCGATGCTGCTGGCAGATCTGCTGTCCTCCTCTGTCTCTCTCTCTCTCTCTCTCTGAGACTGGGGTTATAAAGGACAGCTGGGACATGACAGAAATACAAATGTACTTTTTCTATCATCCTCACCTCTTATCAACTGTTGACAGTCCTTTTATGGATCTTCAAGCCTCTTTTCGAGGAAAATAACGTGGATGAAGTTTACCCACACATTAGTAGTTCAAAGAATAGTTTATAGATAAATGATGGTTCAGTCATTATTTAGTCATCTTGGTGTCGTACCTGTGTGCTGTATCATAGAATCCTTTTGTAGTTTTTATTTAAAATTATATTTTATTTGTATATTTAAAGTTTTCGTTTTGTTGTGTTTTTGCAATTTTTCTTAATTTTCTTTTTAATTATGTTTAGTATTTTATTTATTAGATTTTTTTATTTGGTTTTTTTTTGTAGTGCTCTCAAATTAATTGCATCCAAAATAAAGGTTTTTGCGTACATAATATATGTATGTGTACTGTGTATATTAATTATGTATATGTTAATACACACATATGCAGTATATATTTTGAAAACATTGAATTGATAGATTTGTATAATTATATTCTTATAATTTATATAAATAAGATATAAATATATTTAATATATAAGCTGAACATAAATTACTTAAATATATACATGCATGTGTTTGTATTTATATATACATAATAAATATACACAGTATATTATACACAACAAATATTTTTATTTTAAATAATATTTGATTATTTTATTATGATTAATTGCGAATAATCGTTTAACAGTACTATTTGTTTTAAATCTACAAAAAAGTGAATAGCTGAAATATGTTTTTGGTAGGTTTATTTATTTGTTCAGTTAACGTGTATAATAATCTTTTCATTCTAAGTAACAACATTTTATGATTGAAGTTTAGTTAACTTAATAGTAATATTGAAATAAAAATAAATACTTCTTATGTATTCATATACTTTTTAAGTAAAAAACAAAAATTGTTATCCAACAACTCAGGTTTTTTATTTTTATTTTTGCTGAACTATTCCTTTTAATAATTATTCCAACACAGCATTATATAACTTCATGACTTACTAAACTTTTTCTCTTTAATTCTCTCTCTCCTCCAGATCATCAGCTTATTAAATGTCTTCACACCACAGAAGTCTTTAGAGGAATTCCAAGATGTGTAAGTAACGTTTGGAGATTTTCCAGACATGAAGTCATCTGATTATATCATATAAAACATCTTAACTCAAACTGATTGCAGCTAATGTTAAAACAACAATCATAGGTCTGGCTCTGAAATTTGATTAGTTAAACTCCTTTGAATTCACACACACCTTTCACTGTATATATGTGCATTTACCAAACTAACCTAAGGAAAGAAATATATTATCAGAAAGAAAAGGGGACATTTATTGCTGAAAGTGCCTTCATATAAATATTATTAAAAATGTAAATGTTGTTGATGTATTAAATGCAATACCTGTATAAACATTTGCTGAAAAACAGTGCATAGTCTGCTACAGTAAGGTGATTTATGATATTTGAGGTTAATTGCAGCATGCCCTGTGGTGTTTGAGTGTATACGAGCTCAGAGTAAGAGTGATAGATCACCTGCAGTCTTCGTGCTCTCGCTCTCTGGTTGGTCCCTGACGCTTGAACCTCGTGCCGCCCGTGCTTTCATTTATTCTGCACGCTGTGTGGACTTAATCTAGAGCACGATCAATATGTTGAGTATGAAATGTCTGCTCAGTCACAGCCGGATCATTTGAGTGTTAAGATGGATGGAATGTGGATTTATGCAGACTAAATGACTGGAAATCAGCAAACTAGCTTCAGAATTGTGGCCAGCCAAAAATCTAAAACTAAATCTGAAACCAGTTGTCCCTGGTTTTTTACATATTATATTACATAAATACAGATTTTCACAGATATTTGTAACTGTAATTATTTATTATAAATTATTTAATATAAATATCTCTGTATTAGATATTTTTTATAATATAAATATAAAATACTTAATATTATAATAAATAACAACAATTATAAATATCTGTAAAGAAATATTAGTATTTTATTAATTCTATTAGTATTTTTAATTATTTCTATATTATTTCTTACAAGTCATTTCTTTTTAATAGAATCGAGTATAATAATACTAATACTACTACTAATAATAATACATCGTTCATAACAAATTATATAAACAATAAATAATTATATAAATTATTTTTATATATATATATATATATATATATATAATTTATATATTATTATATTATATAAATATTGCTGTTTTGATTTTCATAAATAAAAATAAATTTTGCTTAAAATATAAATATAAAACAGCTAGTATTTGAATAAATAATAACAGTCATGTGTATTTGTAAGCAGTAAGATACACTGTTAAAACATCTATTAGAATTTTTGTAAATTCTTTAGTATTCTTGTAGTATTGTACAGTTATATTGATATATTTTGCTATATATATATATATATAGTGTACTTTCACTGATTGAGTGTTAACTGAAGTGTGTTTTGAATTTTCATGAAACAAAATAAATTTCAAATATGATGTTTAATCCATAAATCTGCAGTTATGGTTTTTGAGCTCTCAGCAGATTTTTACAAAAATTGACTGTTAGTATTCTATTAACCTACTTGCTGACTGCCATCAACCAACAAGTATTTTCTCTTAGTAAGAGGTTGTGAATATCCGCATCGATCCACAGCGTTCTCTTTTGTGCAATAAGCAAGAATATATAAAGCCATGTCAATGTAATATGACAGAAGCACAGGGACAGTCACTGCATCTGTTGTCCGGCCTGTGAAATTTACTTGAGCTTCTTTCCATTTTCTCTCTTTTCAAGTTACCTGGTCATGGAGCTGATGGACGCAAACCTTTGCCAGGTGATTCAGATGGAACTGGACCACGAGAGGATGTCCTACCTGCTGTACCAGATGTTATGTGGAATCAAACACCTGCACTCAGCCGGCATCATCCACAGGGTGAGGAACATCAATACACACAAGTTGGAATGTCTATTATATTCATTTAAAGTGCCCCTATTATGCCATTTCCAATATTTCCTTTCATGCAGAATGACTGTAAACGATCTGATGTGCTGTAAGCTGTAGACCAATCACAACAGACTGGGTCTTCTGACCAATCAGAGCAGAGTAGGCTCACGGAAAGGAGGGGTTTAGAGAGACTGAATCTTAAAACTGCTTTTGAACGAATCATTTGAGAATCACTGGAAAATTAGGTGATATTAAAAATATTTTGAGAAAACAAAAGCTTAGTTTCACCTTGCATGAAAGTAAACCTATAGTAGGAGACTAAAACAATATTAGGAGGTTTAAAAATGGCATAATGGGGCACCAAATCTCTTATCATCATCTCACCATGACCCATATTTTCCTTTAAGGATCTGAAACCTAGCAATATTGTGGTGAAATCTGACTGCACACTGAAGATCTTGGACTTTGGGTTGGCGAGAACTGCTGGCACTAGCTTTATGATGACACCCTACGTGGTGACGCGGTACTACAGGGCCCCGGAGGTCATCCTTGGCATGGGCTACAAGGAGAACGGTAATCAAATCACAGGGCTGCATGTAGATCCACCAACACTTTTAAATAACACTATAATCTTGTGTTTTATAGACCCTGTGAAAGCAAAATTGAAGTTAAAGTGGATTTCTATATCCAAATATTTGTTATGAAAGGTAGTATGAAAGTGGTGCGTTCAAGTCCTTTCGGCGAAGTTTTTATTTACAACTAGGGAAGTCGTAATTATGATGTACTTTGGAACACTTTAATCAAGATGGCAATGTGCTGTACCATTTATGAAAAAACATATATTTAATTCTATTTCTAAAATATGTAGAATACACTATAGTGCTGGGCAACGATTAATTGTGATTAGTCCAAAATAGAAGTTAGTTATTAGTTTAAATAATATACGTGAGTGTACTTATTTATGTATTTATTATGTATGTACTGTATAAAGACACAAACACTATGTGTATGTGTAAAGTATGTATTGTATTTCTTAAATATTGTATTTATTCATATTCATATAATTTATATGTATAAATATATTTAATATTTAAACACAACATATATTTTATATACATATTGTGATGTAGATTCAGTAGACGGTAGATCCATTTGCACACCGTTTTATTAACAGAATCGAAAGTCGTACAGGCAGAGTTCAAACAGGAGCAGACAGACACAATTCAGGCAAAGAGAGACAATACCGGAGACAGGCAGAGTTCAGGGTATCAGGCAGTGTTCAAAGTCGATAAATCCAGGCAATGGTCGAGGTCACAGGCAAGAATCAGAATCGGGAAAACAGTCCAGGTCAAAATCCAAATCAAACAAATAATCCACTGGGGTAAACGCTCGGAGTTGTCACTAGAACAAAACTTCGCACAGAACGGAGCTCAGCCGCTCCTTTAAATAGGGGATAAGAATGAAAACACCTGGAGCGGAAATCCCCGAGGTGCATGGGAGAAAGCGGTCCGGGTGGGAACTAATATTCGGGAGATGGTTCCCGTTGATGACGGTCGGACAGAGCCACAGAGGATCGCCTTGCAACAGAGAGCATTGGAGACGAAGGTTCCAGGTGGCGAGCCAAACCCACTGTCCAGGGTCGAAGGCCGGATTGGGTCTCCTGTGGCAGTCAGCCTGTTCAGTAAGCCTCCTTACTGCTCGTTGTAGGAGTACAGCTTGGTTCCAGGTGTTCTCGCTTCGTTGAAGCCAGTGATCCAGTGTGGGGAAGCTAGTGGGATCCCCGGTCCAGGGAAACATGGGTGGTTGAAATCCTGAAATGCACTTGAACTTGAGTCATACCAGTGGCGGGTTTCTGGAGAGAATTTTGAGCATATTCTGCCCATAACAGGTAGCGGCTCCAATCTTGCTGGTTGGTATGGCAGTAGGATCTTTCTGCTTGACCATTGGACTGCGGATGATAGCCGGAAGTAAGGCTTACATTTATGTTCATTTGTGAGCAGAAGGCCTTCCATAGACGAGAAGTGAATTGAGGGCCGCGAACTGTGACTATATCCTCTGGAATACCGTAAAACCTGAATACTTGCTCCATAATGACTTGAGCAGTTTCCCAGGCAGTGGGTAGTTTGGCGAGTGATATGAGCCTGCAGGCCTTGGAGAAGAAATCAATTATGGTTAATATGGTGTATCCTCTAGAAGCTGGCAAGTCTGTGACGAAATCCATAGCAAGGTGGTGAGAGCGGTGTCGCCACTTTACTGAGGTTTCTTATAAAGCGGCGGTAAAAGTTAGCGAACTCCAGGAATCTTTGTAGTTCTTTAATGGTGCGAGGACGTGGCCAATTCAATACAGCAGTCACTTTACTTTCCTCCATGGTAACTCCCTCCTAGCTTATCACGTATCCTAGAAATTAGATGCGGGTTTGGTGGAATTCACATTTTGGAAGCTTGGCATACAAATTGGTTCTGGATCAAGTGGCATAGCACACTTCTGACATGTTGGATATGGTCTTGGTAATTCTCTGAGTAGATAAGAATGTCGTCGATGTATACGATCACATAGTTGTTGAACTCTGCCCGGAAGATGTCATTGACCAATGCCTGGAAAACGGATGGACTATTGGAGAGACCGAACGGCATTACCCGGTACTCATAATGCCCAGTGGTTGTCGAGAAGGCGGTCTTCCATTTGTCACCCTTTTTGATTCTGATAAGATCATAAGCGCTCCTTAAGTCCAACTTGGTGAAATAGCGGGCATGCTCCAAGGTGGATGGCACAAGAGGAAGAGGGTATTGATATTTTACCGTGACATCGTTGAGACCACGATAGTCTATGCAAGGTTGAAGGCTTCTGTCTTTTTTCTTAACAAAGAAGAATCCGGTCAATGCAGGTGAGGTGGAAGGCCAGATGAACCACTTCTCGAGTTCTTCTTTGATGTAATTTTTCATAGCTTCGGTTTTAGGATGTGACAGAGGGAAGACTTGACCCTTGGGTGTTGTAGCTCCAGGAAGCAGCTCAATGGAACAGTCGGTTGGACGATGAGGTGGTAGGCAATGTGGCCTGCTCTTTACTGAATGCCTCTTTCAAGTTCATGTATTCGGGGGGAAGGTTATCGAGTTCGTTGTTCTCTAATGTGACTGTGGTTTGTGAAGGGTGAACATGCTGCATACACTGCCTGTGACATTTGGATGACCATCTCTTGAACTCTCTTGATGACCAGGAAATAACCGGGTTGTGCAGTTCGAGCCAGGGGAGTCCAAGGATGATAGGATGGTCTGGTGAATAATTGGTAAACAGCCGAATGGTTTCAGAATGCAGTGACCCAAGAAGAAGCTTCAGGTCCTGGGTTATGTAGGGGACTTCTCCTGAGCCCAGAGGTCGTCCGTCTAAGGCTGCCACAGCCACACGGGTACCACATGTAAAAAGAGGGTTATGCATGCGTTTAGCGTAAGCTTCATCGATGAAATTTCCCTCAGCCCCAGAGTCAATAAATGCTGTGGTGTGTCCCGCCTGACCACAGTACAGACACAAGTTGTCACGGATGCGTCGATCTCTTTCCTCATCTGCTAGATGAGTTCGTCCAATTTGCATAGGCTCAGGAGGATTATGAGAGGAGGTGGAGGGCAGAGACTGAGCAGCTGGTAGTTGACGTCCATGACATGAGCCCATCAAATTATCCACGTGTATGGCCAGCTCCATGAATTGTTCAAAGGACTTTCCTTCATCCTTACGGGTTAGCCCCTTCCTGTACAGAGCTTTCAGGGGCTCGGGAGGCCATCCGGTCTAAGCCGCCAGGGTGTGGAATCGAAGGGTGTATTCAGCAGCTGACGAAGTTCCCTGCTTCAGGGACAGAATTTCCTCACTTGGGTCTTTGCCAACAACAGCATGGTCAAAACCTCCTGAAACTGCCGCAGGAAGGAAGAATAGCTGAGGAAAGTCATCTGTTCTCCCTCCCAGAGAGCTGTTGCCCACTCCAGTGCTCTTCCCACTAGGAGGGAGCAGATCAACGACACTTTGCTATCATCGTCAGGGAAATTACTTGATTGCTGTTTTATGTATATGCTGCATTGCATTAAAAATCCTTTGCACTTCCCGGGTGCACCGTCGAATTTCTCCAGGAGAGACAGTCGTGCCATGACTGGTAGCTATGGGTGCGGGTGGTGGTGTGGGCACCAAAGCAGATTGGACTGGCGCGGGAGGCTGCGCGAGGGCAGTTACAGCGGCATTGAGTGACTGCATGGATGCACTCAGAGCTTGCAGCGATTGTCCCATGTCTTCAGTGAGACGTGTCAACTTATACAGCTGTTGGTGGTGAGTTTGTAGCATCGCGGCTTGTCGACCGACCTCCATGGCCAGCTGACAAACGGTGGCTGAATCTGAGTGCGGCAAAGTTTTCTGTGATGTAGATATAGTAGACGGTAGATCCATTTGCACACCGTTTTATTAACAGAATCGAAAGTCGTACAGGCAGAGTTCAAACAGGAGCAGACAGACACAATTCAGGCAAAGAGAGACAATACCGGAGACAGGCAGAGTTCAGGGTATCAGGCAGTGTTCAAAGTCGATAAATCCAGGCAATGGTCGAGGTCACAGGCAAGAATCAGAATCGGGAAAACAGTCCAGGTCAAAATCCAAATCAAACAAATAATCCACTGGGGTAAACGCTCGGAGTTGTCACTAGAACAAAACTTCGCACAGAACGGAGCTCAGCCGCTCCTTTAAACAGGGGAGAAGAATGAAAACACCTGGAGCGGAAATCCCCGAGGTGCGTGGGAGAAAGCGGTCCGGGTGGGAACTAATATTCGGGAGATGGTTCCCGCTGATGACGGTCGGACAGAGCCACAGAGGATCGCCTTTGCAACATATATATATATATATATATATATATATATACAATGAATATACATGCATGTGTGTGTATTTATATACATAATAAATATACACACTACATGCATATATATGCAATTAATCACGATTAATCATTCCTCAGCACTTAAAAAAAAGTTGTGGTAGCAATCCATCTAGGAGATCTTGAATGCATCACATTTTGTTACGTGACCTTACTACATTGTATAGTTAATTCAGCAAGTTTTCGTATTGATATGAACTTAGTTTTTTTATGTGAAAATGTTTTTTGACAGAACAATATCATAATGAGTATATAGTTGGTCAATATTTTCATACTACTCATAGTACACATGTAATAAACCTTCAAAATAAGAAAGAGTAGTATGCTATTCTGAACATCATTTGGCTGTAGTTTTGAAGCTGTAACACATTTTATTTATTGCTATTTAAAACAATTTTTTTTTTATTTTAATGTCCTGTTTTATTATATACAGAATGACAGTATAGTTAATGTTGCAGAAGTGTTTAAATAAGCAGAATGTTTAGATAAAAGTTAACGTTTTTAGATTCAAGGTGGGGGAAAATAGTTCAGTACTTAGAATTCTTGCTAACTTGCTGTTAATATTCTGAAACACTAACAGAGTTCACTGCTTGAAAACATAAATAACGCATTAATACACAAAGGACCGAAATATGAGTGTATATTTAGAGTATGGTTGAAGCAGAGAGAGGTCAGGCTATGGATTTCCTGCCACAAACGGTCCTCCCTGAGGTCTGTCCCCAGCTCTAACTTTGATCTGAGCAGTTGTGGAATAATCGTTCAGATACCGTAGATATAATTAGCCATAGCCAGAGTGATACAACTCACGTCGTTCTTTCTCTCTCCATCACTCATGATGGTTTGTGCTAACACTAACCTCTCTTTTTTTCCTTCGCTCTCTTTTTCTCGCTTCTGTGCCTGCAGTGGATATTTGGTCAGTTGGTTGCATCATGGGAGAAATGGTACGCCACAAAATCCTATTCCCCGGCAGGGATTGTATCCTTCATGAATGGGTATACAGTTTTATCAAGCATAATAAATATAGTACGACATAAATTGCATAGTGTTACATTTTAGTCTTAAAATAGACGAAAAGACAGATATTTTTTTTCAATACACACAAAACAGTACGTTTTTTTTGTTCAATATTTTATTGAAACTTTCTTATCGCTTATTCTATTTTCTAATCACGATTAATCACATCCAAAACAAAAGTTTTTGTTTGCTTAATATATGTGTGTGTTCTGTGTACTCTTATTATGGATTTATAAATACACATACATATAGTATATATTTACATGTATTCATTTATCTATATTTATATTCATATAATTTATATTATACATAAATATATGTAATATATTAAAAATATATATATAATTGCGATTAATCAATTTACATATATATATATATATATATATAAAATAAGTCATTTCATGAGTATTATATTTTATGTGTGTATATATATATATAAATTATTTTTTTACTTCTTTTTGATTTTGTGGTCCACATCCACCTGACTGGACCAGTGTTCATCTGTCCAGGCATAACTAATCGACTAAGTCTGTAGTTCTCCTAACATGCAGGTTTTCGTATTGTAGGTATATAGTTTCAAGAACCAAATGCTGTTTGAATCTCTTTTTCTCACATCACAACAATCGCTCTTTCCCCTCATTCTCTTCAGTCCTCTATGAATATTGAATATTTTGTTCATTAGGATGCTGTGGGATCACTGTCTCTGATGTGTCTCTGACAGTGGAACTAGTGAAATAATGACACAGTCTCCCTCTCAAGTAACTCATTAGGTTGAACTTTATTCATTTATTTAGCAATTTTGCTTTCGGCTGCTGTTTTCAGCTGAGTTAAATTGTAGTTTTAGTTAAGTTAGTGGAAGAGCAGTGCTTGTCTTCAGCTCTCCAAACTGCAATCAAGGTATCGATCCTGTGGACCGAGCTTGGCTTATTTGTTTTTTTTAAATCTCATTAACACATGCCTGAATGAACTTTGCAGTGCTGTTTCATCGAGACCTCTTACATAGTCAGAATCTACAGGGTGTGTTTTACCAAAGCCTGAAACACTGTATTTTAATTTGTGTTTGCAAACGATTAATCACAATTAATTGCATCCTAAAAAAAAGTTTTTGTTTACATAATATATGTGTGTATGTGGTGTATATTTATTATAAATATATAAATACACACACATACAGTATATATTTTGAAAATATTTCCATGAATATATTTATATTCATATATTTGATATTATTCATAAATATGTTTAATTTTAAACTTATTTAATATTTTAAACTTAGCATTTTATTCTTAAATATATACATGCATGTGTGTACATTTCTACTTACATAGCACACACACATATGTTAACAAAACATTTATTTTGGATGTGATTAATCATTTAACGGCACTCATCTTAATATAAGTATGTAAGGTAACACTTTATTTTAAGGTGATCTTGTTAAATGTTACACTTACTTATTATTATTATTATTATTATTATAACAATTAACCATATATAATTACATACAAGTAACCCTAAGCAATATCATAATCCAAATCATAACCCTAAAGCACTGATCATCAACTGGCGGCCCGCTGAGCCATTCAATCCGGCCCGTGACTGGATTGCAAAATAGTGGTCCACACTATTAAAGCAACTAAAAATGACAACAACTTGTCATTTGAGTCTCTTGTCAGGATAACCACCATTTATGACTATATTTAGGCTACACTCCGAAATGAGGACAGACTCAGACAGA
>JAUMHI010000067.1:3465225-3482339 GCA_032359435.1 Enteromius unitaeniatus
CCAAAATCACAGCATAGCCATTGTCTATATCTTATGTGTGCTTGGTTTCATTATTATGAATTATAAATATAATTATATAATTACCGTACCGTGAAATTTTGATACCGTTACATCCCTAGTCTCTAATGATGTGTAACCAGCCTAGCGGGAAGTGGCTTCGAATTCTTACAGAGGGCACTTCAGCCCAGACTCTTTCTGTTCTCAGTTAAAGACTCTTATTATGAACATTTGTCTCCTCCCAGCTTGTTTGTTGTCATGGTTGCACATTAGTTCCTCCTCCTCTTTTGTCTGATTATCAAGTGTACTTAAGTAGCTGTTTGTGTCTCACTTGTGGCCGATCATGGTGGATGTATGTATAATTCTCGGCCTTTGTAAGCCTTCCTGTGTTCCATGTATTTCTCTGTGTTCCTTGTGTCTTCCCGTTGGATTTACTGTTATTACTGTTACTGTTATCGACTTTGCCTGCCCCGGACTCACACTTTTGCCTTGCCCCTTGGATTGCGTTTGCCGATCGCCTGCCCTCTGCTACGCATTTGGATTATTCTGATCTCTTTGCCTTTGATGTCCCTGTTTGCTGTTAATCGACCCTGCTTGCTTGTACCTTGAGTTTCCTAATAAATATAGCTGCACATGGATCCTCCGTATCATGACATGATGTTTCTACTTCAAACAACCATCACTAAATAGTCATTTAAATGATGGCTGTCAAAATCCTTGTCACTAATTAAGTTTTTGACAAGAAAGAATTAGACAGTTCTAAACTCCTTAAAAAATAAATACAGATATATACATACAGCACAACAAAAAATGACACCAGTAATAATGTTTGATATTTTTTACTAGTGGACACTAGCAGACATATTATACTCAGAAATTCTTCATACAGTGAACTACCAGTAAAATTGATTAAAAAAAAAATAGGACCAAAAATTATTATTACATTTATTTTCTTTAATTGCTAATGAGACCTTTTTACACAGACTAAACAAAATGAAGCATTGCTTGACAATTTATCTTGTAAATCTAAATGGGTACTTTATTATATACCTTTCTATTAAAGTTTTCTGACATTACAAGAAGAATTTGTTCTGACAGTTTAACTTTGAGTTCTTGTCATATTTTACTTTTGCAGTTTTTTACTTTTTTACTAATCATGCTTGGAACTTTCGTATTTTAGGAGTCAACTATCATTTTAATCTTATATCCGGCTTAATGTTTCAAATATTTAATAGGAATTGCTGATGGATAATATACAGTGGTTAAATATCATTTGTCTCCTTTACCCAGTGAGTGTGCAGTAGTATAATATACAGCACAGTTAAAGCTGTGTATGTAAAGCAAAGTTAAACTGTGACCAGCCAATTTATATCCATTAACCAACTATAACTCATTCTGACAATCTGGTTGCAGAAGCTCACCTCCTCCAAACGGAGCCCATATGACCCTGCGGATGCTCTTCACCCAATCCTCCATGTCATTCTGTGTGCTGGCCATAAGTAGATATGTCTCATGGTTGGATGTCATTCGCTCCCTATCGCCCCCTACAGAGAGAACATTGAAATGCTTGTTGAGTTAAAATGCAAAAACATTGTCTTCCATGTAAAAACACAGTCGCGTTTATCATGAATATCAAAATATAAGCCATTATGCCCATACTGGATTATAATAGGGCCAGCTAAATGAAAACAGCTTAAGCATTCTTTACTTCTTTTAGTCTGTGAAACTCTCCTTTACAACAGCAATGACTTCTGGAGTTATTTGCTCACTCACTTCAACGAAGCACTTGTCAGCAACCAATTAGGTCCCGGTCATTAAAGATGAGTGGCAGAACATGCCTTTGTGTACTAAACCTCAATGACTCTTCTGTGATCTGTCATTAACCCTCGACTCAAAGCCATTATTTACAAATGCACAGGTGTGTTGACATCTGTGAAGGGTGCTGGGCCTGAGACGTCACATGTTTAGTCTGCTGAGAAATGAAGTGTCTGTCTTGTATGTGAGAACAGCATGCACGGGCCATTTGAGCTGGCTCATGAAATTAAAAGTGATAAATAAAGACTTTTGACCTTAGGTTTTTGTAAAATAAATTTTTAATACATTTTAAATAAATAAATGTACAAAAATATTATATATATATACATATAACATTTTAATAAGCTATTACAAAATAGTTTAAATATGAAAAAATGCATTACTATGAGTCTTAATATTTGAAGCGAATGCAAAAACCTAATAATATTTAAAAATCTGATTTATGCAAAACATTTATTTTTTAATCAAATTGTCAAATTAAAAAACATTTATATAATCAAACCACTTTTTCACAGGTTTTGAGAATGGAATGTCATTCAGGGAACTTAAGATCTTATTCCATCAGATTGTAAAACCTTTTTGCATTTTAACTGAAATATTTATTTTCACCAGTGATGATTCAATTGGTTTCAGCAAATAAATTAGACACACACAAAAGCAGATCAATACCGGATACATACCCCTCATCCATAAGGAGAGAGATGATTACCAGTCTTTAAAAGCATGTCCGACATGTCTTGTGCTTACACTGAGGCAGGGTTTTAAGAGTTAATGGAGATATGATTAGTGTGAAAGACTAAATTATTCATTGTATTCATTTGTGTAGTCCCCCGGGGACTCTCACGGTCTTAATCATCGATTTTCATCTGCAACAAGATCAGTTTGTCAACCATTAAAAATGTATTTATGGACTGTCGAGAAGCAAAGCAGATGGAAATCATTGAAGTAACAACAGCGGCAGCAGTGATTCCATTGATTTCTGCATGGCACCCCTCGAAACGAAGCAATTGATCATTCGGAAAAAGCTTTCAAACACAACCTTTTCTTAGTCAGATTTAGAGACTTAGAGCTTCAGCTTACTTGCTTGTTAGATTAGCATTCCTTTCATTTATGAAAATCTGTTTGCCTTCATTTGGGTAGCCAAACAAGGTGTTAAATCACAAACTCCGCTCTGTATTACATGTTCTAAGATTGAAAGTTTGCATACTGTGGTGAATTAGACATGGCAATGGACTACTGGAGCAAAAACCATTTAAGTAAACTCATACAGCCAATATACTGTACTTTTTGTGAGGTTTCATGCACCAAAATTGTGTATAATTGTTAAATCTCTAGGCCTTTTGTTACTGTAGCTTTAAAGGGCTAGTTTTATCGATGTGTTTACTACATTTATGAACCTGGGAACATTTCAGTTGTGTCTATGAAGGGTCAGATAGCTCTAAGATTTGATCAAAAATATATTGAGGTGATCTATCCCTTTAAGAGTTATTCCACACATACATGGATGGATTTTCTTTAACTAACACAACAAATAAAACCATTCAAAGGATATCTGAAAAGTCAACATAACCCATCTGATTTACATTTCAGAAACTTGCGCTAGCGTTTCGGCATCCACACCTGTTTTACAAATGGAAATGAAGGAGACAAAAGCTGGAATGTTGAGCTGCAGCACACCGCCTGAGGCTGGAGTTGAATGGAGGGTAAGGTAACGGCAACCTAAGCCAAGCCTAAAGTGTCATGGCATATGCACCGACCCGCTCACATAGGAATGCATGCATGCAACGAAGGGCAGTCTCGACAGGGGTCCGGCTCGAGCACAGTTTACAGACCATCTGCTGCAGTCTCATCTTCCTACCGTTTAAGCACAGATAACAACACATGCACACTCACACAAGAGGCCTGAACAGACTGTCTGATGACCAAGAGGAAGCTAAATGAATCATAAATGAGCCGATCTAGCAGTAAACAATGACTGTTTACCAATTAACACAGCACCTCTTTCAGAGAGAGAGAGAGAGAGAGAGAGAGAGAGCAGATGAATGATAGCCAGCTCAGTCATCTAAATTGCAATGCATGGCAGCTAGAAATAAAAGAACAGATAATGGCACAGTTCTAAAATTCAATTGTTAGAGAGCATGATTTTAAAGCTTAAAGTAAATTTTAGTTCCAACAATGCAGGCTAAAAAGCCAATACCGTGTGTATAAGTATTTATGTATTTAAATAAAGTTTTAATGCTTTTTGAAAGATGCCTTTTATGCTTAAAATACAATCAAATAAATATATTATAATAAATATATTGTCACTATAATTTCAAATATTTTATGTTATGAATTGTAATTTATTCCTTTGAGGCAAAGCTACATTTTCAGCATCATTACTCCAGTCTTCAGCGTCACATGATCGTTCAGAAATCATGCTAATATGCTGCTCAAGAAAATGTCTTATTAACTGCAATGTTGAAAACATAATATTTTGGTCTTACTGGATTTTGGATAAATAGAAAGTTCAAAAGAACAGCATTTATTCCAACATTACAAATGCTGTTTGATCCATTTAATGCATCCGCGCTTAATAAAATATTTATTTCTTAAATAAAAACCCCAAACTTTTGAATTGCAATATATTTCTAAAAATAGAAATTACTTTTGGATACAGGGAAATGGTAAATCCTAAACAATGCTTACTAAAACCAAATCCTTTATTTAAAAAAAAAGAAAAAGAAAAGATAAGTTCATAATCATATAGCTTCCAAAAATGCGTACTATACCATAACATTTTTTATTTCTATCATGCTTTCGTTGGCATTTTTGGAGTTCAACAGCATCCATCCCCACTCACATTCACTGTATGGATCAAAACGGACTGAAATGGCAAACAAGTGAAAACAAATAGCACAGGTTTCACCACCGCAGACCTCAAAATGAGCAGTTCTGCAACAAAAGCCTTCAGTTTGTTTCAAAGGGCAGGATGCCATTTGCAAAATAAGACGCTCTAATCTAGAATAGCGCATTACATTGAACCAAAGTACCAAACAATGGCATGAAAACAAATGCTACTAGTCTAAAAAACGAACTTAAAAACTTGCCCATGGTTCTCTTTTCAATCATTTTACCCAATAAAACAGCACTAACCAGCACTCTAGTTCACTCCAGAGACCCCTGACCCTGCTCTAATAGATTACCTTCCTCTCTAATTGAACTTAACGATCTATGACCCACACACTCTCCCCTCCCCTCCATCACCTGGCTGTACATTAACGTTAATGTGGCTCTTTAAGCTAGACTTTCCCATGGGTATAGATAGAGGTGACCCATTTATGCTATTCTAGGACCAGCAACCTTTTCCCAACTGCAAACAGAAGCTTTAAAGTTCTGAGCTCACCGTCCATCTTTTTCCTTCTCTCTACCTCGCAGTGGGTGAGTGACGAGCTCTCAAGGGTTCATTATGAACCAGGCTTTCACAAGCTTGCTCCTATTGATCCCGGTGCCAGTTCACACACTCAGGAGGCTAACGAGAGGCCTTTTGTGCCCGCTGAGCATTCAACAATCACCCATCTTCATGACCAGGGCAGGGCTGAGCCAGTTAGCAAACCGTAATGTGCCAAGGACGATGTCACCGCTTACAGATCTACTCCAGCGATCTTCAATAAATAAGGCTAATATGCAAATGAGTGAGCTAATTACATTTAAAATAACAACATTACACTACACTGCCAAATATTGCATCATGCACGCGTGTTTTTCAGGACGCACTGCTTACACACTAAAAAGCACTTATGTAGATGAGAAACTAATTATAGAAATATGTTATACTTGCAAAACATCTTTTTGAGGAAGTTGATTTTGCACCTATAATCTACTCGTCTGCATATATGACCTATGTTTATTGGCGCATAATGTAGACCTCTGCAGTGAATGGGTGCCGTCAGAACGAGAGTCCAAGCAGTTGATAAAAACATTGCAATAATCCACACGGCTCCAGTTCACCAAAGAATGTCTTGTGAGGTGAAAAGCAGCATGTTTGTAAGAAACAAATCTATCACTGTTACTTTAAAACACTGTTTCTGGTCAAAATACAAATCCACAACAAAGTCCATACCTTGTTGTCGTCTCACATCAAAATCCACTGGCATATTTGTTTATACCTACTTATTAGAGTTTTGTAAACAGTGCTTGATCTGTGCACATTTATGTATAGATTTACTCATATTTCAGTAATGGTCTGAAGATAAAAACCTCACAATGGGTTTGTTTCTTACAAACACACAGCTTTATGTTTTACAAGATGCTAAATGTTGGACCGTAGTGTAGAAGTTTTAATTAGCTGTTTGGACTCTCATTCTGATGGCACCCATTCACTGCAAGTGCACATTTCTCTTATCTTGAATAACCCGAAGGTGAGTGCATTTTCAGCAAATCCTCATTTTTGGGCGGACTAAATAGAAATTGATATACAGACACAACACTTAGTAAACACACCACATAAAGCAGTATATGTCTATATAGAGAACCCTATGACAGTGTGTTTAACTCCTGGAGAGATGGTTTACCTAGTGTAATGTATAGCCTAGCAAGAAACATCAGTGCATGATGTGTGTGATAAACAACATGAGCGTGAGCCACAGACACACACATTCCTCTCGCTCTAAGTGTGTTTATCAGCGTGTGCTGCTCTTATGGAATTCTCACACATTGAACAATCTATCACATGAACAAACCCTAAAACATCCAAAAAAGATGCTTCATTTTTAACACCGGTCAAGCCAACGCCTCACTGACAATAAATCTACTCACAGAGAGCAGGGTCCTTATAGACCCAGGATGCATTCTCGAAATGATCATTTTTAAGGCTTCGTCCATGCACATATGCATCAGACACACGTGAGCGCTTCCTTTTTTAAGATACAGTTGGATGCAATGGGTATTCGTTATTAAACATCCACCTTTTTGTCATGCATTTAATTCAGTCGCTCTGTATTTCACAGTTCCTGACTGTACAGTATATGCCATTACATTATATAAGGTTAATATATATTACATATCTGAGCTATTAAGAGCTGATAATCACACATGGGGCCCGATGGAAAGCCACATGATGACTTCAAGTTCACTAGCAACAGTCAATAACAGTGTTCCCTACACAAACACCTTGCAGCGATGAGATCAATTCTATTCTTGAACAACACAAACAACAACAATAATAATGTCTTTAAAAAATTACGTTGGTTTTCGAAATACATGCAAGATGAGATTAGTTAAAAATAGTTCAACTTTTAAAACGCGTTTATTAAACGCAAAAACAAATGCGTTCTATAGCAACTCACCCTAGGAAAACTTTTAACATTTAAACGTCCGTATCTGCGATTTCTGTCCAGTCTTGTTTACACTCAGTAAAATCTCACACGCAACAGTTCCAGTGTCAGACTCTGCGCGCTTCAAAATGACCCCGCCACCAATAACGCCTCAGTATGCATACTAACCCTTTTTTTTTAGTGTCCAGTTGAGGGTGGTTGTTACATGCGTATGGACTCGGAGTACCGCAGAAATAAATCCCGCTAATGCTCCTCGCTGCTCCGCGCAGCAGCACCTCGCGCACCGGCTGCGTGAGACACAAAAGGATCAGCAGAGCGCTGTCAGTCCCTCCCTCCTCACGCGCTCGCTGCCACTACGCTGTTTGTTTGGCTTTCGCAGCTGCGTGACGTCAAACACAGAGATGAGTGCGAGAAGACGCTGTTGTTCATTTACTTTGATACATTTATTGCATATCGTCGGGTATAAAGGCTCACCTTCTAAAATTAGGTATTTTTATGTAAGCAGCAACACCAATCTAACTTGCTTTCTTCTCAACTTTGTGTTCTTTTTAAGAAAGACTGGACTAAATAATTGTTTTTATTGCATATGAATGAAGCATAATTTGAGTTGAGTTACACAGATCATATTTTTGTGTTTATATATGCTAGTAATAAGTTGTTTAATACCACTGTGATCATTCCCAGTGTGATAACATTACACACACACACACACACACGCATTTTATGTTGTTGTTTTTATTTTATTTTTAATTTTATTTTGTCGTTTTATTTCTTTAGTTTTGGGTATTTATAATATTTTATTTGATGCCATCTGTTACTTTGTAATTTACTGTAATTTTATTTGCATTTTAATGTAAATTTGCAATTTATTTATTTATTTATTGGACTATTTGAAGGTTTCATTTCAGTTTGATTTTATTATTCAATTTCATTTTTTATATATTTATATATGCTGCTAATATTTTGTTTAATACCACTGTGGTAATTCCCAGTGTGATAACATTACACACACACACACACATTTTATTTATGCTGTTGTTGTTTTTATTTTATTTTGTCATTTTATTTCTTTAGTTTTAGTATTTATAATATTTTATGTGATGTCATCTGTTACTTTGTAATTTAATGTAATTTTATTTTGCATTTTAATATAAATTTGCAATTTATTTATTTATTTATTTATTGGACTATTTGAAGGTTGCATTTCAGTTTGATTTTATTATTCAATTTCATTTTTTATTTTATCATTCAATTTATTTTGGTTTGTTTCATTTTCTTTCATTTCATTTTGTTATTTATTTCCATTTGATGTTATTTTATTTTAGTGCTTTTAAGATTTAGTGATTTTAATTTGGTTTATTTTACATTATTTAGAATTACTCAGAAATATTTTTAATACTTTAGCCAAGACCCTAACACATTAATTTATACACATTCTTTCATTTTCATAGTCATATTATTTTACTATTAGTGGTGGGTAAATGTTTATCCATAAAATGATGAGGGAATAATAAAAGCTAACTAGCCCTCATAAAGAAAAAAGGTAACCACTTCCCAAAGTAAATTTGTATACAGCAAAAATATGAACTTGTTACATGCTACAAATTTGTTAAATGGAGCATATATTTCTTTTCAGGACACAACTCAAAAAACACTGTGTAGTCTAGTCATCTTGACCTCCTGACACACACAAACACACCCAAGCGCTATCTGTCGTGGCTGACTACCTGTTCAGTCATCTATACAGCATTCCCTGCATTTTTCCAGTTTTAGAAATGCACACCCTCCTTCCTCAGGATTTCCTCAACAACTGCTCCAGTATTTCTGATCTTACTCATCTTTGCATTCACCATGAGTAAACCGATTAGCAATATTTTTCCTCCTTTAACAGCGAGTCTGTGCACGCCATGTGTCCCTCCAGTAAGTCGGTTAGTAACCACTGACCCAGACAAACTCTTATTCATCTCATTAAAATAAATGAGATCTTCAAGATGGTGGTTTGATAGTATAGTAAATCTCAGAGCTAACGTCTGTCACGCATGCTTCTGGGTTTAACACCAACTGCACTCACATAATCAACTGAAGGTCTTTATTCAGATGTCAGTGGAGTTTATGAAGCTTTTTCCACGCAGCTGTCCGGAGGCATTCGCAGGCTGGGCTGTGTGAACGGATTGTTATGCAAACACACTTTGACTCCTGAAAGAGTTTCTAGTGTGCATTGTCTTCTCTCTTTTTCTCTCTTTCCTCAGAGAAGAGACAACAAAGTGCCCATATAACCATTTCAGACATGAGTAACAGGAAGAAGTGACTTGCCTTCCTTTAATGCAACAAACCCAGTGACCTCATTTCTCCCATATCTTCCTGTTTACTCCTCCATAACATCCAGGATCGGCCAGACGTGCTTTGCTGCCCGTTTTTTGGTGACCATTATATAAATAATCACAATGCAAATACACTAATGAGTCAAAGGGAAGATCTTAACTAGTCCACACATTTACAACCAGTTTTATGTTTACTACTGTATACAGTCATAAAAGAAAGTCTATCGACCAGTGGGATTTGTACACAGTACACAGAACAGAGTGATTTCAAAAGAGCTGTTTTTGACAGGGTAAAATGAGCGTTTTTAAAACTATCTTTGAGAATTTTTAAAACAAACTATATTAGAAACTTTCCATTAAGACCCTAAATAATCATAATAGCTTGTGGAAAACTGGGTTTGTATGACCCCTTTAAAGAAAACCAGCATTTAGAAAATAAATAGAGAGTGTAAGTGTTAGAGGGTCAAGTCAACAAATTGATATAAAATAATAAGATATAAAATAAGAAATAAATAACCTCAGTCACAGTCGCTAATTTAAAACACTTCAAATTCATTAAAGGTATAATAAGGTGTGTATATATATATATATATATATATATTAGGGATGCGTTACAGTGAGCCCACGGTTCGGTTTGTATCACGGTTTTGATACATCAATATTCCTGTACAGTACTGTATGTCAGCTCTAACATAGTGGGAGATTATTAGCCCTTTCTTTATCAAGGTACAGAGATGATATTAAATGTAAAAAAGGTACAGATTAAGTCAAAAGACAACATTTATTTTTCAAGGGCAAAAAAACGGACAACATAAAAAGTAAAGAATAAAGTGAAATATAAACATGAACATTATTCAAATAAATATTGACAGCAACAAGAAAATACTTAACACCATCAGAACAAACAACAATAATAACAAAATGTATCACTAAGTGGTGGACAATTGTCCATTTCAATAACTGGTGAGGTAGCATCACAATGCGCCGTATCAAACAGATACACTGAACATTTACAATACCACTGGGTTAAATAAACCATCTAACCTTAACACTTTAAACTACTTAAATAGTATGTGTTTCATTCTTATTAAATCAGCTCAAATGTAAACATGGTAAAAGTGCACCATCCAGTCAGGATCATTGTGTGACGCACACACTTCAGGAATACCTGTCTTGACTTATTATAACAGGTTATTTAAAATGTAAACATAAACAGGTGGGGCTTGTCTCAAGTCTATTTCAGCTTCACTCGTACTCGCGTCGTAAAGTTGTGGAATAATTTTGCAGCCTGAGCCAGAAACAGAATAGATTCGTTCGTCTCTCGAGGCTTCGTCACGTGACAGCCCCATAAGCTTAACCTATGCAGCCTTCGCCGTGCGTGACTGAACGAATCACTCCCACGAGACGATTTGTTTTTCCGGAGTCACATTAAAGATTCGTTCAAAATGAACGAATTGTTCAAGAACGACCCATAACTAGTCTTGAGAAGTTCCGACCATCGCCTGATTGTCTATGCACTTAATACACAGAAAATGCCCAATTTAATTTTAAGTTTTATGCCTCAAATAGGCTACCTGAAATACCGTGTTTCACATGGGTTTACGGAACAGGGCGAACCGAACGGTTCCATAAAGAACCGAAAACCGTTGCATCCCCTATATATATATATATATATATAAATGATTGGCTAAAATTTGCATATGAGCCCAACAGTGACTGGTTCTTCCTGATTCAAGCATCAAGCATGTATAGTCTTTACCATACACATAAGCTGTCCGCCATATTGTAGCAGACTGACTTGACGTCATTCACCATAGTAATCACTGAATATTCAAAGGATGCCACAAACCACAACATGGCGGCTGCTTTTACATGCCTGGAGCGGTCCAACGGGGCATCTATACATGTCTATGGTCTTTACTAGTTCTGCAGGGGGTTGCTTGATACTGTTTACTGTTGTCTGTTGTCAGGGAATCACCTCTGCTGCCGTGGCAAAGGAATGAAGCGGATTGTTTACAGTCATTTCCTAGTATGAGCCAGCAAGCCTTGGTTCCATGACTCCTGCAAACAAAACATATTTCACCTTCTCTGCTCTTTCTTTCCAAGTCTCAGTCCTACAGCAGTGCTTACGAGCTCTAAGGGACTCCTAGCGCTAATGTGGCATGAATGATTGATGCTGTTGCGTGAAAAACTGCGCTCTGAGTCCAGCGACACACCGAATCAATTATTTTTACTGTCATACCGATATCATATCGCAATAGATTATTCAGCATAACATCATTGGATCTCGGCTACTGCAGTTGCAGATCATGACCTTCGTAAAAAATGATAAGGAGTGTCTTGATAAGGAGCGGAATGAAGGATTAGACAAACTCACAAACAGTCTGTTGTGTTCGGGGCCTAACGATCTTAACTTGGATTTACAACCCATGTCAGGGTTTACGCAGTAAACACGTCTCCATTAGTCAAAGCACATACAACTGTTTCATTGCTTACTGCGTGTAGAATGTCTAATAATAACCACATTTAATTATGAAAAAAGAAAAACAGGTTGTGATTTGGAAAGCTTATCGTTTGAGCACAGAGACCACCCTCTTCTTGCGATAGCTGAAAGTGAATACAGCAGATTTGGACTCACCGTTTTGTTAAAAATGAAACATAATTGATAGGAATTTGATGGATTGCCTGTCCAGCAGCCCAAGCAGCTGTCAGAAGATAACAGCTATTTGGAAAGCAGATCTTAGAAAGTCATGGAATAAATCCAGCACTTGATTAACATGCAAAGCATTTGATTCTGTGCTTTTTATTATGAATGATTGAGAGAGTTAGTGCATCCATTTTTGATCTAGCAGCTGAACAGACATGGCAGTAACATCCTCGGTTTATGTAAACTTAATAATGTTTTGTTTTTTTGGAAGAAAACTGCTTTTCTAAAGGTGAACTCACACTAGACGTCCATTCATATACATATTTTAACATTCCTATTATTTATTGATTTTTGTAATAATATCAAGTAATTAACCTGAATATCATTACATAATTATAAACGTTAAATGTAAAATATATATACATGTTTTATATATATGATTAATGTAATAAAAAAGTTATAATGAATAATTTAATAATTAAACAAACATTGCACAATTATCAATTTATATTTATTCATAAACACTAAAGCACTAAAGTGTAACATTAGATCACACTGCATAAGTCTAGTTCATTAATGTGAATATGATTAATATGATTAAAAAAATCACTATATAATCACACATTTTATGAATAATAAAGTATGATAAATAATAATAAATACCCAAGTAAATTTTATTAAATATTATTTCAACAAAATAGAAAATGTATAAAAATAAATGTCAATATTAAATATTTGTATATAAATAAATATATTTTATTTGAATACATATTTATTATTTATCCTGTTGTAAAAAATCACTGCAGGTTCAAAGCAATCCTGCTTGGTCAATTTCTAATTAATTAACATTAATATGACTAAATAATTCTAACCATTAACAAATAAATATTTATTTTAAAATTTAATTATACATATTATATTAAATAAGTTTTGATTTAAATACTTAAAAACAATATATATATATATATATATATATATATACAGTATGTGTGTGTGTGTGTATACACACACACACACACACAAACATCTGTATTGATTATTACTTTTATTTTATTGTTGTAAAATTACTATTTTATTGTTGTCCAGGATCACAGATAATTTTGCTTGCTCAGATCCTAGTGTGGCCGCACTTTGATGCTGATTACTTGAATTGACACTTGGGCAATCAAGATATATCATAAAAGAAAAAATTATTATCTTGTAAACCACATGGTTTTTATTCACTCTTGCCAAAGGTGAGTAAACTGATTTGTAGGTATATGTAGGTCAGATAAGGTAAATGATTGGCTAATCACAGTCCCTGCTCTCCACCAATCAGCTGCACAGATAACACAAGCCATTGTTTCCGTCAGTAAATCCAATCAAAGGCACTATGTCAATCTCACACTTCTCTCTGGGAAAACATAACAGGAGATAAACCAAGTACAACGATGAAAGAGAAAGATAGCAGGGAGACTTCATGCTTGTCAGGAGATTTGACCAATAAACTGGATTATATCTCCATAGGTGGTGTTTTCAATCTCCCAAGTAAATGGCGCTATTCTGTTGTCCACTGTGAGAAGTTTCTCCATTCCCATCCCTAATCTACTGACCTTTACAAATAACACTTTTGGCAGAAGGCAGCGAAATCGACTATATATATATATATATATACACTGTACATATATAAAAGTGTGTGTGTGCAGGGACATATTTAAAAATAATACATGATAATAGGTGTTTTTTACGTTAATATTGGATCAAAGGAAAAGGGAAGTCTTCCTTGACAATCCTCTAATTAAAATCTTTAAGAGTCTGGCTCTGACTGCTGTGAAATAAAAGGGTCGGAGCTGCAGTCAGACAGTCTCTGGGTCAGTGTCTGTGTTTGAGGTACCCTGAGACTTTAACAACTCAAAACCCACACCATCTGCCACTGATGGCATGGAGCGATGGGCAGACGGGCTCTTCTGAAGCGACTAGACAACCACAGGACTCTGACAGGAAGCAGAGTGCAGTTTCATGGGAATAACAAAAGCAATGAGACCTGAGGCTCTGGACAGAGGATCTGCGCCAAAATCTGAACACTCCTCCAGAATAGATCACATTTTTAAGGGAGCAATACTCCCTTAGAATACAATTCTGTAATGCATAACAAAAAGCAGATCAAATCTATACAAGATGGTGGAAAATGCTGACAATGTTGATAAGTATAACGCATTATTTATATTTCATTCATTTTATATTTACACTACTATTTAAAAGGTTTTAGTAGTATGTAGTATTTTTGTATTTTTTAAAGAAACAAACACTTTTATTTAGCAAGGATGCATTAAATTGATTATTTAAATTACATTTTTTCGAAGATTTCTACTTCAAATAAATGCTGTTTTTTAAAAAACTTCTCAAATCCGCAAACACCCAGAAAAAAAGCTATAGATGGTGGTTACACAAAAATAACAAGCAGCACAACAGTTTTCAAGATTGATGATAACAAGAAATGTTTCTTGAGCAGCAAATCAGCATTTTAGAATGATTCCTGAAGAATCTTGTGACACTGAATACTATGCAGAAAATGCAGCTTTGCATCACAAGAATAAATTAAATTTTTAAATATATTCAAATACAATACATTTATTTCAAATTGTAATAATATTTCACAATTTTACAGTTTTTATTGTATTTTTAAAAATTAAATAAATGCAGCCTTGGTGAGCGTGAGAGACTCTAAAAGAAAGACTAAAAATGTGAAGGCATGTATATGTTTTGCTATGTAGTGCATGTCTATGGTTCAGCGTCTCGTCAAATATGATCTCGTCTGCTCTTTAATGAGTGACTTGAGCTATAAGACGGCCCAAACCAGGTGGAACCAAACAAAAGGGTTATAGTGAGCAGCAATTACTGTCACATACCTTCTCCAGAAACGCCCCCTCACCCTTAAACGCTCCATTATGTGCCTTCCCATCATTGCCTTCACTAATCCCAAAGATCAACAGCCATTTTATTAACAAAACAGCCACATAAATAAGCCCATTGTTACATGGGAATTATTTTGTGGTTTCACCAACAATGCAAAGATACAGATATATTTACTTTCTTATGTTGCTCTCAAAACTGCATTATGAAACACCACAAATGTTTAATTTAGATGTTCACAGCACACTAAGAAGGAAGCACAAGGAGTTGGCAGGAAAAAGGACAATTGCTGTATAGCATTGTTTGCACAGGATAGACATAACATATTTCATACATCCTGGTCGAACTTGAACTCCTCTCAGCTACCGTGAAGAGGTTTTAAAAGCCTAAAGGAAGCCGCTAAGAACTATTTGTGGAGATATCAAGCATATGTTAATGGGTTGCACAACACATGCTGTACAGAGAGCATCTGAGGTTCTCAGAGACAGCTGAGATCCATCAACACATCTGAGAACATCATGATGAAGAAACACAACTGAGTGTGAAAGAAAGCAAAGACTAATTGTTCATGAAATTGTCTAAACTCATAAATAATGTCTCACTCAGACAGACACAAAAGACCCAAATGATGTGCTTATCGCTACAAATAAAACTGCTCTGGCATCTGTGAGTGCTCAAACTCATCTTCAGTTTATAGAAAATGACTGACCTAAATGATTTATGTTGCCACACTCCATGTGAATGCAAATTATGATACTTGTACCAAATTTAGCAAAGCACTGTACACAATTTAACAGCAGAATTACCTGACAGACACTCGGATATCCCAAATGGAGATAGCTGATGTCCAACCTGATGCACCACCTCCATTATCTGTCTCGGAAGAGGCCTCAGAAGTGGGGAAGACTGGAAGAGGAGTGGGTCTTCCAGGAGACTATGGGCCTGCAGGCTTGATGGTCCATAGTGAGGACAGAGGAGGAGGGGAAGAAAGAGCCGAAGGGGAGGGGAAACGAGTACACCCACCTCTTTCTCTTTCTGACTAACAATAGAGAGCTTCAACAGACCCAGGAGCTCTTACAAGAGAAGTAGAGAAAAGCGGCCCCTACTCCAGAGAGACTGTCAGTCAAACTTTTGAATAAATCTTTTCAAGGATATTTCTATTTTTATGAAGGCTGTTTTGGGGTGGCTGCTTCTAACATTGGATAAAGAGACAACAAAAAAATCCAGGAAACACTTTTTTGCTTTCTTCTTATACTCTCTGATTAGTTATCAGCAGTGTTGGGCAGTAACGCGTGTAATTTAATTACTTTTTTAGTAATTTAATGCGTTATAATTTCCAAAACAGTAATTACAGTTTAGTTATTAAGCCAAGGTTGCTATGCATTACTGTTGCATTACTTTGCTGACAGAACGCAGTGTTATATAATCTAGATTGTAAAAAGGGTGTAGAGCGGTGCAGACGAGATGGGCGGGTGCGGGTAGACCTGTGTGTGTGTTTATGTGGTTTATGAGTACACAAATTTGTATAATGAGTATGACATACTGTAGGTGTTACCTCTAAAGTAAATCGAAAAATGCACATAGTTTTCTGTAAGAGGTAGGTTTAGGGTCAGTGTAGGGCAATATCACATGCAGTTTGTACAGCATGAAAACCATTACGCCTATGGAGAGTATCCATAAATCATAAAAACCAGTGTGTGTGTGTTGCAAATATTTATCGGGAGGGTGTATGCTGAATTTTCACAGAATTTTGTAACTAATTACTTTTGAAATAAAGTAAAAAGAACAGTACCATGACTACTTTTAAAAGGAGTAATCAGTAGTTTCCCAACACAGTTATCAGTGGAAATTTAGTTTTCTCCATATATATGTGAAATGTATTACCCTTTAAAAGTTTGGTAACACTTTGCTTAAAGCCTTTATCTATAGTGGATAATAATAGTAGTTTTGCCCCCAGTTTCACAGATAAGGGTTAAGCTAGTCCCAGACTAAATTGCATGTTTGAGCTGTCTCAGATAAAAAAATCTTGCGCTGACATATCTTAAAGGGATCATACAAACCCAGTTTTCCACAAGCTAATATGATTATTTAGGGTCTTAATGGAAAGTTTGTAATATAGTTTGTTTT
>JAUMHI010000067.1:3482439-3559860 GCA_032359435.1 Enteromius unitaeniatus
CATTAAAAGACATTATACTCACTGCTTCTGTAGGTGAGGCTGGATCATGAATGATTCTTGCGAACATAAACACATTTTGGTTGATCAAGGGGGCGTTTCCCTTCAGAACCAAATGTAACATTAAGTTTCTGCCTTCAATCACTCAGATGTTGGGAGTAAATCACTACTGCTCTGTTCATTAATACATTCAACAACAAAACACCTCAATCTCTCAGGAGTCTTGACTTGATGACGGCTCACTGTGGGCGGGTCTGAAGAAAGACACCAGTTCAGTCTGTGTGACACGCTGCTGTCAATCATCTATTGTGGGTGTGGCCTCTGTCGGTGTGACGCCACATTGACATGCATTTGAGAATGGCTTGATTTCAGAAGGGGGGAACTACTATAACCACAGTTAATACTTTATAACACTTATCAATTCATTGTTGGACTATGCATGTTAAATTTGGTTCTAATTATTTACAGCAAGATATAATGTATCACAACACATTTTCTGAGTAATTATAATGCATTATACCATTTAATAACCCTTTATAATGCAGTATGCAAATTTTAGGTAAAGTGTTTTCGTTTTTTTTTCTTCTGAAAGCAAGAAAGAAAGAAAGAAAAATGCAATTATAGCTCAAAAATACAGTGAGTGAGACCACTGTGTGTATTAAGTCTGATTGGTTTATTCTGTAATGTGCTTTATCAAATAAATACTTTACTTTACACTACACAGACATCGTTAAAGAACAATTGTAAACATCTCAGGACAACATACTTGGACATTATTAGGGAGTGCTGATTTATTAGAAATCAGGAGGACAGAGCACGCTACACAACTGCTCCATTATCATCATTAACCACAAACATCAATGAAGAACTTTCTAATCTTAAAGTTTGTTTAAGATAGCACAAGGTTAAAACCGAGGGCGCTGATGTTGGTGCTGAAGACCTGTCTGATTAAATACTCAAGCAAAACCAACACGGTCGCCATTCCAACTGAAGATAAACCCTTCTACTCTCTTTGAACAATGAGCCTCATATCTCCAGCTCCTCCGGTGCATGTCCAGGGGTCTAGTTTCAGTGCCCCCCATCGAGGTATGAGGAGAAAGTGGGAGACGGGGTTTATCTGATCCACCATCATCACATGGACTCATATCAATGGGCTCTCAAGCTCCAATCAGCCATTGTGGCTTCATCTTAGTGAATTTGATAGCCATTGAGACAGAGATTGAAAAGACCAGGTCAGGGCAAAGGTGAAAGGCTACACTAGTTGTTCAACTCTATACATCTCAACCGGAATAGTTGCCATGCTAAAAGATGACCACAATGAACTAGCACTGACATTACAACACGACACCACTTAGTGCACTTCAGTGTGTCCTAATGATAGGGGGAGTATTCTGGGCAGTGTATGGTTACGTGGTTGCCAGGTTCATGACTGTAACTCAGTACGTATGTGAAAGTAATCTCGTCTTGCGAATAAACCACACTAAAGTGTGCAGGAGACCAGACATGCACACTCACCTGTGAGGACAGACGCCAATCGCTATTGTATAGGAGCTGAGGTAGACATCCTGCTCATTTTGATGAAATTTGACGCAACTTCTGAGCTTTAGGGTTTTAAAGGTGATGTATGTAGTTTTTGTTATGTTAAAATTACTGTTGTCGAACGATTAATCACGATTAACAGCATAAAAAATAAAAAGGTATTATTTACATAATATATGTTTTTGTACTGTTTGTGTACTGTGTATTTATATATATATATATATATATAAACACATGCAAGTATATAATAAAACTATGTATATTTATATATTTGTATGTTAAATATATTTATATATAATATCACTTATATTAATATAAATATATACATGTAAATACATTTATACATAAATACATAAATATTTTCAAAATATATACTGTTTGAGTGTGTATTTAAAAACAATATACATTACACACAGTACACACTCATATATTATGTATATACACACATTATATTTATTTTGGATGTGATTAATCGCAATTATTCGTTTGACAGCACTGGTTTAAATATTTTTATTTGAGTGAACGACAGCTAATACTGTTAGATTGTGGGCAGGGCTATATACATTTTGAATTTTTGCATTGACTTGTTGCAGAAGCAGAAGAAAATTCACAAGACGTATTTCTTATGACTAGAAAATATTGAGAGATATTCAAATAAACATCAGTATTTAATGAAATTAATATCTACCATAAATTATACATTAAATAATAATAAATAAATAATAATTAAAATTAAATACAATACATTGGATTTATATCAAATAAAATAATAATAAAAATTAGGGCTGTCAAAAATAACGTGTTAACGGCGTTAATTATTTTTTGTCGTTAATTACATTTTAACGCATTTCACGCGTGCGCAGTGTGACAAATCATTTGTCAGGAATGTTCTTCGGAGTAACTGCACCAGTGACATCATTGCATCAGTGACACATGGGAACTGAAGTCTTTTACACTGGCTGTATTAAAAACTGAGGAGCGTCATTTTGCAGAGACTTTGATCATTTGACAACTCCCTGAAATGAATCGGTATTCTGCGTGCAACTCTTTTTAAGCCTTTTCAGAAATATGTTCAATTATGTCTCAAGTTCAAAGGAGGTTATCCTGACAAATGGTCAGTTCTCTCGGTGCTCACATTGAGTAATCTAAAATAGCCTCTGTGCCTCACTTCAGTTCAGGACCAATTGAACATTAGTCTGTCTGAGTTTGTGAGTCCTATTACACTGTACAAAATTTATTATGGCTATTACAGAGTACATAAAGTACTATCAATATCATGAGGGCCTGTAGCACAGAAGTAATGCTGAATTGCTGGAAGTTTGCTGATCGGTCAGATACAGACTAGGAAACACATAAAGAAGAACTTCAACGACTTAAAGTGGGAAAAACAACAAATGTGGCATATTCAATAGGAAAACAACACTACAAATGCTTAAAATGTGAATTTTATGATCAATAGTTATATGGATGCTTGCCAAAGCAATAATTAATGTGAGCATTATTTATGTGATTACATAGTGCTCAGGCTTCATTGTGTGAAGCTAAACTTTCCCATTAATCAATGCTAATAAACCAGTTAAAAAACAATATGGGAACAAACAACCAAAGCAATGACCCAGTCATCCAGACTGCTTAATAAACCCTTAGCGGTTTTAATGGTCAGACGGTTTGTATATTTCCAGGCTGGTATACAGATGACACCTGCTCTGGCTGGTTTCAGCAGAGGTCTGTGGCTCACAGGAATGATTTATGGCCACAGCCAGCAGTGTTGTAGTAAATCACATAGGTTACAGAGCACAGGTAATTGAACCAAATAATAAATTCGCTCCATTGGAAACGTCTACCCATGACATGTGAAATTACTACAAGATCTCCTCCCCCCAGCTCTGTCTGTTCAGATGGCCACAGGGCTGAGTTTAATATTAGTAAATGTCTTCCACGCTATATGTGCCTTTTTCATTGCCTAAAGGCTCTGATGAAGAGTTCGTGTTATTTGACACCTGACACACCTGTGGGAGAGATTTATATGCTGGTTTAGCTGCTGATGGGGAATCAGATAATTGGGGATCTTGACTCATGAAACTGGTGGAAAATTGGGGCTGCAAATATAAAAGCACTCTGAAATCAATACGGCACAAAAAATTCACAACTGAAAAACAGGTGAAGCTGAGAAGTGTTGCTCCATGAAGAAAAACAATCATGAAGAAAAACTTCACTGACAGCCTTGTGCACCTTATCTATATAACCAGTAAGCCTGGGTACAACATTACTGTTATTTTTTTTTTATTATCATCATTACAATATATATATATATATATATTTTTTTTTTTTAATTTACTGTGTATCTTAATTAAGACACATATATATATCTTGAAAATATTTACATTCATATAGTTATATTCCTATATTTTATATTATACACACACACACATATATATATATATATATATTTAATATCTAAGCATATTTCTCTTAGATATATGCATGCATGTGTTTATTTATATCTACATAATAAATATATACATTTCACACACATATCTTATGTAAAGAAAAATGTTTAATATATACAGCACTAATATATATATATATATATATTCCTAACCCAGGCCAATAAAAATCTACCTTCACCATTATCTTTATCTGTTAAAATAATAGTAATAATAATTTTTTTTGAATTAAAAAAAAATCTATTTTCTAGACACCAAAAGTTAAGCCAACTTAACGTTAATTAATTAAATGAAACATGTTTCCTTTTAATTTATATAAAATAAAATACGATAAATCATAAGATGCGACAATTCATTCTTACTAAACTATTTACAAGCATTTAAGCAAAAGCCTGAAAGATTTAGGTCAGATGAGCTCCATATAGACATGAAGCATTCATAATAATTCTGCAAAAGCACGCAAACACTGCTAGCTTCGTTTAGGTTTTCGGAAGAGACTCCCGTTTCCCATTGACAGGAAGACTGAACATAATCCCTGTATAACAGATGGGACTTTCTACAGGAAACCCCGAGCCGCGTCCTGCAGGCTAACGCACTAAACACCTGTTACAGCACATGTTGTGTCAGTTACTGATGAATCCCCTGAGACGGCATTCATGAGACATTACCAGAAAGCTAAAGCTAAAGCTCAACTCACAAAATGTCATATTAATGGTTAGTAGCTTGTTCAAATCCCAAACTTGAAGAATATATAGCGACGCTCACCTAATCGAAATCTAAGAAGCATGCTGACACAATTTAAATTGAATGTGAACACTTATACTTCCTGTGTCCCAGTTATCATTTTCCATTCGCCATCGGCAGAGACAAATAAAGCACAGGTCCTAAACCCCTATACGCAGCTCCAGAGATCATTATTCACACAATCATAAACATTTCATTTCTGTGCTGCGCTTGAACATTTCCATTTCCGTGATCAAATTCCTTTGTACAGCCTCGAGCAACAATCTGACACTGCAAGCATCAATCTCTCAGACAGTTTCCACTGCGTCCCGTCGCTGCTCTGATACACCACGTCAAATCAATACGAGAGACAGATATTACCAGAAACACAGCCGAGCATGCATTGTGCATGTGAATATCACATATAGCATCTATAATTTACGATTTATCAATGTCAACATGACACTTGAAGGCAGAAGGGAATGTTAATGGTGTTGATAGGTGAATCTCTTGGGCAAACACACTGATCAAATCAATAGGCCTCTGGAGACCAAACACTGGATTTAATATCTGCAGCTTTCATACAACAGACACAGAGTAAGTATCAATCAATGCAAACATCAAGCACTGAAATATGAAACTCTGCAATATCTCCTGGGAAAGTAGCAAAACGTTCGATTTTTTCAGTTGTAAATAATATTTCTGCAATGAACAGTCCTGATCTAGAGGTATTAGGATCCGAATAAGAACTTCAAATGTTTTATATAAAGCTAATTATATGCAGTGTTGTGCCTAAATATGTCAAAAATATCACATTTATTACAACAATACAGAAATGTAATATATATACAAATGCTGAATTTATAATTGTATAAAACCAGTAAAAATAAATATGCGTAATTATATAATAATATATTATATTATATATGTTTAGGGTTTATATTTTAAAAATATATATTAAATAGATTAAATGTACTATATAATATTATATTACATTATAATTATTAGAATATTTTATACATATATTAATACATATATTAAAGAATGAATATGTCAAAAAAAATATTTTTTATAATTCAGAATGAAATTTATATATTAGAAATATATCAAATTTATAACAAAAACACATACATTTATTACATATAAACAAATAATGAATTTATAATTGTATTAAACTAGTATAATATATATATGCATAATTATATAATAATATATTATATATGTTTATATATAAAATAGCATAAATATACATTTACTATATAAGATATATTATATAGTATACAGACATATACAGTATCACACACAGATAGATAGATAGATAGATAGATCCTCAAAGAGAGGTTTTATCTTCTGTAAGGCAAATATGTTTCCACACACACACACACACACACACTTTTTGGCAGGCGAGCGGCTCTGCTCTGATTATTATGACAGTCCTAACGCAGCGTCCGGCTCAAAAGCGTTCAGACAGCTGATAAGAATGTTTGTATTGTAAGCCCGGAGCGTCCCGTCTGCTTTACCAGCCCAGATCCTGCCTGTTTGCTCTGGCAAAGCTGTTGGCCCATGCAAGCTGCCAGAACGAAGAGCTCGCAGAGAACAGAGGGGATTGTGGGATTGAGAACTGCAGTAAAGTAGGGCTTAGATAGAGCTACTGAGAAAATGCTGATGAGGGTCAATTTGGGCTTTAGGACTTTAGAAAACACCCTATAATGTCATCACCTCATTCTCTCTCAGCAAAGATCTGGGTAAAAACAAGCAGATGGACACCCCAAAACCCCCCTTACACACACATACAGCACACTTTCTGTTCCACACCGACAGGATTGAGCATTTTAGAAATGATGGCTTGTTCAAATGAGATTCTGTAAATCTCACCATAAGATAATTAAAAGTGTTATTTACGACATCATTTATCATTCGAGGCCACGGGCCAACCAGCTGTGCAGATGCTGAGGTGACATGACACCATCTTTAGAAGCAGCCAAGGGCTCCACGTGACCTTGTGACTCTTGGCTCTGACTCAGAATGAGAGTTTAGAGGTGTGAGGTTACCAGCTCTGTAACTTAACATCTCTTCACATCACAAACCTGACAGGACATAAAAGACAGGGATATAAAAGAAAGGAAAGGTGAGAAAAAGAACACAAAGGGACATCAGATTGTTAGATCACTGGATATCTTCCTCAGATCTCAGTCTGACCAAATCCTCTCCATCCAACCACCTCAGAAATCAATCAGTATTTGGATGAAAATATAAATGTAAATGTTTTAATGTAAAGATTACAACTATATCTTTTGAATATATATATATAGAAAGCATTTCATCATTTGTACTTTGCAAGCAGTATTGTGGTGCGTGCCCAAATTTTGTAATTTTGTAAATAATACTATTTTTTGTGGTTATTTTTGTAGATGTAGTTGTTTAGACTTCACATATGCAGCCTGTTAATAAAGATAAAGCCTATTTGAATTTGCAAATTTGAGCTTCAGTACATGATCGGCTATTCGGTGCTCATTAACTCGCTGAGAGCAGCCTCACCTTGCTCAGATCTTCTGGAATTTGCTGCAGGCTCTGATGTCTCTATAGTGGTTAAACGTGAGCTATAATTTGTTTTGGACAAATCTAACGGGCAGTCTAAGGTCTCGTTAGTATATTATTTATTCTAGAGCAATTCGTTTTGGCTGAGGGCAAAGACTTATTTATATAACGAACACATAACATTACTTTTTCGCAAGACTTGAAATATGTACCGCCATGTACATTTCGTGACATATCCAATAAGAAACACTGGGTAGTGTCCCACATACAGATGGACGTATGTTTTATGAGACATTGGTTTTGTAAGTGTCACTGCAGTTCTGTCTCAATGAGTGGCGCTATAAGTCTAATGCTCCACAACATTAGAAAATAATGCACCATCTGCACTACACCTGGTATATGAACAAAAACGAATGCGACATAAAAACGCAATATCAAGGATGCCATTTTAGTTTGTTCTTTGATCTTACATCTTTCAGCTGTTTCATTCTGAGCCATGTTTTTGACAGGATTTGTATCCAAAGCTACAAAGCAAGTGTGATACGTTTAAAAAGCGAAACAGCAGGAAATGGAATAAGGAAGCGATTACAAATCCTCCCTGTTTTACCTCCTCTAGTGTTAATTTCTGTTGTAAAATGTACTTCTTGGTAGGTATTTTATGTTTCGTGAAAAAGTTCCCAGAGGTAAGTTTTTGTCATGAGGTAAAGTAGACTGAATTGTTTAGTAACTTTTATTATGTCCGCTGTTGCTTATTAAATCTTATGATCTTTATGATTTTTTGAATATAAATAATAGTAGTACTTAATAAAAGTATTTGGCATTGAGAAACAGTGCGTGTGTTTGTGATGGTGATTTTAGTTGAATTGTAGCAACTAGAGACAATCTTTATGAGCAAATTAGCAGTAAAGACTTTTATATTGAAAGACACTAAAACGCGGTTGTAAACAAGGCAGCTACTTTTTTTTACGTTCAACAACACTTTAAGACACGACACAACAAATGCACAGAGCAGTGCTCTCATCGAAAATCCCACTTAAAACATGAAAGGATATTACGACAGATTTCTCTACATTTAAACAAACGTTTTATTGTGATTATGAGTTAAAAGTCATCTTTTAATTTGAAGTAGTTCTGCATACAAGACACCTGGCTGTGTGCTAAAAGCCAGCCGACAAACTGGCTGTTTCCTGTGGCGTTGAACAGTCATATAAATACATAAAGTATCCAACATACAGTATACAATTGCATTTATAATATTAAATGTATGTATGAGCAATATCTCATGTGAGCATCGGTCTATATTAGCACAGAGCTACCTGTTGTATATCATAGCACATTTCATAAAAAAGCTCACAACTGAGTTATTAAAGATTTCATTTGAGATGGTTCTCTCCTGCAGGCTGCCTGTGAGAAACAGAAATGTATTTTTTTTTTAAACAGTGCTCCTTTCCCCCGTCTAACAATCCCACACTGACACTGCTTAAGTAAATGTCATCATTTCTGTTGAGCTCTGGAGTTGATGGATGACCGCTGCAATTTCAACATCGCACGTCACAGCGACCGCTAAACATCCTCGTAACATGATGTTATTGTTGCAGGCCTCACAAGGGTCGCTCACAGGGGAAGCAATTGAACCTTATCTGAACCAATCACAGCCTCCGCTCTGACATTATGACAAATCCCATTAAGTCCTATTCAATTACTTTTTCTCTTTCCTGTCTCTCAGTCTCCATCTAACCAACTCTGACAGTTCAAATGTCAGTTAAACCTCTGCAGGACAATGTAAACCCTCAAAAAGTGTTGACGGCTCTCGCTATAGGGGATGAGAACTGACATCTGCTAATCTAATGCAGACGGCAGTCTCTTGGGGCTGGATGTATAAGACAGGTCTGTCTACAACAATGAGAAAGACAGCAGACATGACTGTCTCACCTATATTTAGTGGAAAAACATCTTATATTCTCACCTAATGGTGCTTTAGATATTAATGTTCACTTTTGAGCAAGGTGCCAGAGGTTTTAACATCGCTGTGCAATAAATCTAGCTGGATAATGTCATCACTGGACCTGCGTTATCGTTAATCCACCTTCAGAGATTTGGACAGTCTCCATTATGTGGGCTGGAAATGCACACTTATCCAGATGCATGACTGGGAAAGTTGTTTCTATGTACAGTTGATATATGAAAGTACAGAAATGCAAATGTGTATGAACTAGTCTTTCAAATTGATTTTTTGAATACTGTCGTAATAATCATATATAATTATATATGAAATTATATATATGCAAAAAATAAATAAATAGTTAAATAAATGAAATATGTGTGTGTGTGTGTGTGTGTGTGTGTGTTTGTGTTTGTGTATATATATATATATATATATATATATTTAAATGTATTTATACTTTTACACTGTATATAAAACTATACTTTGAACATTTTAAATATTATTTAGATATTTATAACAATATTATTATATATACTTATAATTTATTTCAAATAAACGACTGTAAAATACATAATAGAGACTTTTTTTTAGTAGTTATTATACAAATATATTTATTACATTGTTAGCATATAGACTTAAATATAGTTATTCTAGCTATATTTAAGTCTGTATGCTAAATATAGCTATTTAGCTATTATTTTACATATTTATTAAAAAAAATTAAGGATTGCATGTGTGTGTGTGTCAATAATATAGAATTAAATGTTAATCTTATATAGTTAAAATATAAAAAAACTATTCACTTTTGAATATTTTAACTACAATATTTTTTAAGATATTTATGGAAACAATATATTATTACAATATACATCATGCTGACCACATTCTGCAATATTTCAGCAAATTATTTTCTGTTTAAAAATGAATCAAGTTTTCATGAAATAAAAGAAATAGTAATTCAGTCCATCTCTTTGAGTTTTAGTTCCTGTACTTTTTATGACTTACATTTGTGAATGAGCTCTGTTATAGTTTGCATGCAAAATAAGAAATATTTCTTGGCCAGTTTGTTAAATGTCAGTATTTATTTATAAATGTGTGTTAAAATAAACTCATTTGCAGCTTATACTTTTCATAAATAGTCTGGATGGATATTAGTTTTCAGAAGAAAAAAAGAAAAGATTGTATTTTCCACTAAATGGTCTTTTTAATCTAGCAGAGCTACAGTGGTGCATGAAAAAGCATTAGAGAGCATCGACACCCGTGCTACGTCAGCTCTTCACATAGCCTTAAAGAAAGGAACGCATGAAGATAAGCAAAGCCAGCCAAAGTGCATCTTTTTAAAAGCATCTGAATTGGCTCGAAGAATGAAGCACTAAACCACAGAGACAGAAAGACAATAGAGAGACGAGAAGAGATCTCCCTAAAGCTCTGCCTTTCATCTTTCTTATTCATGCAAGCAAATAATCATGAACAGAACACAATCAAAATTACACAGCTAACGGGTATGACAAGCAATATGTGTCTGCAAGACGTCTCTTCTGCTCAACAAGCCTGCATTTATTTGATCCAAAATACAGCGATTTTTTATTTACATTTTTATATTTTATTAAGTTGAACAATTGATGGTTTTGAAACAATATTCATAGTAAATTACATAAATACATAGGAAGCAATCGCATTCAATACCCTGATTTATTCTCCTCCCCTTTCTTGTTTTGTCCAATAAAAAGCCTTCTGACAGACAAACAGGCTATGTGTTCATGATGCCACCCACCTGGGTTGTAGTTTAAGTCCATGACGGGACAGGAGCTCTATCTATCCAGCACATCTGTGCATTTCTCAAAGTTAGTCTTCTCTCATCCTGTTTTAATGTCCTTGCAGCATGATATTCAGTGTGTCTGAGCGTCTGAGGACAGCTTCGCTGGACAACAGGTTCTCATGCGTGTGTGGAGCTCAGCGTCTTTGGATGAGATGGTGTTCAGTGATGCACTGTGACGATCTAGCGGAAGGCAAGAAGGGGAGCTTGGCTCATAAATCACAGCCGCTAAGGCTCTTGGGGGTCCCGGCCTGGCCTGTAAATTTGACGATCGAAGAGCGGGCACTCGGCCAAACAGCTCAGCCCCTCACCATGCTCTATAAATACAGACGGTCGCTACAGACAGGAAACAGAGTCCTCTAGTTATTTTTTCCTGTTGCACTTTGATCCGTAAAAACCCTTTTAGAATCCGCTAATTTTCCTTTAATCTGCCTGAAAGGAATTATGTGGATGCTTTTTTTCCAGTGTGAAGTGAAATAGAGCTCCAAAAATGCCTTTTTTTATTTTTAGCATAGAGGAGTTTTTTTTATTTAGAAATAAATTAACAAAAGTTTAAATATTTATTAATAAATAAATATTTACCATGTACTCACAAATAAATACATGACATTATTTATAATAAAAAAAATTTACAAAGAAATAAATAAACTAATATATAATTTATTTTAACTAATTATTTCAACTTGCATGGATGAATAAAAATAAAAAGATTTAACATGTATTATATATAAATGTGTGTGTATATATATATATATATATATATACACATTTTTTTTAATTAAAAATGTATGTTTAAAATTTTAAAATATAAATTTTTTAAATATTATATATATATATATATATGTGTGTGTGTGTGTGTGTGTGTATTTGTCAACAAAAACAAAATATATAAATAACATGTATCATGTATTTTTAAATAAACAACTGTATTTACAAAAGTTTCTTAATAAATCTTCAATATGAATAATTAAATAAACGCCAAAGTAATAAATATTCAACATGCGATACTTGCATAAATAAACAAAAACTTATCTAGCATGTATATATTTCTTAATAAATTAATAATACAGCCATATATATATATATATATATATATATATACACACACACACACACACATATATATATATATATATATATATATTTAATACAAAAGTATTTCTAAATATATAATAATAATACAATTAATATGATAAAAAGACAATACATTTAAGGACATAAATAGATAATAAATAATATATTTCATTAAATACTAATTCATTTAAATAAATATTTAACATTTATGTACTGCATTTATTGATAATAAACAAAAAGAATAAATGAAAAATAAATGAAAAATAAATGAATAATGAACATTTCAAATGAATGAATGAATGAATGAACCGCATTTCTGGAGCTTAGCCACATCTGTCCCTATTCACTCATTATACGCAATACGCTTTTTACTGATGCTACATGTTTGTGAAATGACATGAGGGTGATTTACAAAGACCGTTCCTTCACGTAAACATTACCCAAACAGCTTTAGCATCCACTGACCCAGCAGTCAATAACAGTTCAGGTCGCTGACACTGTCTGAAAACTGCTCTGTTTGCAAGCGCCGTGTGTGTATCCACTTATATCTGCTATGCTGGACATGTCAGAGCCGTGAAACCGGTCTAGAATGTTCCCTAGAGTGTCAACACCGTGTTCACTTACACATGCACTATAGACGTCGAAGGTAAATTTAATGTAAATGCTAAACCTGATCTGTGCTGGCGTGTGTTTGTGAGAGGCAGAAAGAATATTTAGAGGGGCTTGAAGTTTGCTATGACAGCCAAACATCCTCTCCGTTACCAGTAACTGTCTGTGTTTCCCGTTTTGTCTCTGGCATCTGTATGCCTGCTTACACACATGCTATACACACAGTCACTATATTCATAAATATACAGACTTCTTGACCTCTCACCTAAAGCAAAATTCACTCATCATCAATTACAGACCCTAAAAACTACTAAAGTCTTTCTGAGAGCCTGGTCTACATCTCAGAGCGCCAGTGACATCTCAACCCCGTTTAGCTCTGACTGGGATGCCAAAAACCACCAGAAACGTGCAAAGTAATTCTGTGACTATTTCTTCCTGCATGGAAGATGAATTATATAATGTATTATAATGTATTGAGAGGCAGCACAGACACACACTTATACTGTGTGTTTATGGCCTCAGGTCTGTCTGTGGCTGTAGAGCTGAAGATATGAAAAAAGCCTAGAGAGAAAGAACTAGACCTTGAGAGAGACAGAACAACGGCAAACTTCATTTTTCTTTCCTCTGTCTTTTCAGTCATGGTAAGCACAAAAGACATATCCCACACCAGGAGCATTCTGGGATATCTGCTGTTCCCTCATGTTATTGCGGCTGCTGTTTTTAATCTCGGGTGGCATCAATCATTTCCTTTGACCAAGAGCCCACTCACAACTTTAGATATGTTAGCTTTATAACACAGCTTTATAACCCCCAGTATCCTTGATACAGCAAGATGGTGCTTGACTTTCGTCCTTGCTGAGATGGATAAATTATGCATAACTAAATATTTTATCTTAAAAATATCTACAAAAATCAATAAAACTTCAAGTAAGAGACAATATAAAATAGTCAAGTAAAATATAAATAAATAAATATATAAATAACTACAACTTATATAGACAATTATATACAATTAAAATATATATGTATATATATATATATATATATATATATAGAGAGAGAGAGAGAGAGAGAGAGAGAGAATTTTTACATACAATTTTTATATATAATTATATACAAAATATATAAAATAATTTTTAAACTAATATAAATTATAACCTCACCCCCAACAAAATTACTTAATGCAGGAAAACAGAAAATATATAAATAATTATAATAATTTTAATTCAAATTATTAACAAAAAAATTAAAAAGTGTATCAACCTTAAAAAAACACTGCAGTGGAGCAATGTTATAATTTCTGAATTTTTATGAGATTGTTTTATGAGATTATAATTATTATTTTAATATTGTTCATTAAAACGCTGTTTATGGCATAATTTCTTCATAGTTAAATAAATAAACTGAAACTTAATTTTTTTATTTTTTTTAAAAGCCTATAGAGAAACCTAATAAAAATGACAAAATAAATAAATAAAATCTATTAACATTGCAGCAGATTTGATTAAAATTCAGTTTATTTCTTCATTTCATCATAAAAGCTATATATTTAAAAAGAAGAACAAATGAATAATAATAAGAAAAACAGAATTACTAATATGAAAAGATTCAAATATAATCTAATAACACTGCAGAAAACCAATATAACAATTTACAAACATTCATGACATTATTTTAAATACAACGTAATTAAAACCCTGATTATTGTATATTTGTTAAAAAGAAACCAAAATTAATAAAAAACTGCATTTAAAAAAACTAAACTTAATATAAAATGAGAAATAATTAATATATAAATGAGAAAACATAAAAAAAACTGATCCAAAATTTTACAGTATATCAGTAGCACTACAGCAGACCAATATGACAATTTACAAACTTGTATGACCCTAATTTAACTAGTTTTTGGTCATTTATTCAAAACTTGATATTTGTTGCTGTATTAATTCTTCATATCAGAACCAAACCTAGAAAGATATGTGTTCATAAATATTCATTAGTACATTATTCTATTTGGTTGATGGCCTTGCCTTTGTGAGAACTGTTATTAAAAGCATCCCTGTAATCTCCAGGGAATATTCATAGCAAAGCAAATTTTCACACTCAAAAGAAAAGCTTCATTCTGAAACACTCAAATGATATTGCTTTCAAAATAGGACATAAAGACAACATTCCCTAGGTCAAGACCTGCCGCTTCTGACATCTGGAAATCATAAAACACTCTGTAAAAATGGCTGACATAGATGTGAGGAAAAATAAAGCTCATATCGCCACTTCCTCTGCCAAGACGAGTCCAGTGAAGTTAAATACACATCAGAAGGTATTTATGGTGTGATGATAGAAAGCATTTGAGTTTCCTCTCAGCTCAGGATAAAACTCCAGAGAACAGGAGAACCTCATCCCAGACCAGCTTCCCTGACCTAAATCCCCAGCTCAATAATAAACGAGTTTGTGTAGGTTTGCAAAAATAAAATTCAAGAATAATATAGATTTTTTTTTTTCAAATGAATCAAACTATTAAGGCCCGTTCACACCAAGCGCAATAACAATAAAAATAAAGTTCTAAAAAGCATTCTAAACGTTAAAGAATAGTAGCATCTACATCACAACTATAACGATAAAGGACAGAGAAACGATATCATTGGGAATCATTTTCAGAGTGATTTTTTTCCAGCTGATGAACGAAAGAAACATCGACAACCAATCAGAATCAATCCTGCTGTCACACGCGTGACAATTTAAAGCAGCAGATACAATAAACAGAACATATAGTTAGCTGGTGCGGACACAAATATAGTTATCGTTATCTATAATTATCATGCTTGGTGTGAACGGGCCTTAAGAATGAATCAGAGTTTTAATTCATAAGAGAAAGTGAATCATTCAGGATGAAACGGTTCACTAGAATTAATCAGATTTTCCAAAGTTCATTTGAGCAAAAGAACTGTTTGTGATAGTACGAATCTCTTCGTGAGTCCTAAATTATGCATCTGTTAATACTTGACTACAGTTAGATTTCTAAATATCACTTTTAATTGTATTAATAGTTATATTTTAATACATTATATATAAAGAATCACATTAATTTGAACAAACAATAAAAATGTTTACACATAAATTTAGCACAACTACAAAATAGAAAGCTGCATAATTTATATGACTCAAAAACAACGATTAACTAAATATTCTGCTAAAAAAAAATATTTTTATTAAATGTGTTAATAAATAATATTTTAATAATTTTATTTAACTGATTTACTAAAAATAATCATACTATTAAAAATGCTACATATGAGGGAAAGAACCATATCTCAGAATGAACTGATTCACTGAAATGAATCATATTTTCAAATGCTACATATGACACATACATCAAAGGAATTACTTTCCAGTGCTACAATTGCTTTTCCTTATATAGTTTATTATACATGTTCACAACTCCAAACCAAACACAGTTGTGCTGACAACACACAAAAATACTTTCTTTTCAAATATAGTATTATAGTATATAAAATACTACCCTTCCCCCCAAAACCTGAAACCCTTATAAGTCATTTTCCAAAAATCTTAATAAGAAGAAGCAAGCAGGTCTCTGACACCCACACAGAGTCTACTATGAAAGAGTCTAGCAGTGATATGAATTTGTCCCTGAGCTATACTGGTCTCAATCAGGTCCGAGATTATGCTATCAGCACCCCCGAAGACACTTCTGACTTCAGCAATATCAGTTCCTGGAGCCATGGCAGCTCCCACACGAGACCTGAGGCTTATGAAAGACCAAGACAGACAAGGGATTAATCAGACTTGAATGAAGCGAGCGATGAAACAAATCAAGTACAAACTCTTCTTTCGGTCCCTCAGGCTCTGGCATGAGAGATGGGGGGACAAGGAAAACACGACGTGTGACAACATGATTCAAAGAATGACCGCCATCAATCACACACTTCAGAGGACCGAGGAACAGCGGGGAAAACAGACTAAAACACTAAAGCAAGACAGCTCAGAGAAAGAAACAAACACACACACTTAGACATCAGCCCTCACAGCTGGGCCCGAAACCGCTATTATTCTAATCAGTTCCTTAATTTGCGTAAATCCATCTGAATAGACCTGCTTCTATGGTTGTGTTTGAACTGTATTTTCAAAGTTTTAAATGAAGATTATAGAAATGTTTAGTACTATTTAAGTCTTTTTACTGCAAAATTTCACATATAATGAAATATGTTATTTGTCTTTGTAATTATTTATTAATCATTTTTTAAAAATAAATCCAGCACCAACTTTTTGGCTTAATTACTCCTACCTGGTCTCATGGCATAAACGTACTTTGGTGCAGTTTTAAGCGAAACATGAAATATGTACCAGCAAGCACATATCACTGCTGTTTCCAAAAGAAATGAACCCCAGAGGCACTTAAACTCACTTTTTATTCCTTATCACAAATTTGTACATTGACAAACAATCAATAAAGCATAATTGTCTCATAATTTCGCACGTTATGACTTCAAAACAATATTAATATACTGGGAGATTTGAAAACTGATGCTTTTTAGCATCACACGTATGCAGCTTCATATCTATGGGTTTTCATAGACGCTAGCTCTGTTCAGTAGCTCATGAAATACAGGCATGTACTTGAGAGACGAGGAGCTCCAGTTCGAATCCCGCATTACAATGGTTGGAGAAAACAGTTCAAATCTGTGTAAAAATTAAAATGGCACAGTTGCATCAACAAATCAGTTTTGCATTTTTTAACACTGTCGGGTAGGTTTAGGTTCACGTATTGAACCTGTGATTTAGCCCCACTCAAGTGGACATTTCTCTTTGAAACCGCAGTGAAACGTGCACGCAAAAATGTACACAGAGGTACATATTTTTAATGCACCAGGTTAAATCATGCACATAGCAGAAAAACTGTGTTTTAAGTTGAATGATGTTACTAATGGGATATTTTCAAACACAATGATCTTAATGCCACCTGACAGATTTATGTGGCGAGGCTGAAAGAGACATAAAGATGATAGAATGTAGTGTTCAATTACTTTATCAAAGCAGATTCAATGTATAGAGTGAAAAGGATGAATTTTATAAGCATCTGCTCCTACATATCATACCACAGTGAGATATTACTGCTGAAGATGAATTGCTGGAGAAAACCAAGAAAGATAAAACTGAAAATCCATCTTAATGAGAAATATCATACTTTCTTTGTTAGAAACAGAAGCAGAGAAAGAGAGTTTCATGCACCTAAGGCTATTTAATTTAATTAGGCAGATATCTTCTCTGTTACATTACTGGAGGACTGGAATTTTTTAGAAGGACTTCGGTGAAAAAAGCAATGGTTTATTTATAAAGTACTAGTAAATTTCACAATTACAGAGAAACGTCAAGTAAGCCACCTGAATTAAACATGCAATTTTAAAGCGAAAAGGAAAACTCAAATGGTATTTTCTTGTAACATGTACTCTAATAATCTTATTTACAACTCTAGTTTGGCCAAAAATTGAAGTTTTCCTACTATTTACAAACTTTCATGTTGTCCAAAGGCTTTCAAACTGAAAAAAGATGGTGCACTTGACTTGTGCACTATTCTGAAGTCATGTAATAGCTTTGTTTTAATTTAAACTTCTTCTTGACATGTCCACTGAGAGTTAATGAGTCACATTATTTGATTTGTAAAATAATCTTTTTAAGGATATATTTAATGGGCCACAAGTCATACAGGAGAGGATTTTCTTATGATGTTTTTGCTCATTTTTCAAGCTTGGCAGCTCCAGTTCCGATTTATTATCATGGCATGGACATGTTTAATTTATTAAAAAATATTGAAACAAGTAAATTGTGGCAAAAATCTAATTTGGTTTTGCATATCTGCTTTAATGAAATGCTAATATAATTAACAGGATGGACAATATTCTTGGACATAATCTACTTACTTCATACAAACATACAAGGCTATAGCTCATCTCAGCTCTATTTATATTAGACAGAAGCACAGATAAATAAGAACCATGCTGACATGAAGAGCCCATAAATAAAGCCAGAAGAACAGGGGGAACCCATCAAATTAGACAGGACAAACAAATTGGTCAATGTCTGCTAAGACAAGAACACATCATTAAAGAAATGCTGATCTGATAGGACAACAGTGGTGTTCTTTCACTAACAATAATAAACGTTAAACAACTGCATTACAGGAAAACTTCTAACACTAGCAGAAGCGGTGCATGAGAGTGAACTGATACCTATTCTCTGCTAAATGTAATTTATAACCGTTCGATTGAGCAAATTGCCCAGAGCCAGAGGGGTTCAGGAGCAGAGTGAAAGAAATCGAAGCACAAAGTGCACAGTGATTCATTTTGTACGCTGCTTCTGTGAGATGAAATAAAACACTAGCTTTTAGCTCCACGATAAAACTAGGTATATCATTTGCACACACAAGCACAATGCATATAGCTGTGCTGTATTTGCTGTAAAGGTCAAACATCTCCTAATACTTTTTTTGTGTTCCAGAGCATTATTTCTCAGCAGAGGTGCAATTTTAGTCCTGCTTTCAGACCTCATACAGTGAAGGCAGTCGGGTTTGACAGGCTAATGTGGAGAGTCATCAGTTTCCTCTTGAAAAACCCACAGTTATGAAATGTCTCTAATTGCTCGGCAGATATGGGAAGGTGGTATCTTCAGTGAGGTCACTGTCTCTGGGGAGCTTCTGACATCACTGTCACTGGAATGATAATTAACTCCATCTCATCTTACTAGTGACAGATAAACGCAGCACAGCTGAATAATCACATATCATTTCTCTCACTAAAATTAGATTATTGTGCATTCTATATATGCAATTGTAAAAAAAAAATCTATTTTTCTATTTTTTAAATTCTATTCTGTATATATGAATGATTACATGATATAACTTTTTTAATACTGTATCCTAAATTGTGGATAATTAAGCTATATATCATATGCTGAAGTACATTTCTGGAGTAATAAAATAACAACACACACCTAAACAAAATGCAACAGACCTGCACAAAAACTTCAAACCAATCTAAACAAAAATAAAAAAGTTAGAACAACACAGGCTCAAACAAAACAAAACACAACAAAACCTAAACAAACAATGCTAAAACAAACCTAAAAAAAAACACTTAAGACCAAACAAAAGTTCTAAAAAACAAAGATATAACAACACAAAAGCAAAACAAACCTAAACATACTATGATAAAACAAAACAATACAACCCTAAACAAAACACAACAAAAAGACTAAAAAGACGGAACAACACAGACTTAAACAAAACGCAACAGAGCTAAATAAACATGCTAAAACAAACCAGTAGAATCACACAAACCTATACAAAAACTCTAAAAAAGATAGAAGAACTTAAAGCAAAAAAAAAAAACAATACAACAACACAAACCTAAACAAACACGCAAAAAAAAAAAAAAATAAAAAAAAATAAAAAAAAAATGGAAGGAATAGCATCAAAAGATGTAATAACAAAAATAAATAAATAAACATAGAAAAACAAAACATAAAAACTTTAAAATAGAGTGTTGCTAGTCCTCGTGCATAGTCATTAGTCGACCCATGCTACTGGTTAATCCACTAGTCAAGCTATTTTTAATTGTATGTAGACCATTAGGCTTGTACTTTTACTTCTGAATGGATGGAGAAAACTTAACTGTATGTGAGAACAAACTTCCAGCATAAGATTTTAAGCTGATAGCTAACTCACAGATATTATAATGATGGATGTGTCTCATTTTCTGGAGCTAGGGTCGTTTTTTTTCTGACCTTTTGGGTGTTGAATGAAAAACGAGGTGCGATTCACTCAGTGATTGAACACTCAATATACTGTAGGCTGCAATCTAAAGCTATTTTTTTATGTAAAACGACTAAGTTTGCCTGCAAATGAGGATGAAGACGGCAGTTTTCGTTGACTGGGTTTTGAACTGACTTGTGCAGTTGCCATGGTTTCCTGTCCTGCTAGGTTCATTAACACATAGTGCTATACCGCGCCTGTTGAAATGTACGCATACATGTCATTTATCAATCTAAGTTCAATCTTAGAAATCATTTAATGCACATAGCATAAACATACACACTCATGTATATTTAATTAGCAATGCCATTTAAAAACAAAATATCAAAAATATATTGAAACAGATTTGGTCAAATATAGCACTTGTTCCCCAATGGATCCACTGAAGTGAATGGGTGCCGTCAGAAAGAGAGTCCAAACAACTGAAAAAATAGCCTAATGATGATTTTATTTATTACAAACATGAAGCTTATAATTTTACAAGGTGTTAATTAATTATTGATTATTGTGATGATGTATGGACTTTAACCCTGACGGCACCCACAGAGGATCCATCTTTTAAATCAGTTTGTTTTGGATACTGCTGAGCCAAACGTGCTTGAAAATGTTATTAAATGATTAAATGTCATTAAAACTACAAGTTTATTTGGAAAGAAATACTTGTTAAGACCATTTTTTATAGCAAACATAAGAGATCTAGAATCCAGCTACTACAAAACACATTCATTCCAATGCAAGTAGGATTTAATAACCGACAACTAATCATCAGAAAATAGCCATTTTGTCATCATCCTTCAATCAAACGTTAACAGTTGTCCGACTTGGGTTCACCAATCCAACATGCCAAGTAACATAAATACAACTGTAGAAAATAATGGCACCGTGGTGTTGTAAAATTGCTATTCATTCATCAGGCGCCCTGGGAATCCTGTCAAAAATCTAATCATATTTGGAGATTTTATTGCCTTGGCTCTCAAAGAAATAATAAACTATAAAATGTGTCTGACGAAAGTCTCAGTCAATTACATTGTAATCATTTCTGATAGACCTGCTGGAAAATTTTTATACGACGAAACGCATCCTGTTAGGATGAATAAAGCAATAACAGTGGATGACGAAGAGCAAAACAAAACCACAATTCAGATTCCTTCAGAATGTATGTGATGTATAGTGAGTGAGTCATAAAGATCATAGCCACATTGATTCCTTCAGGCCATTAGAGCTCACTTTCTCACAGTTCACTTTATTCTCATCATGTATATGCATAATTATTGATCTGACAGAAGAACTAGATGGAACTGAATGGAAATGAGTGTATGACAAGCACAATAACGGCTCAATGAATATTTAAAAGCTTGCAGTGATATATTATCCGAGATATTATTGCTGTAAATGGCTAAACGGCCACTTGGGGGCATCGGTGTCATCTTTTTGAAGACAACAGACATCAAATCAGAAAAATGAAAAAGGTTTAAAAATATTCTGGAAGAGAGTAAATGATAACGCAGCTGTCAGAAACTGTAAGTGGGAGTTTTTCAAACTGCAGCAGGTTTTAAAATAAACTGAAAACTTTTCATTATTCACCGACTCCCACTGATCAAAAGATCTGCAAGAGCATATTAGACATAGTCTCTCTTCAAACAGTGGGATTTTCACTGCTGAACTGTGTTTTTTTTCTACAGCTCTGGCTTATTACCCTTTCATGACCTTGTGTTATGCTTTGATGTGCCTTTAATTTCACAACATGAAAAACACAAATTTGGCCTGTAGCAAAAATGTTGCCGGGGCAATGGTCAATTATACAGCTTAATATAATTATGGGAAAATATTGGACAGAAGAATGCTGAGAATAACCAATCACCATCACATTATTTGCAAAAACTGAACAATATTAATAATAATAAGCAGTTGGCAACTGATTGGATGCATTAATATAAATTCAACATGTTCTATTAATAAATAAATAAAAATGAGTGCTAAATTTTAAAATAACACAATTTAATATAAGCAGAAACAATTAAATATTCAATACTGAGTAATACTGAAAATATTTTTCACTGGCTTAAACAATTGTTACAGATATCAAGAATAAATTAATGAATTACATTTAAATGTTCTTCGTTTGTTCATCATGATAAATAAATAAGCAAACAAACAAATAAAAATTAATTCTCCTTCCATATAAATGTCATTTGTTCATTCATTATGATAAATAAAATGTAAAAAAAAACAAGCAAGCAAACAAACTAATTAATTCATTCCTCTTCCATATATGTCCTTTTTTTCGTTCATTAAAATTAATAGATAAATAAAAAATAAGCAAACAAACAAACAAACTAAATAAATATTTAAATATAATCTAATATTATATTATATATAAATATATTCCCCATTAATGTTCTTTGTAATTACATTAAAAGGCAAAAATGTCAAATGGGGTGTAAACATATTATGAGAACACACAAATTGATCGAACAAATTCATACAATCTTACCATCCATTTGGCAAAAAAGGTTATAAACTGCCATGAAAGTGTGTTGAATTTAATACTGCATTTTTTAAATCTAATCTAATCAGTGTTAAAACCAACTTATAATTAAAATCTATTTCAGTGTTGATTTATAAGCGTCTAAATGATATAACGCCCTTTTGCGTGTGTACATACACCCTCCAAATATCCAGACAGAAAAAAGAATGTTTGCCTAAAGGGGAAACCACATGCACGACTCTGATTCCACATCCTCTGCACATGTTTCAGCATGAGGCCCACATACAAAACCAAACATCTACGTCATGGTGCTCTCGCTCCATCTGGAGAGGTAGATAATGATGCCATCCATATGAATAGGACGGTCTCCGGCAGAACAACTACTCAAACAGCCTCGCAGCAAACAAACAAGCCTTTCAGAACACGCTAGAGGGGATCTCATTTATACCTTCCTCTGTCGGCTCCAATAACAACTTCAGGCTTTTGTGTTAGATGGAAGGGCTTAATTTTATGCATTAACTGCGGTATTATTCTCAGGTTCTCAGAAGCTTTTACTTTTTACCTTTTAAAGTAAGTAATGACAGAATTTTCATTTTCATCGAACCTCTCAGTACCAGCACAGGTCTTTAACCACCAGATTATAACATCACATGTCATCTGCTATATTTACAAAACAAAAGGATCATATGATCCACTTTACAGAAACCTTTGATATGCTGCATGTCTCACTGGTAGAAGTCTAAAAAAACAGCCATAACCTACATCATCTCTCCACAAAATTCAACCCACGTTGAGTCAATATGACCTACAAAAAGTCCTAAAAATCCTGTATGTACGGTGGCCGAGAGAGCTCAAAGCACTGCAACTTAAGAAAACACATGCAAACAAAAGAAAAACACATGCAAACAGAAGAAAATACATGCAAACAGAAAAAAATTTACTAATCTGACGAATTACATACTTGTGTGTTCATGTGTTTGCAGCGCGTTTCTGTGTGCGTTGTGAGAATTTGCAGCACCTGTGTTGTCAAACTAATAAAGATGTTTTTTTAATATGTTTTTTTCTGTTTGCATGTGTTTTTTTTAAGTTGCAGCTCTCTCTGCCCTTGTATTGTATGACCCTGACCACCAGATGCAGAACACAATATTATATGCTGCTAAAAATGAATGGGACGAATTCAAGCTCAAGAAGAGATTCATATTTATGATAATATTTATGTTTTCAGGCATATTTGATCTGTTATTGAGATGTACGTTTGGCAAACAAGCAGGAGCTTTATTTGAATAAATAAAAGTAACTTTCCTGGGAAATGATCATGTATAATTCTCTAACTGTGGGCCATTTAAACAAACAGACAGACAGAGGACAGACAGAAGAGACAGAGAGAAGACATAAGACAGACAGACAGACAGACAGGCAAACAGACAGACAGACAGTTAGAGGACAGACAGAAGAGACAGAGAGAAGACATAAGACAGACAGACAGACAGGCAAACAGACAGACAGAAAGTTAGAGGACAGACAGAAGAGACAGAGAGAAGACATAAGACAGACAGACAGACAGACAGACAGAGGACAGACAGAAGAGACAGAGAGAAGACATACGACAGACAGACAGACAGACAGTCAGAGGACAGACAGAAGAGACAGAGAGAAGACAAAAGACAGACAGACAGGCAGGCAGACAGACAGACAGAAGACAGACAGACAGACAGGCAAACAGACAGACAGACAGTTAGAAGACAGATAGAAGAGACAGAGAGAAGACATAAGACAGACAGACAGACAGACAGGCAAACAGACATACAGACAGTTAGAGGACAGACAGAAGAGACAGAGAGAAGACATAAGACAGACAGACAGACAGACAGGCAAACAGACAGACAGAAAGTTAGAGGACAGACAGAAGAGACAGAGAGAAGACATAAGACAGACAGACAGACAGAGGACAGACAGAAGAGACAGAGAGAAGACATACGACAGACAGACAGACAGTCAGAGGACAGACAAAAGAGACAGAGAGAAGACAAAAGACCGACAGGCAGACAGACAGACAGAAGACAGACAGACAAAAGAGACAGAAAGAAGAGACAGAGAGAAGACATAAGACAGACAGACAGGCAGACAGAGGACAGACAGACAGACAGACAGACAGACAGGCAGACAGAGGACAGTTCTGTAACTTGTCATTTAAAGTCATTTGGCTCCTACATGTTTAATTTTAGGAACCAGTGGTTCCCAAGTCATTGTAAGTCTGGAGCCCAGCAACATGCAGCTCTATTCAGAAGAGACAGGAGTAAAGGTCAGCTTGTTTCACGGACCGAGTGAGCTCCTTCACTCCCTCACCGAGTGAGCTGTCTTCAGAAGACAGACAGACAAAAGAGACAGAAAGAAGAGACAGAGAGAAGACATAAGACAGACAGACAGACAGGCAGACAGAGGACAGACAGACAGACAGTCAGAGGACAGACAGACAGACAGACAGACAGGCAGGCAGACAGACAGACAGACAGACAGAAGAGACAGAGAGAAGACATAAGACAGACAGACAGCCAGACAGACATAGGACAGACAGAAGAGACAGAGAGAAGACATAAGACAGAGAGAGGACAGGCAGGCAGACAGAGAGACAGACAGACAGAAGAGACAGACAGACAGACAGGCAGACAGAGGACAGACAGACAGACAGAAGAGGCAGAGAGAAGACATAAGACAGACAGACAGACAGAGGACAGACAGACAGACAGAGAGAAGACATAAGACATAAGACAGACAGACAGACAGGCAGAGAGACAGACAGACAGAGGACAGACAGACAGACAGACAGACAGACAGAGAACAGACAGACAGACAGGCAAACAGGCAGACAGAAGACAGACAGACAGACAGACAGACAGACAGCTAGATAGATAGACTACAGCGTTTTGGAGAGTTCTGTAACTTGTCATTTAAAGTCATTTGGCTCCTACATGTTTAATTTTAGGAACCAGTGGTTCCCAAGTCATTGTAAGTCTGGAGCCCAGCAACATGCAGCTCTATTCAGAAGAGACAGGAGTAAAGGTCAGCTTGTTTCACGGACCGAGTGAGCTCCTTCACGCCATCTTTAGCGGGCCGCACACACCTGGACTCGGGCCAGTCTGCACAGTAAGGACAATAAATGTCTTTGTTCTGTCTTCTTGCATATCGCAGTTCTTGCTTTTTCTCTCAGTTCTTGCAGGACAGATTTAGCTTTCTGGAATTTGTTTGTCTGATGATCATTCTGATTCTCTTTGGGGTCCTTCATTGCAGTTCTTCTATTTTCCATCTGCTTGGAACAGACAATAATGTGACCAAAGAAGACCATTGCGCACTGCAGAAACATTCTCTGGGACAGCTGTGAAATATCCAGAAGGTCATCTTTTTCTCATCAAACAAAGGCAGTGAAAATATCAAGAATGAAATATCATTTCTGCACAGTACTTGACTGAATCATTTAAATGGATTGGTTTGAACATTCAAACAGACTAGAAGACTGCTGCTAGACCATAGCAGTGAAAAGTCTCATATGTTTTGAATACATAATGCTAATAACATTTTCAACAAGTCAGGGGCTTTGTTATATAGTGCCGTTTAGAATTAAATTTGCATGTTTGTGTGTTTAATGCAAACCTGCCTGTCTCCCTCACATGGAAGTACTTCTGTGGTTTTAATTCATATCAAGGCACAAGTTGTTACATAAACACATTTGAGGCATGTCTTTTCATTTGACTTTCTAATCTTGAAATAATATTTCCATGCAAAATGTGTCATTCAGGATGTCACTGCCTTGCATACTGAAAAAGCACACATGAAAATACAATTTTAGTAAGCAAGGCAAAACTCAAAATGGCAAAGTATGTGGAAATTCCTCAGTTCTTAACCCCTAAAAAATATTTATGTTCTGCAAAAGTTGTCAATTCAGCTGCCACTGGCATAAAGTGTTGGCTTAATTTTTGGATCCAGTCTATATATTATATGCTCAACACTGAAAATATGTGACAGCAAAATCAGATTCTTGGCTATAGAACATGCTAGATGTGGCTTTGATTGTTTCTCCAGGCGTCATCTGTGAAATATGAATTTCACACTTGGTTTTTACAGTTTTACAGTGGCAGAAAATATGGAAAATGTACCTACTGCTTTGACCTCGCTGGATAAGAGGCCATTTAAAGGGTGACTACTTTTTATTTATTTATTTTTTATCAAGAAGCCAATATTAAAAAGTAAATAAGAAGTTAATATGGTTAAAAAAAAGAATCAAATAAAATGAAAAATAAGCCAAAAAAATAAAATACAAAATAATGAAATTGTAAAAATGATCAAATGAAAATAAAATAAAAAATTAGAGTATATCACTCAAAATCAAGCCCAACACTGTTAACAGCAATCGCTGAAGGTTAATTGAGCTGCATGTATTCTGTTGTTGGTGATGGTGCCATGGTGATGTTACAATTGGAGGTCAAAGGCAGTGACCCTGAGCCGTAACTACTTTTTTACTTTTACTACTTTTTTTTTTTTAAATGGTCCAGTAAAAAGATTCAAGGATGTTTCAAACTAAATATTACATTTGTAGCAAAAAATCTTAGATAGATAAACATTTACTAGTGCATTATTAAAATAACAAGTTGTGTTTGTTAACATCAGTTAATGCACTGCAAACTAACATGAACAAACTGTATTTTCAGAAGAATAAATAGTTTAAAAAATGTGTTGTTCATGTTAGTTTGCAGTGCATTAACTGATGTTAACAAACATTGTTTAGTTATTCATTTAAATATTTATTTTAATTGGCTAACAATTCCATTAATTAATTATATACTTACTATTTTACCCAAACATTCTCTATCATCACAAAAATGACAGAAATGCTAAGTATGTCCTGTTTCCTAGGTATGCTGGGTGACCTTTCACCTTGTCTATGATTATATATGTACAGCCTGAGGTGATGAGTATCACATTTCTTTAAGCATGCAAGATATGCAAGGAGGGGTCTGAGTGACATCAGATAATGATAACACAGCAGACGTACATGTATAACACACTCTCTCTCTCACCTGCCCACGCCAAAGACAAATGACGGCTTAAAAACGCACATGTTGTGAGTTGAAAAACACAGCATATCACAAAACCCCAATTTTGACGAGACAACATTTATTAACATTTTATTAACTTTCATTTGATGTCATTGTAATTCCATGACCAAAATGAAAGCGTAAAAAAAGGACATCAAATTCTCTTTAACCAAACTAGGTTGGTTTATGCAATGTGTTTTTCAAGGAGGAATAGCACAACTAAGTACACATAGAAGCTGCAAGAACTTATTAAGTAGAAGTATTCAGTTAAATAGCTAGTAATGTTGCTGGCGACTGAAATCTGCTTCTGACACACAAATACTGTACATTAGTCTAACCGGGCCTTGTTTGTGATTCGCGCTTCATTAGGACTGTCCTGGCAGGGATTCGAAGCTAAATGTGAAATAAATTGGCATGCAAATTACCAGCGATCAAGTCAAAGAATAACTTCTGAACAGTTGGTGGTAAACGAGAGGACACGACTCGTTCTCTGCTGCGAAGACACACAGACAGCAGCGAGAGCGTAAATAAACAGCACAGCAGAGCAGCCACGACCTTCAGAAAAAAAGCCCCCGGATTCCTCTCAGTCACCCTCGGACCCCCTGACGAGAGCCGTCCAATTAAAACACTGATTAACTGCTGCTGTAATTCTACACGGGTTCATGTCAGCCGAGACCTCAAGAGAATCAGACGACTTGTGGAAAAACAGAAAAATAATTTTCATGAATCATAATAACATTAACAAATATTATCTCCAGAAATAGTTAGCTGGACTGAAATATGAATCTAATATTCAGCATTTATTATAATAAAGTGTTATATGATATTTTAACTTGCATGTTTTTTGCCCTCTTTGTGGGAAGGGGTTAATAATTAAAAAAAAAAATCTGTATTAAAGAAATAGTTCACCCATAAATGAAAATTCTGTCATCATGTACTCATCCTTGAGTAGTTCCAAACCTGTATGATTTTTTTTGTTCTGCCAAACACAAAGGAAGATATTTCCAAGGAAGTTTGTAACCAGGCTGTTCAGGGTCACCATTGACTTCAATAGTAGGAAAAAAATACTATGGAAGTCAATGGTGACCCAAAACAGCCAGGTTATTAGAGGGTAAATGATGACAGGATTTACATTTTTGGGTGAACTATTTCTTTAACTTCACTGAGTCCTGTGGTTGCAGCTGCTTTTTGACCCTGGAAGTTCATCCTCAGAATAAGATTACAGCTCTCTTAAACCTCTCGTCCTCCATGTTTAAAAGCACACACTGTTGCTGGAAGTCCTGTCAGTGCATGCGAGGAGCTGTGTTGTGCTGTAGTTAAGTCAATCTCAAGGTGAGAAAAATTGTTCGCCGAGGACATCATTCACTTCATTACGCTCTCATTTAAGTAGGTCAGAAAAAAAAAAGACAGAAAGAAACAGAATGAATAAAACAAGTATCAACTGAATGAACGAAAGCAGAACATATGAAAGGTATGACAAAAAAGAACAAATAATTAAATAAAGAAAGGAAGTAAATAAAGATATAGACAAATAAATGAGAAAGGAAGACATATAGCAAAAATAAAAAACAATAACAATAAAGAAAAGAACACAACAAACAAGCCAATGAACAAAGGAAAGAAAGAAAACAATAAAGGAAAGAACTGAATAAAAACAAGCAAATGAACAATAGAAAAAAGAAAGTAAGCAATCAATAAAGAAAAGAGCAGAATAAGCAAAGAAAAAAAAGCAATAATGGAAAGAACTGAACAAACAAGCAAATGAACAAAAAAAAAGAAAGAAAGTATAAACACAATAAAGGGAAGAAATAAAGTGAACTGAACAATAAAAAAAAAAGAAGTAAATGAACAAAAGAGGAAAGAACTGAACAAACAAATGTGAGCCCAAGCAGAAAGAAATAGAAAAGGAAAGACAGAGGAACAATTAAATGAGGCAATGGAGAACTGAACAAACAAACAAAAACAAAAGAACAAATGACGAAAAAGAAAAACACAAAAGTGATAAAAACACAGCTAACAATGGAAAAACAGAAGAGAAGAAAGAAAACAAAGAGATCAGCAAGGGGTATATTTTTCAGTCTCAGTTGATGATTCTGCAGGTGTTCTCAGAAAGATTCACTTCCTCATCTGCCCCTTGAACTCTCACTGACTCCACTCACATCTGGAAAACAAAGCCTTTCTCTCCATCATCATAAACACACAAACACTTCAGCTTCAAATACTCCACAGCTATTCCTGCAGAAAGAGAAGAACAAATGCTCTTTGGCCCACTTCATCTAGCAAGGTTTTTGTGGTTGCACAAACTGTTAGCTTCACTTTTTCTCACTTCCCCATTATTATCCATTTCAGCAAGTTATAAATAAATGAGAAGTTGATAAATAAAGGATCAGTGAGTAAACAGTGGACCAGATGCGGAGTTGATGAAAGATCTGGTTTGGAGTTATGAAACAGTTTAGTGTTGTTTCAATAAGCTTTAATTTTTTTTAAGAATCTGCTTGAAACTCTCTGTGGTACGATCACCCTGCACTGCAAAACCAGGTCTGATATTTCAATCTGGTGTTCACTGGGCCAGCGAAGTAATTATTCACATTATTATGACAGTAGATTTGTCTGCGTGATAGAGAAATATATTGTGAGCTGTCGGACTGCAGCAACAGATGGAGCAAATTAGAAGCCTGCGTATTAAAAACTAAAAGAAAAAAGGTTTTAATTAAAATCCAATTTTCCCTTCACGAGTTACTCAATTTTCTCTCGTGGTCTGAAATCCAAAGCAACAGACCTGTGAAATTGGAAAGGAATCCAAATAGGTCTTCACGAACATTTTGACCTGATACTGTCACTTATGTTGATAAGCAGTGCTGTATCAGTCAAACAATTAATCCAAGAACGTGAGCTGAACGTGTATGTGATTCAGTGAATCTTAAGTTCATGTGCAAAGTCTGCAAAAGCCATGGTACAAAATAACACTTTTTCTGTCTGTTATATCGTTATACCAGCAGATGGCGATAAGTGACTTCTTCAGTCAACCGTTTGTTCTTGTTTTTTATAAAACCCGCTCAGTTACTGAATCATTCTCTCAATTGAGTCGTTCAGAAACACTAGTTAATGTAGAACCACAACATATATATATATATATACATCATAAGTATATATATTATCAGTGAGTCAAAATCATTTAGCCAATTCGTTCTATACAACGATACATTAAAAAATGAAATGGGTGACCTTATTTGAATCATTTGCTCAAATGATTCATTCTGAGACGCTGAATCATTCTGAATCGCCATGTTGCTTGGAGACACTCGACGGTTTAATCTGCTGTTGCTTCGAAATATTTCTGGAAGTATTGCAGATTTGAGTGTATAATGTATGTTTCTCAATTCTAGCTCCTTGTTTATTAACTTTTGGTACTGTATAAAAGCAAACATTCTTGCAAACGTGATCATTTGCCGCCTATTAAGCAGTTTACCATCATTCTTGCTCTCGTGATACTGACTGACCTTAAACATTTATAACATATTTAAATGCTTGTGATATGTTTAGATTTTGGATTACTCATTTAGAAAGCTGTACTGTAATAGTCTCACGATAAGGACAAAATATATTACCCTATTAACCTTAATTCATACTTCATACAAATCCACTTTTTTGATTTTGTTTTTATATAAATAATAGTATGGATTGCTATTGCCCAGTGCAAAGCTCAGCTCTGAATCGTACAAAGAAAAAAGAAACAAATGAATAGATGACAAGAGAACTGAATTGAAATTCAGTCCATGTTATCCCTGAACAAAACACTCCCATCTGTATTTATGAAAGACGAGAGGAAATTAAATGCACTTTTAACAACCCTCTTTTATGAACTGAGCTGTACAACATTAGCTCCAAAAAGCCTTTTTCAAGGACAAGTCATTTCATGGTCTATGCAGCAAATAAAACCCTTGCTTAAAATATTGCAGAATACTGCTAAGATGTACTATGGAATAAAGATGATAAAAGGCTAATGTATGGAAAAGTGCACGTAAGCATGGAATCACTCCTGAACGCCTTCATCTAAGACTGACGGGCTGAACAATGGCTCTGGTTTCTCACAGTCAGCTGGCAGGACAGTTGGAGCCATGCTGCGTTTCCAAAGAGCTGAAAACGCGCTATAAATCTCAGTTTCTGCTGTTTTCTGGCACAGTGCGCACACTCTCATGGCTGTCTGCTGGGGAAACACAGGACAGAATAAGTTTCTGCACATAGGCCAAAGCAGCATAACACCTGAAACTTTCTGATAGCTTTCCCATTTATCTCAACTGCAGCTGTTAGACTAGCACGTAGAATCCCATTTGTGATGATTTTGGTGACAGATACAATGTGGCATTTACCGGCATGACTAATAAGAAGACCGTGATGACAGGGTCAGTAGGCAATGATCTGTGTCATATTAATCTACTGCGCAAAAAGGCCCTATTCATGCAAATGGCACAGTGTCACCGCAGATAAAGGTCCGAAGCTCTGCCACGATTCTCGAAGTAAAATTGCGAAGACCTAACTAACTAACTTTTTGACTTCTTTCAAGGTCACAAGCCAGGAAACAAAGACAAACTGTGCTCATGTGCGTCAGCAAACACAGATGGCAACAGACACAGTTCATTCCAGCGAAAAAGGTAATGTGAACGTCTCGGTAAAAATCAAACCCATACAGTGTCTACATGTTAAGTCATTATTAATAGAAAAACTTTTAAGATGAATTCATTTAGGAGGCTCTTTTGTAGCTCAGGAGTTTTCATATATTTATTAGTGAGTTGAACTCAAAGTATCAACAGCGTTTCTTCTAAAATAGAAAATAAAATCAATTCAAATTGTTACCATATGTTATTATATATATTTTAGTGGGTAAATTCAGTAAATCAGGGAAGAATGTGTGATATTTTATTTTATGAATTTATGAGGAACCGAAAACAGGAAATCAGCGAGTGTTCTAGAAAAGATATCACACTCACAGTATATATACGAACACATATAGACCTGGGTGGTTGTTGGTTTGAGTCAATTTGCTAACTATATATCTATGGTAACACTTTATTTTATGGTTACACCCTATTAGTCGCTTTTTAGCATGCATATTACTAGAATATTAGCCATTTAGTAGTGCTGATTAAGCACATATCAGTACCTTATTCTTGATACAAAGAGTCGTAGATCATTGATCGGCAGTGATCTACGGCTATATATGTATATATGTTTGTGCTTACAGTATATATTATTTGGCAAACTGATTCAAACCAGTATATAAGCTAATGATTTATTTAAAAAAAAAAGTGAGATAACTTTGAGGTGGTCAAATCTTGTAGCCCCTGCATAACATAATGATACTGTATGAAGTAGGAATGTGTGGTAATACAGTTCCAGCTGCTAGAAAGCAAGTTATTTCTGTTTCAGCCATTTATTTAGTTTGAAGCTCAGGTGTGTATGTTATCAGAGTGTTCCCCAGAACTGAACAGGAAGTAGCTCTGCACTTCTGTTGCTCCTCAAGCACTCATCTGTCCTCAGTGATTCATCACCCACCGCACGAGAGGGACATCTGCGTTTTATCTGAACCCTCTCCAAAAACAAGCAGAGCCCAAAGAGAGAGAGAGAGAAGAGTGTGATCTTTAAACTAATTACAGCAGGTGGCAGCTCCAGCGCCATTCATCACTAAACTACATTTGGGAGAAAACAAATTACTTGGATAAAGAGAGATCCGTTTGAAAACACACGGGTTGCTTTACACGACAAGATGCCTGGAAGATTTATAAACAAGCATTGTTTACAAATGCAAGAGACCGTTCCACTGAAATGACACAGATTTCCCGTGATATGTTATGTCTGGAGCATAAGGATTCAGCTGTGTTTGTCAGCGAGGTGCCCAGCGTCGATCTGTTCTCATTAGCTCTGATGAATGTCTTTGAAGACCTCTCCTCAGCGAGTGAGGTCACTGCGGTCCCATCATGAAAGCTACAGGAACTGCATTGCAAAAACAGACATGGTAAAAAAAACTGTTTCTCCTTACCTGGGATGACTTCAAAAAGGAACTTTCCACCTTCCTCCCCATTGCTGGGATGTTCGGTGACTCTGTTGCCAGGTAGGAAAATGGTGCCCTAGAGGAACCAAAAAGCCAAAAGGAACTAGTCAGACACAAACTGCTGAGGAAAGCAAGACGTACGAGGAAAATATAGCACAGCATGGAAAAAGCTTGGGTGCATGGGATAATAGGATGCTAAAATGTGAAAAATACCTTTCTTGAGATTGAATTTTTGTTTATATAATTTGATATAGATTTTTACTGTTGGGTTTAAAATCTAAAATGTACAAAAAAAAAAAAAAAAAACAAAAAAAAAATATATATAGCATTAAAAATATTAATATATTTTATAGAAAATATGTGAATAAATGCCCTGTTAAAAACTAGGGTTATGTTGCTTTTCCTTATTATTATATATTATAAATATATATGATATATATAAAAAAATATGTATCATTTACATAAATATATTTGTAATAAAACAACACACCCATACATTTTGTTAACTGAAAAGCTAAAATGTCCAACTTATTTTACTTTACATTTTATTTAAATATTAAATATTTAGTTTAATATCATATATATATCTATTTTTTAATCAAAATAATATATCCCATTACAAAAAATATTACAAAATATAAATATCAGTCATACAAAATATATTTCTGAAATTGTTTATTATTTAGGATAATTCTATATTTTATTCTAAATATACTATTATATTTATAAATGTGTATGTATGTATATATTAGAATGTTAATATAACATTAACTTTTATAACTTTTACCCTGTTTCTGGGTTTCTCTGCAGCGGGAGTTGGGTAAACTTGAATTGCAGTGCATGGGATGGTACCACAAATATACTTTTTGCATTCCCATTTGCTCAAATAGCAAAAGAGAAACTCCATGACAGTGTTTTCATGACTTCCAATAAAAGAAAAAAAGAATAAAATAGAAAGAGGCTGATAATACATATTTTAAAAATATTGCATATTTTGTTAGAAAGCTACAATTAAGTTCAACTGTGCCCCGAGTTTGATTGAAAAGCAAAGAGAAATGTGCATGCTGGAAACCATCTCATCATCTGGGCATTAGCTGGAGTCAGAAGGCTCAGGGGTTACAGATGGACCCCTCGGGGGTCTGTATGACAGAGCGCAGGCGGCATTAGAGTCGACAAAGCTCTTGTTATTATGGAGGAATCGGATCTTAAGCAGCACTGCGACTGCTGTGGGATTATAGATCAGTGTTTGACACGCTGGATGAACTGTTTCTTTAAATAGACCCAACATCAGCGCAGCACACAGACCATGTTACAACCACCAGCGGAATAGTAAAGCAGCCCGATTTCCCCCACTGCTCTCATCTGTGTGTCTCTTTATCCTCCCAGCACCTCACCCTCCACTATCCATGCTTTCTTTTATCTCATATATCTTTCTTTTTCGTACCACACCACTATCATACTACTGTACAGAATGGATATGTATATATGTGTATATATATATATTAGTGCTGGGCAACTATTATTTTTTATACATAATATATTTGTGTGTATATATTATATATAATACATATAAAACACACACATGCATGGAAGAAAAATATATTTTGTTTCTATATTAAATTGATTTATATATAATACAAATAAATAATGTGAATACAAGTTTATGCATGAAAATATTTTCACATTTTTTCAAAGTGAAAAAAAATCATAGTATCAGTTTATGTCGTCTTTGTGCATGTGTGTATGTTTATTTATTTATCACAGTATACAGCCAAAATTAGGCTATAACTTAAAAACACTTAAAGGCACTACATTAAAGGCCTTTACACTTAATAAAGTTATTGGACAAGAATACAGCATATCATATGTGACATATATCGTATTTGTTCTTATTTTGTAAAAATAAAATAAGGATCAGAGATGCTCAAGGGGGATTTCCAGTTATTTTAATTCCAGGTGTTACTTCATGGTCTCATTTAAATCAAAGAATCGTGATACACATGACTGACAGTCACACAAGGTATGGTATTAATGCAACACGTGCTGAGCGATGTTTTCATTTAGATCTTTATAGTAACATTACAGTAGACCCTGGCACACTGGGGGTATTTGTGGTATGCTGGGGAACAACTGCAGAGGTCTAAAGCAGTCACCTTTGAAGGAGAGTATTTTATATCTGCATTACAGAGGGGTTTTTCATTGAGAGAGAGAGAAAACAGAGCTCAGTTACATCCTTATCAAATATCAGCACATATGTTCAGTATCCAGTATCCCAACATGCCTGGAAACACTGAGAACATCTAGGATGCAGAGATTAGGATAGTTAACATAGCTGCTGATACATTATTCAAATCTCTGCACTAGAGCTCCGGTTACACCACATCAAAACCAACTCCACAGTTTTTGGCTTCAGGTTTCATTTTTGAAAGATTTTTTGAACAAATTTAGATTTCTGAAAAACAAATCATGGTTTCCAGAAAAAAAATAGCAGGGCAACATTGATGAAAGCAAATAAGCATTATGTAACAAGACAGGAGTAATGATGCTGAAAATTCTATTACAGGAATATATATATATATATATATATATATATATATATATACATACACAAAGTTAAACGTTTACATCCCTCCTTTAGATATTTCAGTGAAATAAGAAAAATGCCCACATGTCTATTCTTTTTAAAAGTTCTTAAATAGTTAGTTCACCCCAAAATTACCATTCTTTTATTAATTGCTCATCCTTGTGTCGTCCCAAACCTGACACAAATTAAGATATTTTGCATTAAATCGTAGAGAAATCTGTCCCTTTATAGACAGCAACACTGTAACTGAAACGATCCAGGTCCAGAAACGTAGTAAATACATTGCTACAACAGTCAATGTGACATCAGTACTGGCACATGAGCTTTACTTGCGACGCTACAAGAATATATATATATTTTTGCACAAAAATAACAATTTACTCAACCATTGTTTTCCCCTGAGTTACGTCTTCCGCCATCCAAAGAATATCACAAAGCAACGCATACACACGCTTTTCCGTATTTGGCGTAATCAGCTTTGTTTATGTCTGGAGGGAAAGCATGCGTATGTGTTGTGATACTCTCTACAATGGCTGAAGACCTAACTTTGAGGAGAAGAATGTTTTTTTTTTGCTTGAAGCAAGTACTATAATAAAATAATCCTATTTTCTGTTTGAAATAGGACTATTTTGCATACTCCAAATGCACGAAGCCTTAAAAAGGTATCGTAACTGAACAGTATATGTCTAAATAGTATATGTTCTGTTCAGTTGAGATTCCTGACTGTAAATATAAGCCATATAGTATGGCCTACCTTAATAACTTGTCAGCAAGTCAGGAAGAAATCGTAAACATCCAGCAGCGTACATAAATATCACAAACCAGTTGTCGTTTTCTAGACTTCACGGAGTCTTTAAACCATTAAGATCAGTTTACTATGATATAAGGCTGAGTAAACAAGACCTTATAAAAATACTTGGTCTAGATTGTAGGGTTCCTGAATGTAAGTGGTGCCTGTCGTGCTTGTGAAAGGTGAAAAGCAGCCACATATGACAATCATTACACAATGACCTCTTTCCCCCCCAAGCTTTTCAAGTCTCTCTGCATGTGGTGCAGCGACTTGCTTCTGTTAAAATATCATAAAGCTTTATGAGATCCTCCTAACAGCACATTCCTGATGAAGTTGAACTCAAACTTCTTAAGTGATGGAAACCATACCTGCCGTCACGATAGCACAAATGTTAGCCCACAGTAAGGCAGGTCAGCGGTTTGATGTGGGCAGCAGTTCCTGTTTTAGAACCGGAGCCTCAAGGGTGGGTTGGTAAAGACGTGGGCCTTACAATTAAAGCCATTTTTGTTGTCCCCAGAGGCATTCGCCGTGGAAAACATGGAAAGACGCATCATCAAAAAGCAGGGAACAAAACCCGGCCCATTCCAGAGCAGAGGTACCATGTGTCTTTCTTGGTTCTTATTCTATTACACTGAGATGTGAAAGAATTACAGTAGTATGTGCTCTAGTGAACAACAACAGTGATCATGATATATATAGTGGACCACGGCCCAAAGCATTCTGGGATTACTCATGCATGCCAGTCTTCATATTAGAACCTTCATTTTCACTGTAATGTTTTGATCTATTGTGATGATTTTTTTTTTTTTTTTACATTTTCAAACCAGCTTTGACCTATTTTTTCAACGTTCACTGCAGTAAGGATGCTTTAACATTAAAATTCTATATTTTATCTAAATGTAAAAATAAAATTATAATAAGAAATTTTATATATATATATATATATATGTAAAAAATAAATAAATGTATTAATTAAATATATTATTATTATTTTATTTATTTGGTTAGAAATTTGTCAGAAATTTCTAACACTTTCTACTAATTTCTAATAAATTTTTACTTCTCCATGGCCATCAATGGAAAGATATTCTTTTTGCCTACAAAATACAGTGGGTACAAAACCTACCAACTGGGCCTTAACCAGTTTTAACCAGTCAAACCATGACCCTTTGGATTCCCATGGTCATTGCTTCGGGCAGCAGTTTATCTCTCAACCTGGAGTCCTGACTGTTTCATTCCTCCCTCATTAACACCTTCAGTCAGACCACAACAGTTCCGAATTTGACACAACCAACCACAAGCATACAGCATCTAAGACACTACCACATGCATTCTGAGGAGTGGAAGTTGTGGGAAGCGGAAATCACCCCAGATCTGAGAAGTTGAGCTGGGGCAGAGGTTAGCGTAATATCATCTCAGGAATTTCCCTCCCTGCTTGAGAGAAAAATACAGACGCAGAATAAAGCAAAAAAAGATTTGTTATGTCTCTAGTGTTTATATTTAATTAAATTTCAGTCCCCATGGTGCCAAAACGAAGTTAGCTGCATACAGCCAACGGATATGTGGGAATCCCCCATAGAGACGCAAAAATCCAGCTCCAGATCGGATTAGAAGAGCTCGCTCCATTTGTTTATCAACCAGCGGAGATTGATGGTAAAGGACCAAAGGGAACAGGAGGAAATAAAACAAGCTACAACCCAGTACTTAGGCCTGAAGTCCTAAACGGTCCCATGGAATTAATTAAAGCAAAGCCATTTGCTGTGGAACAGTCCCATTAGGTGTACGTTTGAACAGTTAACCTCGACTTTTCCTCAGAGGGCTGCCCTCACGTCTCGTTCATTAGTGGCCCCTGTCTGTCCTGCAGCGCTTTTTCACACTTAGAGGCCTTGTTTGCTCTCCTTTCTTTACTTCTGCTTTTAATATTCAGTCTTTTGCCTGCAGCGGGAACAACAAATGTACCCACATCCAGGTGAAATCAGCTGTTTATAATGCAAGTCTGTTTCTCTTTACTCACAGAAAAATGTCAGAATGTCCAAGGGACTGCAGCAGTGGAATTAAATAATTGAAATAATGAAAAAAATTCATTCGCAAAAATTCGCAAAATCGTGCGACGCATGCATGCACCGAAACGAGACAAGCGTACAGAACGGTTCGGGTTTTTTTCATGAAACGTGCCACCCCTAGTGCATATCTATCTCTTTAATAAATGCCATAAAATCTAACAATATTTGAAAAAGTAATTAATGCTCTTGAATCTCCTACACGTGGTTAGTTGTCAAAAGGTTATCAAACTAAACCAAACCAGGACCACTTTGCTCTTAAAACCTCAGCTTGCTCTAAACAGAGAGTTCACCAACTCCTAAAAATAAAAGCTTCCACAGGGTGTACCCGCAGGTAAACATCATTACCTTCACCACAGTGGTCGTCTAACAGAAAACGGGTGAGAAATGAGCTAGCTTGCCAAGAGTTTAAATCAAAAATTAATTTTGAAATGGACAGCATCCATCTAGCTGGTCACAACAGAGTTGCATGCCAAATGTGTTTTTCTGTTTTTGTTCAAATTTGTTCAGTGCCCCTGAGGAGACCAAACCTAATTACTGGCAGTAATATTATAAATGCTCAGAATGGCGGCGGCCGGTGTACCTGTAGATAGGAGGTCTACAAACAAGCAGACTGTAGCAGTTCAGAAATGTGATTAACCTCAACTTTCCATTACCTACATCCTGACCAATGTACTATTTTCCCCTGTGAGATGCTCTATATACAGTATCTGGCAACAGAGATACATAGTAGTGATGTGCGGGTTGGGTATTTTTCCAACCTGCGGGTCCCGCTTTTATGAAATTATTTGGACCACCCCAGCCGTTGTTTTTAATGACCCGCCCCAACCTGCCCCGCAAATAAAGTGACAATTTTTTAGTATATAGTATATTTTTTAGACAATAGTATATAGTAAGTGTGTTCTATTTAATATATTTTAAAATGTAAAAACCAACAAATATTATATATTTAATTATATAATTAAAATGTCATTTAAAATAAAGAATTTGATCATCATTGTTTTTTATTTCATTATCAAAGATGATAATTGCTTTTTGATGATCCTTTTTTATGGAAACCGTAAAATACACCATTTTAAAGTTTAATTTGAATAAAATGACATTTAAAATGTTACTGTTTTCAGGATTATTTGATAAATCAAAAGATAAAACAGCATTTGATTGAAATAGAATGTCTGTAAAATTGTAAATCTAAGTAATCATAAATGCATCCTTGCTGAACACATAAAAACAAACAAACAAAATTAATTAAAAATAACATTTTGATCAGTAGTGTGTGTATATTTATCTAACCACAAACTTCAGTTGATATATTTTGATTTTTTGGAATAAAAGAAAAGGTTATGCTGCATTAAAATGACTTTGAAGAGCAAATGTGTTTGTCATTTCCAGCAGTCCTTTTATAGAGCCTACATTTAGCCTAGTCCACCAAAAAAACCTTACTTGCTACATCTATTTATACACTTAGAAAACGCTTTGGAATAACTGTAGCAAATAAGCTGGTTTTATTAGTGCGCTAGGCTAAATGTACTGTACGCTCTATAAACTGTCTGCTGGAAACTCTATACTTGTGAGTCATTTTAATGAAGCACAATCATTTTCTTTTGTTAGCTAAAAGCTCTAATGGTGGAAGTTTTATGCTTTAAAATATTTAGAATAAATCAGCCAACATAAAAGTGGATAGCTTCTTAGAGGTTAAAATGTTTCATCCTTTCCCGTTTTATTACACACATATACTGCCTATTATTTTTTTAAAAACACGAGCATCAAAACAAAAGAGACTTTAGATATTTATTGGATCCAAAAATCAATGTTCATTTAGGCTGCAGGAACAGAAAAATTGTTTTGTTTTTTTCATATTTCAGAGCCCCAATTTCAAGCAATAATGGCACCGAGGCAAAATGTCAAATTGCCAGCTAGCCTAGCATACCAATAACCAATAATAAATAATACGAGAGGCATAAAAGGCCACATGATTCATTTGAAATTGCTATTTTCTGGTTGAGCTTTGCTAAGAAAAAAACTGAGTCTGAGGGTAACGTGCTACACAACATCTCAAAGGTCTTTCATCTTCGTGTTTGTTGGTTTGTTGCGCTCAGTGAGGTACAAATTCACTCTGAGCACAAAACTGCTGTAGTTGAATCTGATCTTTCAATAGCTCGGTCAGAAACAGCAGAGATTGTGCAGCATTGTACAACAGTTTCCCTCAGGGTTAAATAGATTGGCTACCTTCACCTTTTCCTTTTCTCTAAAAGAAAAGATTTATGTTACAAAGCTGGGTGTGCTGCTTCAGTGCCAACTAAAACATAAAACAGTGCTCCTCGCAAGAAACTTGACTAATACAGACCGCTGCAAACGTCAGCATGTTCTGTTAATGACCCAGTACTCTTAACAACGACTACACTTACAAAACACACATAAATACTGGACAAAATGTTCATTACTGAATAAAATCCCATGTTTCTTGAGAAAATGCATGCTGAGATTGCTTTATCATTTTAAATAGGGTACTCTTTATTAAATAGTTATGTTTTATATTGCTTATTTTTCACTCTGCATTATTATTTTAGACTTAAAGAAATACCATTTAGGAATTATTAACATTTTATATAAAATATAATTTATATATAATATAGAAGTATATATATATATATATATATATATATATATTGATCTTATATTTTATTAACATTTTTAGTTAATTTTAGTCATTTTGTTGAGTGTTTTTGTCTTTTATTTTTAAGTATAGTGTTTTTTTTTTATAAAAAAGAATAATGTTTCATTGGCAAACAGCTGAAACAAAAAAAGTTATTTAAATATGAATTTAATATTGTTTTTAAACATAAAATATTGTTTATATTTGTTTTTGTTAATATTATTTTTAATTTACCCTGCTTTTAGTTATTTTGTTGCATTATTATTATTTTAAAATTAATGAAATAACATTTAGGTATTGTTCATAGTTTTAATTATAAATGTATTATTATTATTATTGTAATTAGCTCATATTCTTCCCTTTTTTCATCTTTCTTTTTGAATATGATGATATAGTGTTTATTTTTTATGAAAATAAGAAAGGTTTAATTAGCAAATATCTAAAATACAGTGAGTTTAATATTTTATGTTCTTTTTTTTAAGTTTAGTTTTAATTAAGCATAATAACCCTGCTTTACACATTTGCCCGCTTTTTCATGGTTCTAGTTCATCAATACGCCCAAAAAAATCTGGCATTGCCCTCCTGGCGTTCTGATATGATTGGTCCAGGAAAAGCAAACTTGTTTAAGATCATTAGATTGTAATGTAGAGCAGTTTCTAATGGCATCAGTCACTAAGTGCTTTCTAAGGCCAATTAGCTGGCTTAGCTCAAAGATAAAATGCAAATGATCTAAGAAAGACGACAAATGCAATGGAGATAATTCCTTTGGCCAGAGCTTTATGTCTGAGCACTGGATGCTAATTGCTTCTAAAATTGGGGTTCCACCATTGTTTGCTACCACTAATAGGATCTATGAACCTATAATAAAGAGGAAAGTAAGAGCTCTAAAAGTTTTTCAAAAATAAAGTGAACAGCAAAGGCAGCTCAAGTAACCATAAAAAAATACAAAACAGCGGAATGATTTGGAGAAATTTAGCATTATATCAGTTGCTCATCTGCAGTTAAATGGGTGCCGGCAGAATGAGAGTCCAAATAGCTGATAAAAACACCACAAAAATCAACAAGGAATCCACACCACTCCAGTCCATCAGTTAATGTATTATAAAGTAAAATAAAATAAAAAAACGTACAGTGTTTTAACTGTAAACCATTGTTTATGATTCTGTAATAATACTCCTCTAATTAAAAATAACAACAAATCTGTTTAGTTTTTGCCCCCTTTTTTACGATTTTACTTTCTGTGCAAATTTCTCTCCTGATTCAGACAGGGAATTTCTTTTTTACTTTATTAATTTATTTATTTGAGAAAGCAATGTTATGACAAAGGAGGTCAGAAGCAAGATATTATGGATTTGACACCTTTTGACAATACATTAACTGAGTGGCTTGTGTATTATTGTGAGGTTTTAATCATCTCTTTGGACTCTCATTCTGACGGCACCCATTCACAGCAGAGGATCCACTGGTGAGCAAGTGCTGTAGGCTAATCGTCAATTTCTCCAAAACTAAAATATAGCTTTTTTTAAAGACCTATTGTGTTTACTGTTGTTTTACAGTCTGATAAGATGAGACTCATTAAAAAGGAATTTTTTTTATGGTGATTATACACCAAGCAGCGAAGTTTATAGTGCCACACATTTTGTTCACCGGAGGAAGGATGGCGAAAAGATTTAAGGAGTGCGAGCAGAGGACATAAAGAGGATTACAGAAATAAGACATAAAAGTTACAGCCATAACCTCAGTCTGCTCAGAATACTAATTAGTGTCATATCTAACGCCTGAGAGAGAGAAGATATTCAGACTCTATTCAGGGCTCTGTTCTTAACTACATCTGATAATGAGAGATCATCTGTCACAAATCCTCAGAGGACTTACATAAACCCTCAGTCTGTCTGGATGTCTCCTAAATTTGTCCTGCTCTGACACATATTCAGGATGAAATCATTTCACAGTGAAAGTCCTGATCAATTTTTAGATTTAAAGGCAAAGCGTTCTGAGCCACAATATCGATTAGCAAAAATAATGAGCCATAACCTTACCCAAAAAACTGCATGTACAGTAGATCAGCACATTTTCTCGATGAAAGCAAATTCCCTTCTGATTTTGAAGTCAATGGCTCGTATCCTGTATGAATTAACATTTAAGGTGTCTATACACTCTCTTTTCACACCTGTGATTAATTTTAGCTGACGCTGCCTGTTCCGTGGCTAATAGATTCTTTTCAACGTTGTTTTTCATCCTGCTTTGTAACTAATACCTCAGACTTCATTTAGCGAGCAGTGAAAGGTGCTCCGCTCCCCAGAGGACCTCTGATGTCGACGTTGGAACAGGAAGTGCTAGAGGAAACAGTGGCTCAGCAGGTCATTCAGGACACATCAGTGAATAAGCTCATGAAGGCAGGTGCTGCTGCGCATATAACCAAGGATTTGATTGCATTTTGCATATACTTGTGTGTTAAAGACAGGTTTAGCGCTGTAGGATTGTACAGCTACTGGGCAATGGGGCACAGATTATCAAATTCAAGTAAATACTTCTAATAATAATTCCCAGAAATATTCTTTAAATATTCGGTTTTTTACATAAACTCAAAAAAAACGAACTTAATAAAAATAAAGATATAATTATAAATTACATTTAATGGTTGAAGCTTACTGAATAAAATTGAATAAAAATACCACAAACGAAATATATTACATTATGTAAGATTTGCAACAAATGAATGATTGAAGAAATTCATGTTCATGGTGAAATTAATGCAAAAATAGCATGAAATAGGGACTTTTTTTATGAAAAGTAAATGCTTAATATGAAAATATTATATGCCATATTTGCCTCAACATTTTTTAAGAAATATATTAGTAAATATAAACTGTATATATAATGATTGAAGATTATTTAATCAAATGTCAACAAAATCAATTAATTAATAAAATCGATTATAAATTTTGCCATACAATTTCCATTACAAAGTAAAGATCTTTCATGAAAATCCTTGAAAAAAGAACTTGTCGATCAAAAAAATAAATATATGTATAAACAAAAATAAAAAATTCCAAAATTATAATATATTATAATTAATATTATCAAAAATAAATTAAACATGTTGCCAGGTTCACTGATCCTTCCGACCTTAGTGTCATCCCAGCATATCCAATTATTACATGTCCAACTGAATAACAATAATCAAGCAAACCATACAGCTAAACAAAAGTCCATTTATGAACATTATCTGTACTCCAGTGCATAAAATGAACCCACATACGTTGGATCTCTTCCCACTAATGCCCCTCTCCACACGGCAGCAGGTGACCTCTGACCCTGTGAGCAGCAGCTCTGTGCATTCCAAAAGTGACAGACGCACACGACACCGCACTGTTGTGACGAACCCTGCGTGCCGAACGCAACGCTGCTGACGCAAGTGCACAAAGCCCCTCTCTATGTCAAGTTCAATAATGCAGGCACATACTCAGAGAATATGATCCTGTCCGAGTGTGTGTGAAGTCACAAGGCCACGTCTCCTCAGGGAACATTAGGGGGCAGATGTTCATGCACCAGAATGAGAGACAGCAATTAAGCTAATGAGGCAGGTAACTAATGGAGCCATCGCTTTGAATGAAGATGCTAATTAACAGCCACTTTAATGATAGTGCTTCATCACCTCTTGTGGCTCTGTTGCATTCTGGGATGTCTTAATTACACTTCACTGCCCTCCTCAACTACAAACTGATGAATTTTCTGATTTATTCTGACAGTGGATTTTGCTTGGCATTTGTGAAATAACTTCGGTATCACTTTTTTTCTCATTCTCATTCTTTTTTTGGTTACGGTGTTTGAAGGCATTGGTTAGCAGCACGTGGTTTCTCTTGGCTGTGTGACAGTTCGGGGAGATTATGGGCTCTGTGCAAATAGCACAAACTGTCTCTGTGCGCCCTACTTACAGACAAGTTTTCCATCTCTAAAACAAGCTCACCTGGTTGTTTGTGTGGTAGAGGAATAAAAGCGGAGAGGAACATGCTGTAGGTGAGATAGTTGGGATTAATGCACCTGTCTTTGGTTCGCTGCTTGCCTTTATGTGAGAAAAAAGAGAGAAGTGGGATCTAAATATACTGTTTTGTTTACTTTAAAAGGGTCATAGAAAAAAAGCTTTTTTGAAATAAAATTATCCAGCTATACTGTAACACTAAGTTTATAATAAATAAACAATAAATATGTATAAAATATAAAAATTGTAGAAATTGCATTACCATTCAAAAATGTATTTTATAAATAAAGTATATTTTAAATAACATTATATTAGATTAGATTAGATGTTAAATATAATAAATGTGTGTGAAAAGCAATGTGTTATGAATAGAATATTCTTGTAAAATTATAGATGTTTCTACTGTCACTTTTGACCAATTAAATGCATAGATGAACAAAAGTATTAAATGATGTATGAAAATCAATAATAAAGGATTTTAATAAATTCTAATACATTTTTACTTAGAAAAAAAATTCAATTAACAATAAAATTTGTCATAATAAAAAAGTAAATATATTAAAATACTATAAAAAAAATAACTATACTTGCATTGTTTTACAGTATGGATTATTTAATACTAATGTTGGAAAATGCTTAAGCATACTATTTGTTATTCTGAAAAAAAATTACCCCCCCCCCCACACACACAAAAAAGGTCCAAATTGTCACACATTGGCAAATGACTGCCTGTGTTAACAATCATACCTCTTTAGTATTCAACTACGAGGCCTGATGAAGGACAGTGTTAACATGCGAAGCTTACATACAGGAGTTATAACAGTAAAGTATCAAAAACAGGGGTCACAAACGCTTCAAAATATACATCTGTGTTCACTGAGAGGTCTTGTATTGTCTTTATTGGCAGGTTGTAATATTCCACACAGTCTTAAAGACCATAAGGGATCTCATTCATAAAACAGAACAGAACAACAGATGCACTGTGGGCCGGCGGTTGTTCTTTCCATTTGCCGTCCAGCTCTTAAGCTTTGGTGTGTGGGCAGCATGGAGAGACGGACGGAGACAGAGTATGTTTGGAAAGGCTGGGCCAAATGAAAATGACATGCTGCGAGGCTCATGCATATTTAAGATGCGTTTAAATGCTATTCAGAAAGTGGGTGACGCATACTTTCAGACATTCAGTGTCATGTTTTTTTGTTGAGAAGACTAGAAATATATTGCTTTGTTTGTGCATGTCAACAAGAAGTGCACCATGGCAAGATAGACAGATTTTTTTTAGGAACTTACAACTTTTTAGTGTCTTTTATCTTGCTATCTAAGAAAGACATGCACCGAGTGAAGAGCGAGGTCTTATAAGGCGAAGACGTTTTTACCAACTTTTCTCACACAAACATTTAGAAGATCAAAAGCAGCTCTGACTTGAAAAGTTTGCACATATGCAGATTGTTCAAAGGCTTTGAAGCTGTTGCTATCAGCCTTTTCCTTTCTGTTTGATTCTGTCAATACACTGAACTGAAGTCATGCTGGATCTGCCAAAAGAATAAATGTCACCGTTTATTTATATTCAAATGCAGAAGCTGAATGACAGCAGCATTTCAACAGCACAGGCCACTGTGTTTCATCAGGTTTCTTTTTTAAGTAAAAACTGCAATCTTGGAAATCATTTTCTGCCTTATACTTTAAAGCAATATAATACATTGTAATCCATCTTTACAGTAAAATAATACAGTAAAAATTACTTGACTTCATAATAAAACATAATGTAACCCATACAAGTAGGTATTGATTATCTGACTAATGCAATATATATGCAGATGTTTAAATATCTTAATTAGTGCTTTCAAAGTGGATGGATGGGTGGGTGGATAGGTGAATGGGTGATAGATTTGTTAAGCAGAGTCCAGAGCAGATATACTTCCCGCTCTCTCTCTATCTCTCTGTCTCAGCACAGACCGTCAAAACATGATTTGAATCTTCTGGTGTGCTGTCAGTGGTTTTCCCTGCAAACCGTTGCCATAGAGACCTCTGAGACCAGCACACATCATCCATGGAACTGTTTTGACTAGTTCTGCACATATGGAATAGTTTATGCCAATGATTAAACAATATGCAAAGTAAAGGCAAAAGCGGCTCTTTTATGGTTGAAGGTCTGGTTATTGTGTCAACAACAGCCTGTCATAACAGTCACTGACTCATGTCTGCCTTTCCATTCGCTCTTCAAATACTCAGCAGTGCCTCTGGAACAAAGAGATGATCAAAAAGCATGAGTATATCTTCTGTTTTGATGTTTGAAAAATGTTCTTATGAATATCTTTAGGCGCATGGGCTTGATAGACTGCGGTGCTTTGCAATCATGCACTTGTTTTGTCATGGCAAAGCATGTCTGAGTTCACCTCACCTTCTATTGCTTTCTTACACACAAAGATGTAAATATTCACACACAACACACCAAAAAAATCACCAGTCCAGACACAGTGAGGGATTAACCCACTGAACACATGAATGGGAATCAATCAATAATTCAGCTATTTTGACAGAAATGTTTGTAACACTTGACCCACAAACTGCTTTAGAGACTTTGAATGGCGGCTCATGTAGAACAGAACTTTGTACAATAGGCTACAGACAAACAAGTCGATTCATGCAAACCTCAGCTTCCACTAAACATAAATAAACCAAAAACTTCATATAGCTTGTTCTACAAAGTTACAGCAGAGTGATTATTTATAAAAAACTATATATACAGTATATATATATATATAATATATGTTCTTTATAATATACAATATTTATAATAGTAATGATAGAGCATTACATATATATATATATATATATATATATATATTTGTGTGTGTGTGTGTGTGTGTGTGTGAAGTATGTGTGTAAATTAAATATGGAGTATAAATACCGTAGTATACTAATATAATATAATAATATTAAGAAATATAAGTATTACACACAAAAGTACATATTATGACTAAATATACTCAAGTATTATTAATACGAAAGTTCATAAAAGTCAGTATTTGTTACATTTCTGTCTGTTCTTAGTTTCGTTTTCTTGTCTTCCTGTTTTGGTTTCATTTTGAGATGCCCATATTTGGTCTTTCAAATATGGAAATATTTCAAATATTTCATGTAATTATTAGTTGATTATTTCCCACCTGTGTTCCCAGCTGTTTCTAGTTCTGTTGATTAGGTCTTTGTGTATTTAGTTCGTGTCTGTTTGAGTTTTCCCTGTCGGTGATTAATGTTGTATCGTTGTGCGTAAACTTGATGTTCTTCTATGGTATCCCTGATTTATATCAAAAGTATAGTTTTGAGAATCTCTGCTTCTCCAGAGATCTCCTTCCCTGCACAGCACCCATAAAAGTATTATACTGCATATACATTATTACTGTATTACCTTAAAGCATATGATTATTTTAATAAAGAAATACAATGGAAAATCACTGATTAATAATATTACGTTATAAATATCCCTCTTTATTTTTTCTACAATAAAATAAGACTAAAGTATATACGCACAAACACACACACACACACACACATATAATACACATGTATAATAGTAATAGTAATAAATTATTAAGATTTACTTTGAGAGTTTAGATTCACACACTTTATATATTAAAACTATACATATTACGAAATATAGTATACTAGTTACTATATTTACAAGGGAAATGTCATTGCAGGGGTTATTTTAACAGAACTACTCAAAGTAGAGCAGACATTAGACTTCAAAGCCTCTCGTTTCCTTCAAAAGTCATATTCAGTGTCCTTTGATAGCTTTGTCAATGAAAACCCTGAATGAAGAAGCTGCCTACCCTTGAAATCCAATATCTGACTGCTGACGAAACCTGCGACAAGCAGTGCGTTAAACATGAAAATTAAAGCTGAACATGGAACTTCAAAGATACAGAGGAGACGAATTTTAAAACTTGAATGTGAAGGTATAAATCTTTAATATTCCTGAAAGAGCCCACTTCCTCTCGCGGGGGACGGGATGGTTTTAAGGCAGATTTATGGAACCTTCTCAAATTCTCGCCTGATTCCATAGCAAACGCTTTTGTCCACCTACTCCAGACCAGCTGCATGACCTCGAGGATAAAAATCTCCATTGTTAGATGAAGAACCGTGACAAGCCATCATTCAGTTGAGGTAAAAAGAAGGTCACTCTGTCCTCACCTCCCTTGTTTGTATCTTGGCATGAGGTTTGAGAATGTCTGAACTCTGAGAATGTCGTGATAGTTGCGTGTAAATGAACTGGTAGACTTTAAACAATGTAATGGGCACATCTGCGTGTGTAACTGTCAAGTTTTAAAGGGTCATATGATGTCCAAAAAGAACATTATTTCGTGTATTAAAGGGTTAGGTCACCCAAATATTTAAATTGTCCTGTCTTTTACTCACCTTTAAAGCATCCTACATGTATGTGACTTTCTTCTTTCAGACAAACCCAATTGGAGTTATAGATATAAAAAATTGTTCAGACCCCTCCAAGCCTTTGAATGGGCTTAAATGGGTGATTACATATTTGTGATTAAACAACCCCTTACATGGCTTCAGGGGGTAAATAAAGGCCTCCCTGTAACATCCATCCCAAACATCCATACTTCAAATGCAATTCACACTTTTCTCTCACATCTGCATCACAACTCAGACACGCTGCCGGTCCTGGTAATAAACACCATTACTTCACGGGTCCGTGTTTAATGCTCATCTCGTGAAAAGCATTTTGGGGGCCCCTTATCTTTTGGGGGCCCAAGGCAGTTGCATATGACACCTTTAAAAGTAAGTGATGCAATCCCATATCGGCAGCCACTCACCAGAGCTTTGGTCTCGTCCTCATCTTTGTAGTAGTACAGCTGGTCTCCTCGCAGGACAAACCAGCGCATGTGCCAGGTCTTTACGAAGCCTCCTTGCTTCCGGAGCCAACCGCAGCGGAGAACGTCCTGCCTGGCTGATCCACGGCCGTGTTGAGGGCTGTTGCCTGCGCTGCCAGCCTGCTCGCCCATGACCAAACACAAAGACTTTCCTGTACCTGAAATAGAGGAGTTAGTTTTAGCTTAGGATATAACTGAAAGTGTGATATAAGTCACGTGACTAATCTCTCAGGCAGGTGTTCTGGTAATAATACAAAGAAAGGACACTACTGTTATGACATAATACTGCTCACTTCATCCCAGCTGCATTTGCATTCGTCAAGATAAGCAAAACCTTACAAAACATTAGTTTGGCTTCTAGGTGGGAAAGGCAGTGCTCATTTATTGTGGAAAATGTAGAACTGGCATGATAAATATGGTAAGGCACTATTTTTCACTTATCTTTTCTATTTGGAAAGTTTTGGAGTAGCCTATTTGCTATAGAATAAAGTGAAATATTATGTTTGAGTTATAGTTACATGTATAAAACAAAGTAAATATGAAATGTTAAAATGTTCTCTTTATAAAATTATATTAAAAATCTTTTTAAAAGTGCATATTATGCTACATCCCTTGAAAACAATACTAGATGTTACAAGAGTGGTATTGTTAATACTAAAGTTTATAAACGAATAATATTTAAATGTAAAAATTATTATAATAATAAAATTGTTATAATTGTATATTTATATTTATTCTATACATCATTTAATATATAATACTGTATAATATTTACATTTAGTATTATACTGTAAATACTATCATTAAAGCAGATATGATACTATATGAAAATATATGAAAAATAAATAATTGGTTTATTATATTTATTTTAACATTTACTTTATTTACATAATATTATCACATACATAGTAAATATTATTAGAAAATATAAATATTATGCTCAACCCAGCTGCATTTATTTGATGAGGAATATTGTAAAATATTGTTAAATATGATTACAATTTAAAATGTTTTTTTTCTAGTTTTATACATTTGAATCCAGTATATATAATATTATGCATTCCTATGAAGGCAAAGCTGAATTTTTAAGAAGTTCAAAAGAATAGCATTTGTTTGAAACATAAATTTTTTGGAACATTAAAAATGTCTTTATTGTCATTTTTGATCAATTAGATGCATGCTTGCTGAATAAAAGTAGAATAAAAAAAAAGATATGCAAAAAAAAATGCATGAGGAATTCTAAGGGACTCACTCATTGGCATGGAATAACTAGATAGAACTTTCTATGGACTCAAACCTTATATTTATTTATTTTTTGCCAAGCCAGTCATCACATTACGTCACAGTTCGACCTCTGACCCTGCTAGTTTTATGTTATGACCTACTGGCATTACCTTTCACATTGACCAAAAATGTTTCCTTCCTTATAAGTTCAGGTAGCATTTGAAATAAAAGCTCAGCAAATCTAGCCACCAGAGAGAAAGTGACCTCTAGCGCACTTTTCTCCTCCAGAACTGGCTCCCTCTCGCTCTTCCTTTCCATTTTCTCCCACCTTCTCAAAACCAAACCCATCTAGTGTTAGCAGATAAAATAACATTCTACGAGATCACCAGACCTTCCCACAACAACATTCTGCTCAAGAGATTCAAATCAAGAGCCAGGGGAAGCCGTCCAGGGACAAAGCATTAAAAATGTAACTTCTAAACAGTTGCTGGGAGCTGGAATCATAAGTGTGTATCTGTCCGCCACAAGAGACACAAGACTGGGAATCACATATCTGCAAAACAAGGCAGTCTGCCAAACACCTGACGTTCATTTAAGTGACAGTCTGACAGCCAGACATGCAGACATGAAATCATGAAGGGTGTTTTACGTAAGTGTTTATGCTTTTAGATAAAATCTTTCAGAGAAGGATGGGGCGAATCGAGCTGCCAGACTCAAATCTTCACATTTGTGCCCATCGAGATATCAATATCACATCACGCCTGTCAGTGGAGATTTGTTACTCGCCGCCTCAGCACATATGCTTGATGTTTGCGTGTGTGTGTGATACTATTTCCTTTTTCTTCAATTCAAATCAAAGAGCGGCACTGGACTTCAAACTGAGGAGACTTTCATTGCAATTGGTCTTTTTTCTCAGTGCGACCTCATTCTTTCACAGCAGACGGGGGGTTCCTGTCTCGACAGCATCGTAGATGCATCTTAACTATTTAAAATATTACACAGCAAAACTGCTGCCTTAAAAAACAACCTGGTCAAAATATGCAAACCTACTCAAAATATACAGATTTTTAAAGGGGTAATATGGTGGTACATGCACTTTTTCAAGCTGTTTGGACTGAAATGTGTGTTGGGAGTGTGTGCACACAACCACCCTACAATGATAAAGATCCACTGGTAGTTTTCTTTTGATTTAATAAAAATAAGTTGCCCCTTCTGAAATCAAGCCATTCTCAAATGCATGTTGATGTGGTGTCACACAGACAGAGGCCACACCCACAATAGATGATTGACAGCAGCGTGTCACACAGACTGAACTGGTGTCTTACCTCAGACCCATCCTGAGTGAGCCATCATCAGACAAAATTTATTAAAAACAACTATTTAATCTAATATTTGTGTATGTTTTTGTACCAAACAGTCTAAATAAATCTCTTATGCTCACAAAAGCTGCATTTCTTTAGTCAGTAAAAACAGTAATATTGTAAAATATTATTACAATTTAAAGTAACAGTTCTTCATGTTCATATATTTTAAAATGTAATTTATTTCTGTGATGCAAAGGTCAATTTCCAGCATTACTACTCATATAGCCTTCAGAAATCATTCTAATATGCTGATTGGCTATTATTTGTGAAATTTAGTTCAGGATTCTGAACGCTGCAAAAAACTGTTGGTTTTGATGAATTTAATGCATCCTCACGAAATAAAATTATTAATTTCTTTGAAAAAACAAACACACAAACCAAAAGCTGTCTCAAAACTTTTGTATTAGCATAGTTATAGAAGATTTATTCAGGATTGATTATCTGATTTTGAGGTGAACGTATTCTTCTAAAGAATCGCTTGGCTCCCATGCAAAGCACAAAAAGAGCAACAGAATTAATCCTCTTGTTCGTGTCATATTTAGAGGTCAGGGCTTATTTTCTCCTGCTCTCTGTCTCATTAAAGATTCAGACAGTGGCAGAGCCAGAACATGTTGAGCTCCAGACAGGATTCTGAAATACCGCCCCTGCATCTAATTTCCTCAAACAGCTTCGGAAATAAACTGAGATGACGGTGTTTCTCAAAGCTGACAGCATCGGAGACCCAAAAATGGTTCAAACAGGGACATGCACTCTCCGATCTTTGGAGATGGGGTTGGTTTCCCAATTTAATACACAGAATCAACAACTATAAGTAAGCAGCTCATAGATTTTTATCCCAGAAATCATTGCTGTCTGTTAAAAACAAAAGTTACAAAATATCTCCATAGAACATAATCTTTACTTAATATTAAAAGAAAAATCATGGAACAACTGATGCCCATAAAGAACCTTTACATTTAAGACTAAATGGAAAATAAGAACATATTTTTAATTATGCATAGGTTTTTAGTTTTATCTGATGTAAATCTATCTTGTGCAAAAGTAGCTGGACTATAAGGTTATAATGTCATGTTGTCGCATGCCGTAAAAGTAATTTCACAGTGAGAAAAGCAGCACTGCCACGTTGTCATAAGCACAGATGTGGTGGTGTGTGTAAGCGTGTGGGTTTCTGTGAACTCCAGATGTGCTGCTTTAGCAGTCTGCTCGACCACCGTCATCTGCTGAGCAAGTGCAGGGCTGTGGAGAGGACTGAGACCCTGCTGAAGTGCACTGCCATCATACACACACACATTTACATAAACATATACTAAAGCTGAGTTTGGAATCTCATACTGTCACACTACTCTTATTGTATATGCAGCATTCTGTATATAAACTGTGTGGAGTATGCAAATTTTCTCTATGCATGGAATACCAGGCTGACATGCTGTACTGCATTTGCCAGATTACATACAGATGTTTTTAACACACTGCTTAGAATACTGTATCCCCTGTGTACAATTGACTTTACATTTCTAAACATCATAGCTTTTCACTCTCAGGCATTTCAAGGAGGAGCAACTATCATAATCCTACCCTAAATCTAACCAAAAGTGTTAACCAAAGCAAATTTGGCAAATTAAGCATTTGCTCAAAGAAACGTGACTTTTTAGCTTGCTTTTACAGTTAATTAAGCTCTTGTATTGTTATGTTGTCTTACAAGACCCCACATCACAAGTTTAATGCTGTACCAGGTGGACTACTGAGCAAGTTTTCTACACCAGAAAAGCCATGGAGCTGGTTAAGTGATGGTTTACAAATCCTGAATTTTCTGGTCATAATAGTCTGTAATAATTGATAAACTGTCCAATAATGAAATCTAAAACATACGTTTTGTGTGTTTTATTGACTCTAGTGTTCATGTGAGCTGAAAACTGCAGTGAATTGAATTTGAGTTTTGCAAAAATGTAGGTGTACGTGTTTTTGTAATAATTAATCAAATTTAAAGAATTAAGTTTTCACTGACATCATTTCAGCCTTAAAGGAATTCACCCAAAAATTTAAATTACGGCATATTTTACTCACTCCAAAACTGTCCTAGGAGCCAAATTTGTAAAAAAAAATAAAAATAAAAAAATTACTTAATGTATACGTAAAAAAATATTTTTAATATCACTTTTATTGATGTCTAAAAATTTATTAAGGCCCAAATCCATTCTGGAAAGAAACAGAATTCAACCATTTCATCTAATGAAATCTACATTTTTTTTATTTTCTCTTGAAAAAAAAACCCAAATCAACCTTGTACTCTCATAAAAATGTGTTGCATTATTAATCATGTAATGAGGTCATGTGGCAATGTAGCATACTACAGTTGGAAAAGTCTTGCCATTGTACAATGTGTACTGTTTTGCATACTATTTTTGGAAAACAATCAATGCGGTCAGTGTTTCATTCAGAACATAACCTTACGAATTTAAACACAACCACTTATTTTTGTCTTCTACAGTAGGGTCACTCCACATAGATGCTGTTTATTTAGCTTGTTTTTGAGATTTGACTATTCTAATGCACCTGGTTTGAATAAGCCTATGAATACAGAGCAGCATGAACACAGAAGAGTAAAACTCTGTCACCATGCCAAGTCTAAGGCTCTGTGATATATTAGTGCTGTCTGCTGTCTGTGTGGGGCGTCACTAAAGTTTCCCATCTATAAACTCCTCTCTGAAGATCCAACAGCTGCGACAGGGACGCTCGAAACATCAGACACAGACTCTTACCACAATAATCAGAGACAAAATCTCCATTACTACACTACAGAAACAACTTTTATCCCTCTCTCAATTTAAAATAATGGCATGGATGCTCTGCAGATGCCAAATAATACTAAAAAGACTCATTAGCAGAGCTTGGTAAATAACCACCTAGCAATCATCCAAAGTCCTCTAGCAACCACAAAAACAATGTTCTGGCAACCATTCACAGCACAACTTGTGAAAGCATTTTTATCAGAAAATGTAAAAAATATGATTTTTGCTTTATATAAAAAAATCACGATGAAAAAGCTACATAACAAGCTTGTGTGTATAATTAGAGCTAATAATGCGTTAGCATACACATTAGAGAAGTGAATGAAATCTAATGTCTCTGCTGTTGGAGCTGCACTCAGTTTTTGCATTTGCATATTTTTCTTTTGTACGATTTAGAAAAGCCTTGCTCTTTTCCTCTATCCAACTGATGAGGCTAATAGGCTAACAAGCTAAGAGCGAGGTGAGGAGTTGGGCGTTGAGTGGGGCGTATCTCTGTGTGAATGAGAGTGTGTGTGTGTGTGTGTTATGTGGGCGGATGATTGGTCTTCTGATGGCAGAGACAGACTTGTCCTCTCACACAGCCTCTCTGTCTGGCATAAAGGAGTTTATTGATGAGGTTCATGAATTAAATATCCCTTGCAGTCTGCTGAACAGAAATAAATTATTAATGCTCATTTTTATCAGATGTCTCTCTTTTTTGTAGTGTAAAAAATTAACAGATTTGAATTAATAAGGTTAAGGAATAAATACGTATACAGATATAAAATAAAACGGACGTCATGGTCAGGTCAAGACAACATATCATTAGGGATGTCTGTGTGTGTCTACCTGGTCTCATGGCATAACCGTACCTTGGTGCACTTTTTAGCAAGATATGAAATACATTATATCTTGAAATACCAGTAAGTACACATCACTGCAGTTTCCAAAAAAATTAACACTAGAGGCCAGTCTCCCTGGGCGAGACCCCCTCTTCGCGCCCCCCTCCTTCTCAGTGTGCAGAAATGCTTGCGAGAATGGTTTTCTGTGCGCGTACGTCTTGTTTTTATGTGCACTAGATTTGAAACTAGGCTATTTAAACGCCAATTAGTGCTTGTGCCGCCCCACTAAACAGGGCAACTGCCCTGTTCGCCCATGAAATGTCTTGTGAAATGCCCAGTTGTCAGATGTTAATGTTTCAGCACTGTGTGTATCATTGGTTCAGCTCTTGTCGATCGTGTTTCTTAAATAAATGTCCTTTTGAGTATCTTCGCCTCCGAGTTCTCGTTGCCGCTGAAGAGCGATCGCCGGCGCTTTGTGACTTTTATTTATTTTCATACAAATTTACAGAGTTTTGAATAATAAACTGAACAATACGTTTTGCACAATTACTTGAAGAACATCATGTCATGACTTGATATATTAACAATATTAATATACTGGGAGATTGGAAAACAGATACTTTTGAACGTTAGCATCACACATGTCCAGCTTCATATCTACAGGTTTTAGTATTGAAATTTGAATTTAGTATTGGTTTATTTATTGGTTCAGTATCGGCTTGTCATATTGCCAGAACTGTCATGCATACAGTACCTTTATTTCAGTACTAAAACATTTTAAATCAGTAAAGAAATCTGACAATGACTTCTTTGGCTGAACCTATACATGCAACTGAAAAAATGTGAGTGTTCAGTTTCCTTTCTCTACTGCAGTAGTCCGCAGCTGTTTATTTGTTTATATCTTAGCATACCACAAATCTGGAATCCTACACTAAATGTCTCACACTCTTTGACCTTGGGACTGTGTACGTGTTTGTCTGTGGGAATATGAGAACAATGTCCATTACCAGGAACATGCATACAAGAAAATCTCCAGAGGGAACAAAATCCTAATGTTTATGGGGAGAAGATGGGTAAACTAAAAATTCACCATTTCTATTTGTATTTGTAAGCAAACAATAGGTAAAAACTACTGGCTCGTTATTATCATGATTACACCACTGTAAATGTTTGGTTACTTTACAACAAACTTTGGGTTTTTTAATGAAAATATATAAAAAACTTAAAGGAATAGTTCACCCAAATATGAAAATTCTGTCATCATTTAGTCACCCTCGAGTAGTTTCAAACCTGTATGAATATCTTTGTTTTGCCGAACACAAAGGAAGATATTTTGAATAGTTTTTAACCAGGCTGTTTTGGGTCACCATTGACTTCCATAGTAGGAAAAATATAATGCGTGAATCAATGGTGACTCAAAACAGCCTGGTTACAATTTTTTTCAAAATATATTCCTTTGTGTTCAGCAGAACAAAAAAAAATCGAACATTTTTGGAACTACTCAAGGGTGAGTAAATGATAAAAAGAATGTTCATTTTTGGTTGAACTGTTCCTTTCCACTTTGACAAGAATCCCTCACTGAAAAGCAGCAGGAGTCGACAATATTTCCACCAAAATGGCATATTGTATTATACAGTAGTTAGATTATTTGTGATTTTATTACAATGTGAGTTATTAGCATGTAATACTGCAAAAGCAACCAAAAACACCAATGTAAAAATATTCAGAAATGATTTTTTTCTCTTTTTGCTTTACCATCTGCAAGATTACCATGTACTCCCTCCAAAATACTTCCAGACAATTGTAAGACCACACTTTTGCAATCCCACAAGTCTTTTCTCATTTCCATCAACAGTTTGAGCTTGGCTTGGTTTTTCAGAGATGCTGAAGCTCCTTTTTTCATCTTAAACTGACTTTGTTAAACAACCAATTAAGAAAAACAATGATGAGTGAGGTCGGCTGCCAACAGTTTCAAATAAAATCATCTGTTAAATCATAACTGACTGTACATTCACAGATCAATGAAGTTTTATAACCAGAGCATCTATGATTCTGCTAAATGCTCTGGACTGTTCTCTGCAGAAACTGCAGCATGACTGTGAAAGTTTTTTAACATTAACATGCAGATCCAGTCATTCACTGCAGTGAAACCTCAGCCAATGACTCACACACTTTATTAATCACTTCTGATCAATCTTAGAGAACAAATAAACATTTTAAACCACCCATTTGGAATAAGTAAACAACGGCGGTTTACTTCGAGCGAAGGCCACTGGCTTTTATTAAAATGGATAGAGAGGTTCATGTATTGTATATGTCTGCCAACATCAATCAATGAAAAACAGAAAGATCCCAACAATAATGTTCAGAAATGTCTGTCAATGCTTGGCTTGTGTTCCATGGCATACAGATGAAGAAAACATCCTGTGCAATCTTCCATAACAGACATCTCAATCAGGTATAATGGATTAATTGACAACAACACTTTTCCTGCAAACCCTATGCCAGTGGAAATTTGAGATTTCATTCTCCTGTGAAATAGAACATGACCCGTTTTAGTCACACAAGAAAAACTGATAAAGCCAATTACCTATTGTTTTGTGGCTAACCTGGGCATCCTTTGACAAATCTATTCCTGATATTTTCATGCTTCGATTTATTTTGACCTCTTTGAGTCTTCTGGCTATTTGGTGCACATTCGTTGAAATTCATTAAAACAACCACTGGAGGTTTAAAATGTCATGTTTCATTCAATCCAAAGTTAAGACTTGTTTCTATGCCTTTTTTTAACCAGAAAGAAACCTTAAATGCTGTCATTTGAGACCTCTCTTCTGTACCTGTTTGCCGAGTGTAGCATCTGCTCACGCTTAACACTCTTTGCTTGCTAAGCGTGTTTACTCTGCACATGGGAATGTGACAGGGCTGAGCACACAGAGCTGGCCTTAGTGTTTGACGTGGCTTTGTTTGGCCCTTTTATTACTGGGAACCACTTTCTCTAGCTTGAGGGCTGTGTTCAGGGGGGCAAAAGTTCTGGCTCCGGTCCTGGGTCTGTCGTGAACTATGCCAGTAGTTCTGTGTCTTGATGCAAGTCTGCTGATGACACTTTGAGACACAACAAGTTCACGAGCAACATCTGACTGCCTGCCACTGACCCAAAGGCACGCCGTGGCGAGGTGGTGCTACTCATCTGTTAAGTGACGTTGTGTGTTCATGGCTGTTTGAATGATGAACTTGGAATGACTTACTGACAACACCAGCTTTTTATACCCACAGAATGTCAAAATTGATGCCACTTTGAAAAAGGTTGTCTTTTGGTATTGGCCCCAATATAAGACACACCTGTCCACAATGAGACCATTACATGGAAAACACAAAATGAGCTGTGTCTATCACCCCAAAACAATTGCCTCCCTATCCCAAAAATGTCTGAGGTGAAACAAAACCGTATGTATGACATCCACTAAATCTCTCACAATAACCCTAACTTATTGTGAGTAGTATATATATATATAGCAGACGAAACACATTAAATGCAGTCATTGCTTTCAGAGGTGGATGCTGCTTGTGATGCTGCATGTAAGACAATTATATTTGGTAAATGTGTTTCCATCATAGTTCATGCACATTTTTTCCTATCGGATGAAAACTCAAATGTGGACAATTTCAGAATTTATGCACATTTTGATTTCCAGTCAGGATTTTTTTTCGTGCGATATTCCAAAATGCGCATTAAAACAGGTGGATCAAAATGGAATACCTGGTTAGAATGTTTAGCAAAGATGGTGAATGAATGTAAAACAAAATTTTTATTAGGTACTACAAGCCATTAATAAAAGATGAAATCTTGCTTAAATGTAACCCAATTTTACCCAATATTTATTTGTCAATGAATAAATAAATATGTTTGTTTCGTTTTTTGCATTGCTAATAAACACTGAAAGTCGTATACAAAATAATTAACAAAAATCTATTTATATAATATTGTAATTTATGTAACAAGTCAATGTAATGCATACTTGTAAATAAAAGTATTACTTGATTATTATTTTTTAATCATTTAAATGCTGTTCTTTTTAACTTTCATTAAAGAGTTTCATGATTTTCATTACAGTTTTTACACACAAAAAATTATAACATCAATAACAAGAAAAACCCTTTCTTGAGCACTAAATCAGCATATTAGAATGAATTCTGAAGGATCATGTGACACTGAAAATTCAGTTTTTCCATTACAGAAATAAATTATATTTTAAAATATTGTGAAATAATAGTAATTTACAATATTACAATTTTACTGTATTTGATCAAATAAATGCTGTTTTGTTGTGTGTAAAATGTTTTTTTTCAAAAACAGTTATCGTAGTGCCCCACAACATTTGAACAATATGGACCAGAATATTACGGTCTATTACTGATCTTAGCTAAAAGTTCAGAGCACCTGCACTAGATTCATCAACTAGAAATCTGATCCCTGGAGCTTTAACGAAATAACAGCAATTGCTGTGTAAAAACCAAGAAAACCCACAAAACATTGATTATTAAAGGAGCGTTAAGATGGAAAAGATGCATTAATCTGTCATTTTCAGTCGCCCCAAAGGCAGTAAATCCCATGAGTGGTCATGCATTCTTTATATCGGCCAGTTCTTTGTGTGTGTGTCTGTGAGTGAGTGAACTAAAACGGGCACGTTGCAGGCTTTACCCCTGCCATCTGTCTGTCTGTCTGTCTGTGCTTCAGTCTGACAGCTGCTGGTCACTTCTGTCTACGGCTCCTGACAGCTAATGCTGTCTGCTAATGCTGATGGCCACTTTCAGCCCAACTGACCGTGAAACACAATGCCCCTGTAGCAGACCAGAGAGCATTACAGATATTGATGTTAGAAAAGACACACAGACGGAATTATGTATTTTAGCCACGTTATGACCTTGCGTGTCAGGTTGCGTACCAAGATATTAGCACAGAAAATAAAGGGAATGAAATTCATATCCTTTATGGATTAAGCAATACCAGAATGCATTGCAAAACAAGCTTAGACAAATGTGGTACTTGCTACGAGGCACATATCAGTGTGTTTTTCTTGAAAAACAATCACAGAGGGTTGTGAGAGACGCCTTTCTGACAGAGTGCATGTACACGGTCAGGTAAAGGTCAGAGTTCGACTGTCACTGCTGTTTGATTGACATGTGTGGCGTAGGAATTACGAGAGTGTGATGTCAGAGGACAGGTTCTGTTTCCTTTCATATTTAGACGATTTAGAAGAATTAGCAAAAGTAGAAATGAGTCCAGTTCCTATTTCTGGTCTTAACCCAGATCGTTACAGTCATTTCAAGGCAACAGAAAGCTCTTATGTAATCATACAAACTTAACTCATATGGAAATGTCATAAGGACTTTCTGCTTACTTTAACTTTAGATGTTTCAGAAGAATTAGCAAAAGTAGAAATGGTCCCACTTCCTAGTTCTGTTCTCAACTTTCCAACTTTAATGTTTCAGGAGGTTAAATGTTAATAGGGAAGTTTTTTTGGGGGTGCATGCATTAAATGGAACAGTAAATATGCTTCTAATGTTATAAAAGTGGTTTAAAAAATGAAAATAGAAATGCTTGAGCAATGTGATTTCTAAAGGATCATGTGACACATTTATTTACACATTTTTCAGAGCCTCAAAACATGCATTTCAGAGAATTACTGTCTTTGTACAAGCTTAGCGAGATTTGTTATGGGGACTACAAGAATCAAGCTCCAAAAAAGTAGTAAATATGAGTAATTCAGCAAGAGTAGTTTATGTTACAAGATTTCAAAGCCCCTTTGTGTGGCACTTGTCTGTTTTGAAGCTTGACAGGTCCTATCTCCTCCACTTTATTTGCAGTTATTTCATATTGCAGGTTTTAAATTGACAGGCTGTGTTCGTGATGACTGAAAGAATTAAAAAGGTCACACTGTATATCTGTCTCATTGTCACAAGTCAGGTTCTAACTAATGTAATGCCACATTTGAGGTTCCCGATTTATTAAAATACTCCTCTTGAGGAATCCGTCTTACATCTGAGCTGAACGCATGTAGGCATATGACTGTCTGACTCATTTGGGGAAATTTTAGCAGAAGTGCTTGGTAAGTCAGTGGGCGTTGGGCTCGTTGGCTTTTTTTGTATGAATAAGGGAAACAAAGTTGCTAAAAACAGAAACTTGTGAAGCCAGTTGTTAGTTTAAGGATCGCGATGATGATGATACTGCAGCCACCTTCAGATTGGGATGGCTGGGAATGACTGCCTCCAGCTCAATGACTGTTTAGACAAGTTAGACCAGATTTTCATAGCTAGGTGAGAAACTTTTGCCAAACATAGAACTTTGCAGACCATAATTCAAGCCTTCCGTAGTGCCTCCTTTGAAGAAATTATGGCACAGCATTGCTTCCCAAAAATGCTTAATGCGTGCTTGACAACAAACGCTGTTCCTCATCATTGCATAATCAATTGAGATTGAATTTTATAAATAAGTAAGAATAGGCAACCAAAAAAAGATGAACCAGTCCATGTCTTGCTCTATACTCTATACTCTTATTGTATGTCAACAATACTTAAAACTGAGAACGTCTGATTTCTGCCCATCACAAGTGTTTCAAAAAAAAGATCCAATCCTAAAACACTCTACTCTTGAACACTCTTTCTCTTCAAATAGTCAAATCACGTAGCCAGCAGCAAACATTTGAAACTAGCTCTTAAAAATGGTGAATGTGTGATTGACTCTTCGCCATCACTTATCAATTGATGAATTACTGCTGCCATGATTGCTTGCAAATATACAGAAACATCTATTTTTAGTAAATACGACAAGATTAAAAGCCCTTTTTTTGCACAGTGATGCCATAGAAGAACCATTTTGGGTTCTCCAAGTAAGCTTTCAGTCAACTGTTCTTAAAAAAACTATTCGTGAAGAACATTTGAATAATCTGTTATCCACTGTAATGAACCTTTTGCGTGATGGACTTGCAACAATTGATGCCTATAAAGAACCTAGCTTTTAAGAGTGTGGCCGCAAAAGTGATGCAACTGTGTTGCTCTGATTTGGCTGCTTCCAAGCACTAGATGAGATGGTTTGCAGTCCGCGCAATGCTTGAATGAGACAGAGACAGACATGCCCACATCACAAACACAATCACAGCGTTGGGTCACAGAGGGTTTGATGGGGAAAAATGAAAGGAGATCAGTCCTCGAAATAGCCATAGTGATGTTGCTCTCTCCGTACTGGCAAATAACGTCCCTCCATCAACTTTAAAGCACCATAACCTGTGGTAATAAGGTTAGGAGATTGGAAGAGGACCTCCAAAGTGTTTTGAATATGAAGTCACCCTTTAAAAAGACAAATCACAAGTGAGACGTCTTTAGAATCTTAACTGTTTCTCCAAATTAAATATTCAAAAACACAGAGAAATCCAGCATAACCCATTCTGTTTGTGAATTATGGCATTCTCCTCTCTTCTAGATATCATTTCCCACAGTGTCAGTGAGCTGACAGATTGTTGTTCATTCCTGCCTCTTCCTTTCATTAGTTTCTATCTGCATCTCTATCTACCTCTCCTCCTGTGCCGTTCTCCTCCACACCTCAAAATAGCTAAGTTAATTCACAAATGCTTCATTGCCTATAGAATAAGAGCTCTGTAATATCTAAATTGTTGTAGATATGGGAATAAAAAAGAGCAAATGGCTTAAACATCCTGGTTTATCTCCTGAAAAAAAGGACCAGGTAATCTCATCCGTGTCTCCTTTAGAGTTGCATGTTTAATTTTGTGTTCAGATTTGCCAAATTATGCAAACAGAAGAAAATTTCAATAGAAACTCCAAATACATATCAAAATCCCCCAAGCTGAAATAGTCCACACTCAACATTTTTACTCTTACTGTCATATGAGTCTATTTTGAAGTGTTTCATACAAAGCAAAAAAAAAATATATATATATAAAGGTACATTTGAATAAAAAAGGAGAACAACTGAGCTATTTTTAACACATCCCCTTCAATTTGTCAAATAGACAACAGCTGTAGAAATATGAAACTATCTTCTAACTTATTGCTAAGGCTTGTTTAAATGTATTTGGGTAGTTGACAGTTAACGTGTCTATATATGTCCATATATTTTATACAGCTGCATAACATTCCATGAAAACCCCATATATATTTATAAAAGTAAGTGCATCATATGCACACGCACACACTGATTATAGCTCATTATGTGTTTCTGTGGCTATGACGCATGCACACATAGACACCATTTCTGGACCTTTTACATTACAGCCAAGCAAAACACACACACGCGAGTCTTACAACAGCAAAATAACCACATGCACAAACGGCCAATTATCATTAGCTGCATCCAAATGACTGTAAACACGCTATTATTACCTTAAAACTGCTGTCCAAAGAACGTCAACAGAAACGCGGTGGGGATAAAGTGTCAATAAAACCCAAAACAAATCCACAGACCGGTACAGGATTCACTGTGATCCAAGATTCACCCCCGAACGACGGATACAAGTGCATTACTGAGTCAAACAGCCCGGTAAAAAGTCTATAGCTGCAACCGTAAAATCAAAAAGCTCCATGGGGCAGCCGTGAACCGAAAACAGCAGAGCTGTCATAAACTTTTCCCCTCACTGCTCACACCATCTGCATTGGGGTCTCTGGGGAAAATCGACAGTTCAGCCCCTCAACGTACACACTTCTGAGACAGTCCTCACACGCTACTTGCAGATGAACACACGGACAGGAGGACTGCGACCTCAGAGGGAGGGAGAGCGTGTTTGAGGAAGTGTGAGGAGGAGAGAACACCTCACACAAAAACTCCCTGATCGGTTCAGACTGCACACACTCGCAGTAACAGTCCTCCCTCACTGCCGCTTTTGACGCTAAATATTATTATCGCTAAATATTCAGCTCTTTGTTGTATTTTTAGTGTGGTTCTAATACGCTTTTAGTCTATAAACATCAGCACTTTGCAGTACAGAGTCCACAAGCAGCTTAAACTTAATCCTAACAGACTTTCTCCATCTCTTGCAAATGATGGATGGATTTGCAGGGCTCTTTTTAAACATATCCACTTAATCCAGTCAACGTTTTGTGAAGGAATTGTGAATCTATCTATCTATCTATCTATCTATAATTAATTTGCTTAGTAATTTCACTATTTTTATTATATATGTTATATATAGAAGTATATATGAAGTTACTATGTTATAATAATAATATTTATTTAATACGGTTCTAATTAGAACATAATAAACTAAACTAAAATTAGCCTATATGACCTTTGACATCATGAAAAATTCCAAAGGACCTTTTTTTTAGCCTGGCTTCCACGACTATAAAGCTCATAGGAGCTTAGTCTGGCCAAGCTACCTTACTACCCTCCTTCTGGGAGGCGGGCTTAACCTGCATCCATCAGATGCCTCTGTATACTACTGGACGAATCTACAACCAATCAGACCACTCATTCCGATGACGTATGTGTAGCGGCGGAACCTGAAGCCACCCTAACCTTTACTGTGTTTACTTACTTTAATTACTTCTGCTCCGTTTTCAAAAAAAACCTTTCATGAAAATTTCTCAAAACAGCTTTAACAGTGCCTCTGTGGCTCTCCCTAGAACTCAGCAGCGGGAACCATCTCCTGAACATTAGGTTCTACCCAGACTGTTGTTTCTGACCTTGGTTCCTTCCGCTCTCAGGTGTTCAGTATTTCAGACTATTTAAGTGAGGGCTCCGTGTCAGTTCGACGCAAAGTCTTGTTTGCTACTGCTACAATTCTGAGCGTTTATTCCTGCCTGTTATTCTGATCTGACTCTGGACTGTTTATTGTTATTGTGATTCTCCCTACCTGCCCCGATCTGTTTTGCCTGTCTTTGGATTACGATTTTTCTTGTCTCTGAAATATCTGACTACCGTGTACAGACTTCAGCCTGCCTGACGATTCTATTAAAAAGCTGCAAATGGATCCGACTGTCTCTGAGGATTTATCACAAACAGCAGAGTTGAACGGTTGTTGCTGCTCGGTACACGCCATGTTTGAAAGCGTGCATGGTTTCCAGTCGCAGAACTGCTGCGTCATCATTCATCGCTCGTTTCTTATTGGTTCCCACTTTTTTGGGAACAGAAATGCTCTAAAACGGCAGCTTTGCCAGACTAACTTTGCTCGCGAAATAAAATGTAGCGTCACAGGAAGTATGGGCGGGCCCAGAATACCAAATTTTAGGAAAAGCATTAAAGATACAATTTTAACTGCAGATTTATTCATTCGTTAATTTATTCAAACAGTTCATGCTTGATGCAGACAGTGCTTTCATTTAAAAAGAGTATTTTTGGATCAATCTGACTTTGAGTGAATCAGATTAAGACTGATTCTAAATCACTTTGGTTGTACAAAAATTGCCCAAAAAAAGTCCCTACAGTGTTATGACTAAATGAGCCTATTTGGTATTCCTGTTGAATTGAGGCTTGAACTGTCTGTCACTGTGGCACTTCAAACGGATGTCTAACATCAGACACCCGACTGCATTCCTGAGCATCGCTTTTCATGACTTCCTTATCGAACCATCAAACATATCGTGGCAACAGGGTGGAGCTCCACAATGCTTTAAACTAAAAAAATGTCTTTAGGATAACAGAATGTATGCAAAGATAAGTGCTGATGTAATCTGAAATGGGAAAACAATGTCAGTGCTGAAAAGTTGTCAAAGCAAATGTTTTGTAAGAAATATGATTATCATTAAATTAAACCCAGAGACCAAATATTGTGTGCACAAAGAGGTGTGCATACTGTAAGTTTGGAGGAAACATGATAGGGAAATTACACAATGTGGTCAACTGGAAATTAAATGTGATGCTCAAAATTTTTGTACATTATAAGTGTAAAAGGGAGCATTTTTTGATTGTAGGAACTTACAAAGCTTCCGTTGATCAGGTAGGATGCTTTTCTATTGCTTGAGATGATTGTTTAAGCTGTAGTGTTTTCTCTTTGTTCCTTTAGACAAGATTGCTGTAGAGTTTCAAGTGGATATAGTCAAGCAGGAAGAAAGAGAGGGAGGTTTTATGGCTGTTGTAGCCTTTATTACTGCTGGTGTGAGTTATTGAGTTTTTTACAGGTTTAAAATTGATGGCTGCCACCCTATACGTGTATAAGACGGTCACTAAGATCATTGTCTTTACACAGGACTTGCGTGCTATAAGAATAGGCATTTAAAAAATCCACGATTCCTTATAGACCTTTATTATTATTTTTATAGAACGTAATGGGTCAATGTGATGCAGGTCTGAATTTGGATCTAATGAGATCTGATTTGGGGTTTGATTTTGGATCTGAATTTGAAACTTAGAATATAGTTTTGGGTGTAGATCTGGTTCAGGATTTAAATGTGGATTTGAACATTATTTTGGAATAGGTTTTTGACCTTGATCTGTGTTAGAGTTAGACGTTTATTTGAATGTGAATTTAAATCTGGATTGGTGTGTAAATGTAAATGTGGATTTGAATCTGAATTTGGATCAAAACACAGATTTGTATGTTTCAAGTAAGAACTGCATCTAGATTTAAATAGATATCTACTTGAATTTGAATTAAGATTTGAATGAAATCTAAGCAATTCCACGCTTTTGAATATAATTTTGGATCTGGATCAAGGTGTACATTTAGATATAGATTTGAATCTGATTTTTTGCATCTGAATCTGAACATAATGTAATTATGGATCTGTATATGACATTTAAATGCAGATTTGAATCTGATCACAGTTTTGCATCTGGATCTAGGTCTAGATTTGAATGTGAATTTGAATTGGGATCTGAATCTATATTAAATAAGACTCATACCAGGCAATTAAAATGAAAGAAACCTTGTACAGTCTTTATGTAGTGATGCAAATGTTCTATTATTTTTAATTTTAAATCATTGTTGTTTACATAAGACACAATAGATTACAATAGATTGTCGTGCTGCTTTAACAGTAAAACAGCATATTAAAGATTTAGCTGTCTGGGAAACCTTATTTATTCAGTCAGTAAAAAGTAGAGCGTAAAAATAACTAAACATTCACGTGTGGGTTTGATAAATTTTCCTTTTCGAATACTCTCAAACATTTGGTTGCAGTTATCACTCTGCTTTATGGCCCATTGGGTATGAACATTTAACAACATTAACTTTAAGCCTTTTAAAACTTGAAATTATTTTGAAACTACTCTGTGCTTATGCCTCGAATTTAATGCAGTGTGAAACCATGAACACTTAATGGTTAAGCAATTTACACTATGCTGACCTTAAAAAAGTATAAATATCCATATCATAATTGCGGCAGTTAAAAACATGAACTTTTTTGTGTATCCAGATGGAGATCTTGCCCGTTTCATTGGCACCGTGTGCCATCCACTCAAGACGTTCCAGATTTCTGTGTCATAATTAATCACTGTGGTTACATTGGCCAGCCATGCTGGACGGAGTGCAGCCGTCACCCACTGTGCAACAGCTGCTGATATTCCATTTCTCACAATGCACAAGGAGAGACAGAGGTCACAGTGCTTACTGGGATCATCAAACTGTTGCTGTGGTGACCGAATATTGGAAAGTCTGACTCATCGTTTGAATTTTTGAACTTTTATAGCACTAAGAATCATTATTTATTGAACACCATTTGTACTCATTAGACTCTTGGCTAAATTAAGCTTCACTGTTTTGACATTGAGTCTCTGGGGTACCCTCTAGTGTTATGCTTTCTATAAATGTGCAAACAATAAGTTTAAAGTTTAGCTCACCCCAAAAATGTACATTTGCTGAAAAACCAACTATTCATCAATGGATCCTCAGAAATGAATGGGTGCCATTAGAATGAGAGTTCAAAGAGCTAATAAAAACATCACAATAACCAACAAGTGTCCACTAAACCCATAAAAGCTTCATTCGTCTAGATATTTTGGACAAAAATCAGGAGGCTTTTGACTCACCCGCTGACTGCCAAGTCACGAACGCTGTCAAGATCCAGAAAAGTATGAAAGACATCGTCAGAACACTCCATCTGTGGTTCATTTGTATAAAATTTGGATTATGTGGATTATTGTGATGTTTTTATCAATTGTTTGGATTCTCATTTGATGGCATCAAATGACGATCGATCCATCAAAAGAGGATTGATCTATTGGTTAACAACTGATGCTCATTTCTCCAAATCTGTTCTGCTGAGTAGGCAATATACAGTGTAATAAAACATTTTTTGGATGTTTTCTTACCACTAGTTACTATATTATGAAAGCAAAATAGGCCAAAAATTAGCCTATTAACAAGAAATAAGTGCGCTTAAAACTTAGATATTCCTTAAATTCAACTTTTAAGCCATTAATAAGTTTGCTCTCCCTCTGTACTCATAAATATATCCCACGGGTCTCTCTACTCACTGAGCTGCAAATTCATCCAGTACATCGGCCCTATAAAAAGATCCAGACCTGCTGAGAAAGAACTACATAGGCTAATTTGTGGTGTGTAATGTGCCCGGAACAGTTGGTCAGGTTCAATCTCCTTTCTGTGTTTGTGGATGGATGGTGGAGGGCAGAACACATGGCATGTTTGTTCAGGGCATGTGTCTTTGTAATTGGACACTGAAATAATAGATGCTTTCCTGCTACTGCTACTAAAACCAAAAGCTGAAGTAATCAGGGTTGCTCACAATTTGGAAATAAAATAAAAATTAAATGCCTTTTAAATTTCAGTTGATTTTAAATAAAGGAGACCTGGTACAAACTGTACAAAAATGAATATACTTCCACATGATTTATATATGGGTAGATGAAGTTTAGCCTAGTCTATAGCATCATTTAAAAATATTTTTGGGTTTTTATCATTTCATCGTTTATATTTCTAGTGGAATTTGATTAGTTTGTACCGAGGACATGAAATCCCTCTACTGTGATTGTGTTGAATTCCTTTGAATTCAGTGCTTTTTAAATTCAAATGGTTATTAATAATTTATTCAACTATTTCTTAAATTTTAAACCTCTGTATACACAGCCATCACTGGCTTCAGATGAGAGGTCATGATCTGAGTGTATGATTTTCCCCTGCATCTTGAAAATCAGTTGTTTTTTTTTCCCTGACAATTATGAGACCTTGTTGACTTTCTGACACACATCCATAAGCACATGTTCCAGCAGCTGTAAACACCCCAAATTGTAACACTATTCCCATGTGCAAATGTTTTGATCTGTATGCATGTCTGTCTGAAGATTTCTTCTCCATTTCCCACTGACTCTGAGCCCCAGGGCAGTAACCTTACTGTCATTGCAATGGAACGGTCCCTGACGTGCACAGAGTTGAAGTCAGGTCAGGTCAAAAGTCACAGCAGACCCTTTTAAATTGTTCTGGGTAAGACTAGAGAAAAGACCGCTGAGAACGGAACTCCTGAGAGATGTTTGTCCCTGCGAGATGAACCTCCATGTTTACCCAAGCTGGGAGTAGAGAGGAATCTGCTTGTGTGGTGATAGTTTCAGTGTTGACACATTCCACAGTTCCTGAGCTCTCTAATGCCCTGACACATATAATAAATGATAGACCCCATCTCTTCTGGGGTTATCAATGGTAAAGTTTCATAAAGAAGCAAAATAGACGTTTTTATTTAACATAGCCGTTAAGGATGAAAAGTAAAATAAAAGGTCCCAATATAGAACCTTGAGGGTCACCAGTGTTTCACAGCCTAGAACAATTTCAAACCCCAACTAAATGAATTTGGATATGAATCTTGCACTGACTTAGGTCTATTTTTTGCTCAAAGTTGGTTCTGGATCTAGATCTGAATTTGAATTTAGGTTGTGTAGTTATATGCAGTTGTTCATTATTAATGAAATCATTTAACTTCAATCAGTTTAATTTATCTGTGGGCTACAGGTGGGAAAATTATGACTAGGTTAGCATAAGGGGCTCTAACAACAAAGTTTAGAGCTCATTTCCAAAGAATAATATTGATTTACAGGAATTTTGAGCTGTCTCAAGAAAGAATTTGGAGTTAGTTTTTATGGCGATCCACTGAGGCCAGACGTGTTGGGACAAGCGAGGGACTTAAGTATCAAAGTCACGGGGTTAGCTCGTACTGACAGGTGTCGTCAGGGGTCATCACACTCTGTTGGTTTTATGATTGCCTTATTTTGAGTGTCTCAAAAGTGTTGGTAATTTAAAAACAATTTAGCAGTGGTTTTTGTTTTGGAAAAAAAAAAGCGAGCTGAAAAAAATCGGCACCTTCTATCCGAGCATCATAAAAAACAGACAGGTTTTAGCATGAAAACAGTTTTATAGAAATTGTGCAATAACATATAAGACTTACAACAAACAAAAACAGGGATGTAATATGACATGGTACATCACCAAACGTGTCATAATTAGTCATGGCAGGCTTACTTATCATTTATTAAATAAACTTAACATCGTTTCTTTACTTCTCCCTCTAGCACACTAAACAAATGAATCGTGTTGTAAGCCTAATGTTTGTCTGAACTCTGTAGGGAAAGTGTTAAACTGAGGGATGAAATTAGAAAACACATTTCCTGGACATTAGTGCCCCCCAGTGACGAGAAGAGGGACGATTCTTTAAACGACTGTCTTTCTAAGCTCGTCTGTCTACATGATTTACAAGTGTTCAAAACTTTGGGGTCAGGTTTTTTAATTATTTTTATTATTAGAATTTTACACATTTTACAGAACATTAAAAACTATTTTTGAAGGATCACGTGACACTGAAGACTGCAGTAAATTAAATAAATACATGAATAAATTCCAATAGAAAATTATTATTTTAAATGATAAAAACTTTTATCATATTACTGTTTTTATTGTGTTTTTTTTATTAAATAAACGCAGCTTCTGTATGCATTACTGTTATTTTCACTTCTTAAAAAAACTTTTACATAGCATAAATCAGAAGTCTTTTTCTGTACCACCCCACTGTTTATATAAAGGCCAGTGGAGATCATTTTATCAATGTTTTTAGGTTAACATTTACAAATAAAAAGTATAGTCCATGCATCTATAATTGTAAATATTTCCTCAGACATGATGAGTTGTTTGTGTGTTTCATTTTGTTTGTGAAATGATTTTGTTTTCTTTCCGTACAGATAAGAGTTAAGTTACAGTGAGAACAACAGCTCACACGCTCTGCGATAAAACACGGACATGTACATTACTCTGTGATGTGTTGCTCTGCCCAAACAGTGATAAGAAGCGTGTGTTTTATAAAAACAAAGAACTACGTGATGAACAGCTTGCGCTGGAAACATCAATATTTGCTGCTTTAATTTGACAGAATGGCAGATATTTAAATCTGATATATATAAAAAACTCAAATATATGTTGCAAGTGTTCACATCAGCTGAGCTCTTTATTCAGGTTAAAATAACCTAAAAGATTTCTAATTGGAAAAGTGTTCTTTAAAAATAAATGAAAAATAACATTCACTATGGAAATTACAAATCTGAAAGAAAAACAATTTAGTTTTGTTCAGAGAGATGAAAAAAAACAACATATATATATATATATATTTATTTATTTTTTTATGTATGTATTTATTTTTTTTACATTATTGTTTTATATTTTAACAGAATGGCCTGATAACTAGTAGCATAATAAAAATTACATAATCCCTTTAAGTACAGGAAATCATATTAATCTGCAATTTTATTTATTTATCTTTTTAGTAAAGAAGCTAGCATGAAAAATAAAACTATTTAATGTGTACAGTGGATTGGGAAAAATTTGCATTAAAATTCTGTTCAGTAAGTAAATCATTTTGTAGTGATTTTTTAAATATATAAAAAATATATTAAATATTGAAAATATAAATAAATAAAAACTTTAGTTCAAAAATTCAGCAAAATGTATTTTTTGAAAGGAAAAGGAAAACGAAAGAATTTATGCTTTTATGTAGCAAGGACATTTCTAATAATTATTTTTTAAATATTATATTTTCTATTTTAATTATATATTAATAATAATAATAATATAATACTATTTTAATAATATTGTATGTATATATATATATATATATATATATATATATATATACACACACACACAAAAAAAACAATTCTAACCATTATATATATATATATATATATATATATATATATATAAAATAGAAAATAGAAAATCTTTTGCATCCAGATGGTGTAGTGTAGTTACACAATCTACCAGCAGGCGGCTAACCAAAGCTAACCAGCCAAAACCTTACCCATCAGTCCTAACAGATTCTAAAGAGACTTATTAAGGATTGTGGGAAATGGTTTAAAGGTCATTGAAGCGTTAACTGACCATACTGTGACCCTAAACGCCTTCGAAACCTTCACAAAGTGTTCAATCGTAGCCAGGCTGTCAGCTTCAAAGCCACTTCAAGACAATAATTAGTGTGTTTTCACGACTCTGTAGACCCGTGGAATGCCAAACATCTAATCAATTTGTCGTCTGCGTATTTATTCCTAAATTTAGACATCCGATTCATTGTTGTTGAAGTGGACGACCCAGACATCGCTTCATTTCTGCGAAGGTCGCGACCTAACACTCGTCGGGGTTGCCGTTATACACTTCAGCCAGGCTAATAAACAACCTGTTGCCGTCCAAATATCAACACGGTCAGTTGCTGTAAATCAGACGTATTTACAAGGTGCTTTGTACACCTTTGTTTCTGAAGGGCGATGTTGACGTGTTCGGGGAGTCAGATAAAGGGTATTTCTCACCAACTCCTTCCTGTTTTTCCGAACGAGGCCTTTGTTTGGCCGCGGGAGTCCTGCTCCTTAGTTCTCAGGGGAGTAATGAACCGCTGTATTCGTGCCTGAGAGAAGCACGGAGCAGATCTGTGTTATCAGAGACCTCTTCAAAGTGCTCTCTTGTTGTCTGTCTCTCTGTCAGCAGGCTTTGGGTCTTGACCGGGTCATGGCCGCTCATTTTAGGAGGAGTATTATGAAAAGCAGCTAATTGTTATTTACTGTCAGTGATGTTGACGTCAATGTGAAACATTAGCATATTGCCCGCCCACTTTCTGCTTTATCAAAAATTCTGCTTTATCAGGTATTACAGTAATGATGAAAAGAAAATGAGATCAATCACCGCAGACAAGCATCACGCAAAAGTAAAAAAAAAAAAAGCATATTATAAGACAATGAAAGTGTTTTTTCTTTTCTTTTCTTTTTTTTGGCTTTGCATGCATGACAACCTGTTTTTCAGGACTCCCAAAACCAAAATATTAATCTTTCATTACCCATAATAGGGGCACTTAAAATGAAATGAACAAAGATACTTGTTATTTTTACTGAAACAATATTATTTTAACAATAGTCATATTATAACAATAATTAAAATAAAATAACTATGTTTTTTGGGCACAAAATATTGCAAAACAAAACTACTTCATGAAATAATCCTAAAAAAACACACACAAAAACAGTTTTCACAAAAATATTGAGCAGCACAGCTGCAAAATTTATAAAAGTGTCAGCAAATCAACATATTAAAATGATTTCTGAAGAATCTTGTGACAAAGAAGACTGGAATAATGATGCTGAAAATTCAGCTTTGCATCACAGATATAAATTGCATTTCTAAAGGTATTAAAACAGGTATTAAATGTAATATTTTTCCCAATATTACTGCTTTTTAGTAGCTTGGTAATAATGTACCAAACTCTGCTACTTCACTTTGCTTCATAGACAGGGTCTGGAAGGGCATAATTGAAAAACCTTTACTTTGTGTTTGGGGACCAAATTGTTTTAGACATTGGAAAGCCATTTAAAAACCATTACATCTATGGAATGTCCCCATAAAACCTGAAAACCAGTGTGTGTGTGCGTGCAAGTTTTAATGATACTCAAAGGCCTTGCCATGAAGTCAAAGGTGTCTCATACTAAAGCTCATTGTGGCTTATAGAGGAAAGAATTGCTGTGCCTGTTAAGGAAACAATGCATGAAAAGAAGGAAAATCCTCAAGAAAAGCTCCCGAATGGGTCTCTAAAAATAAGCTTTGGCAGGAAGGTAAGCTACTGACTCTTTTGACCATGAAAACCTAGATGGAAATGACTTGGAAATAGATGGAAATGACCAAATGTAAACATTTAAACTTTCTGTGTCAGATCATTTAATTGTAGAGTCTTATGCTCATTAAGGCAGGCTTTAAATTGATTAAAAATACTGTAAAAACATTGGAATATTTTGAAATATTATTACGATTTACAACAACTGTTTTTAATATATTTTAATATATATATTTAAATACTGTGTTTTAATATATTTTAAAACATAATTTATTCTTGAGATGTGAAGTGGAATTTTAAGCATCGTTACTCTATTCAGTGTCACATAATCTTTCAGAAATCATTCTAATATGCTGATTTGATGTGCAATAAACATTTTTTATTACTATCGATTTTTAAAACAGTCGTGGAATAATTCTTTTTTAACTCTATGTACACTTTGTCATGTTTGTAATCGACCAATCACAAGATTCAGTTCATTCAGAAATGTGTTTTTGTTTCAGTGACGTGAAGTTTATTACAGGGAAGACATTTGGTTAACCTGCTGCGGTGATGGAAGCGAGACATTCCTCTTTTCCCATCCTGTCTTGTGGTGACGTGTGTCAGTTGATAAATTCCAGCCGTTTTTGAATCCTGTCCCAGAGGCAGACACAACAACAACAGGAAGTAAGCCCATTTTCACAGGTGTCAGGAAACACAGGAAATAAACAAGTGGGATGCTGGGAAACAGCCTCATATGAGAACTCTGCGAGGTGAGGGATCTGATGGTTATTAATAGCCTGCGGTGGGTATTTTCAGAGCTTGTGTTGAAGAGCATCTGCTGGGCTCAGGGCTGTATTTTTCAGTCAGTAACCTCTGGAACATGATGAAAGTTTAACATTTAAATGAGTTTGTCCTTATTTTTACAGTTGCAAAATATTTTAACCAAACATTTGGTTTTGTATTCAAGTATATGTCTAACTGCATTAAGCATAAGGCCTACTTATTTGTATTTGAGTCAAGGTGTCGCAAAGGGAAGTTGCCACATGGTCCATATTTTAGTTATTTATGACTATACAAATTAAATATTCTTTATATTTCAAATTAGATTCCC
>JAUMHI010000067.1:3567378-3582378 GCA_032359435.1 Enteromius unitaeniatus
AATTCTGGGCAGGACATGTCAATAAAATAGAGGACGTATGGTCACTATTTTATTGACATGTCCTGCCCAGAATTTCTAACTTGCACCAAAATAAATTTGAATTGGTTGGACTAAAACCTGGAAAATGTGGACGTTTTCATGACATAAAATAAACTAAAGGTCATATGGTAGATTTGATATATATAAGTCATATGGATTAGTTTTATGTTCCCTTTTTGCCATTTTTCGCGAACGCTTCAGTCGTCATTGACATTTATTAGATAAATATTTTATCATGGTGCGTTTCATAATCAGAGTCTTTACTGTTTACTTTGAGGTCCAAACACACTTATAACAGGAGCCAGGCACTTCTGATATTAAAAAATGAAGTCTTTAGTGTTTATAGGAGACGTATTCAACACAAACATCAATGCTCTGCTTCATAGTTGTGTATTGAAACCTTGTGCCCTGTGTGCTGATGACCTCTGTCTGAAATGTGATCAGACTGAACGGAAGTTTTAGTTGTCGCAGTTGCCCTGGATCAGTCAGGTGTTCAGACTATCATCCCCCTCGGACCATTCTGGCTGGCTGAATTGAATCCACTTTAGTCTCACTTCAACTGAAGGTCAACAGTGATAGCACTTGGCAATGGAAAATCTTGGCTGGACAGCTTTATGTTTGTGTGATTGATTCAAAGCTCAGTCCTTCACCTCTGTGGTTGGGAATGACCATGTGGGTCCATATGTTTTCGGTTAATTTGTGCGTTCCTTCATTTGACTGAGGGCTCATTTGCATCACGGTTTTTAAGAAATGCCTGAAAACGCTTAATAATTATTACTATTAAGACAAAAGAGATGGCGGATTAATATTTTATTATAATCACAGTCATTAATGCTCCGTTGTTATGGCAGCACTCTTGTAAACTCCTGTAAAAAAAGATGTTTCTGTTGTGATTTAAGAATCATAATCATGCTTTTGGCTTGCAGAATATTTTTTAATGGTTAATGTGGATATTTTTAGCCATCTTTTAAATTTATTCAGTCATACTGATGCTAAAATATTAGAAAGGGGGAAAAACGTAACCTACAACTTAAACACTTGAAAAATTAAATTGCAGGTTTAATTTAAAATGTACAATTTTTTATTTTTATTACTACACCTGATTGCCACATATGCCACCATTTAAAAGTTTGAGTTTAGTAGTATTTATTTATTTATTGTATGAAAATAAATTACTACTTTTTAAAACTAGAATGTATAATGAATCATAAAGACAATTACAATGTATAAAAATGTTCCTATAAAAGCAAAGCTGAAATTTTCACGCATTAAAAAATAAATACAACCTCATGTTTTGTCAATCACGTTTACACACTGCCTCCAGAACTTTCATCTGTCAAAGCAAAATTCAGACCAGGTTAGATTTTCTGCATTTTTGCTTCCATATCAAGCATTTTGATAGGAAAGTATGACGAATAAATAAAAAAAAAAACAGCAAAAAATGCATATGAAAATTGACGAAAATTTAAAAATGACGTTTTAAAATATATTATTAATAGAAAAACATAAAGTGTTCAAATATTTCACAATATTTCACAAAATGTAATATTATATCCAACACATCTGAACTCATTATAACTCAGCTGTTATTCCGTCCTCTAGTTTAATTTGAAAAGCACACGTAACAGCTATCAGATCAACACAGTTTAAAACTGTATGTTCTCTAATTTATTTTTATACATGCTCTAAAATTACTGTTTGGGTGCATAACTACCTCTTTCTCATTATTATTAGTAACATGTAACTGAAGATTGTCTATATTTACACCCAGCGCATTGTACTCACGCCAGTATGTCTGTTGTAAAGTGGTAAACACCTCAGAGTATAAGCTCAGCGTCTCTTCACACAGTCCGCCACATTAAGGACTTGTTATTGTCATGGTTTTTGTAGGATTAGTCAGAGTTCCTGGGGAATGTGACACTCGGTCCCACACCACCTCCCACATAACTGTGAAGCAGCTTGGAGAAGCATCCTTTTTATTTTTATACATAGTGAAACCGTAGAGGCTGTCGAGTGTAATAAATTCCAGGGTGTAAGACTCAGGGCAGACTTGGAAGTGCTGGGTCATGTTGCTCATGGACACTGACCAACGGGAGGTAGCTTTGACACTTGCTCGAAGTGACGAGAAGGCCACCGGGTTCACTGACGTGAAAGAAACTGAGGCGGGTGTCCAGGTTGCTCAATTCCCAGGCTGATGGTGTCTAGTTCATTCAAGGTTTTAGCCCTGGATTCTAGATCCATTTTAGATCATACTGCTGTGAGAGTGTTGGATTCATCATGTCAGTCAATACTGATTGAATGGCTACTGATTTCCAAATATAATCAAGGAAGGTTTCATGTTCCTATGTTAGCTAATCATATTTTCCAAGACTGAAATATAATATCATGAGTGTGTCTCTCACCCTAACCACTGGAGCTTCCTTATTTCCTCTTTTTATACTCAAAAATGGAAATAAGTCAACCATCTTCAGAACATTGGAAAATTAATGTAACCAGTAATATTGTGAAATATTATTACCAGTGATGGGAATAATGGCGTTTAAATAAACGACGTTACTAACTGCGTTATTTTTTTAGTAACAAGTAATCAAAATTAATTACTGTTTCCTCCGTTACAACGCCGTTACTGACAATAAAATGTGGCGTACTATAATTTATTATAGTGTAGCTGTATTTGACGTAACGTTACCATAAACTCTGTGAAGACATGGGTTCTTTAGAAAGATGAAGAGCAAGAGTCTTTCATAACATGCAGACTTGATGCGCTACATGTAAACGATATTCTTTGTTGTGTTTTCCTGTCAAAATAACGGATTTCATTTGGAATTCCTCAACTTTTAAGAACTGCTGGTTTCTCTGGTAGTGGGTGGGACTAATGCGCTAATGACAATCGTATTGGCTGGCGCTCGCCTATTATTGTCCCTGTTTTGATTTCAGCAAATCAATTCGAACTAATGCATACTACGTGATTAATATTCATGAACCCTGCAGCTCATTAATACTTTGTGCGTTTTATATTGTTATTAGTAGTAGAATTCGTAGTAGTTTTGGTATCTTACAATTTTTTTCACCCAGTTTTTATAGAAACATTAATTGATAAACAAGCACCACCACCAGTTAGTTTCATTAATTTAACATTTAATATTGGGAGCATCCAAGTTTGCCATTTGATTCTTGCTTTTTTAGTATTGCAATAGTTACTTTCCCTGGTAATGAGTTACTTTTATAAGGCTGTGACTCAGTTACTAACTCAGTTACTATTTGTGATAAGTAACTAGTAACTATAACTAATTATTTTGCCCAACACTGATTATTACACTTTAAATAGCTGTTTTCTATATTCATGTATTTTAAAATGTATGTATTCTTGTGATGGCAAAGCTGAAATTTCAGTATCCATCATTCTTCAGTGTTTATTATGTAACTAGAATAGACAGCATAAAACAAATGTTTATCTGTTTGACCAATCAGAATCAAGTATTTTTTTTAGAGCGCATAGTAATACTATACTGTGTAAAACTTGCATTATTTGTATTAAAGTTTAAGAGGATAGCCATAAAATGTAAATGCTGGAATAATAAAGTTTGACCATGGACCACAAAACAAGTCATAAGGGCCAGTTTTTCTAAATAAAGCTTTCTATTGATATGGTTTGTTAAGATTGGACAATATTTAGCCGAGTGACAACTATTATATAATGAAAATCTGGAATTTGAGGCAATCTGAGGGTGAAAAATACTAAGAAGATCGCCTGTAAGTTGTCCAAATGAAGTTCTTGGCTTATGCACATGACTAATATTTACAGTAAGAAAAAAATATCTTCATGGAATGTTACTTTTGCTTAATGTCCTAATGATTTTTGTCTTAAAAGAAAAATCCATAATTTTGACCCATAATGCATTTTTGACTATTGTTATAAATATACCCCAGCGACTAAAGACTGGTTTTGTGGTCCAGGGTCACAAGTCTCTGTTTTCTTTGGAGCTTACATGTTATGGTTTGATCTAAAGCATTGCACACTCAAACTGAGGTTTTCAGAAATGTCACAGATCTGAAAACAAGTGGAGATTTTCCTTTTACATCATTAGATGGAAGCTAACTGTCTCTGAGGATGGAAAGAGACCCAGAAAGGTGAACCCTGGGTGTTGTCGGGCTGTTTTCATCCTCACATCATCTCTCATTAGGTTATTTGTAGGCTAGTTATAGCCGCTGGAGTCTATAATCAGTTTTACACATACTAACTAGATTAGGGTGTCTAAACCTTCTGATTAATGAGTCACAAAGATGTTAGGGCCAAGTTATTCGCTTTGTATCTGTGGTGCATGACTATTGTTGTAATCATCGTAAGCTGTGCATAAGTCGACGTGTTACTGATGTTTAAACAAACTGTGCCTCAGGAAAATGACCTTGATTTGCTTCTACATATGTTCTCTGGTACATTTCTTACATCCTGACTGGGGAAAACAAATGTAGGCTGTCAAGAACTTTTCTTTGGAAAGACCCTGGAGGAATGTACGTCTGTTTTTGGAGGGGAGCTGTTTTTCTGACGAGGATCTAATTGATAGAGACCAAAGATAATAGTAATTTAGGAATAAACCACTGTAATACACATATTGGTCAATCAATAATTAGAATATTATGGGTGATATGTCTATAGTTTCCAATGGAAATGCAAGATGCACCATAACAAAACTGTTAAGATGCCAGACATAAGCTCTGTTCCAAAACCTATTGAGCTGCCTAGAAAATCTAATGGATAAATGTAATACTTCCTTATTATTCAGTAACAATTAGGCATCGTGGAGGTCAGCAGTTGTGGTGCATATTGTTTAAAACAGCCTCCAGAGTTTAAGTATGCAACGTTTTAGTAAATCTTTGTTATTGTAGGTCTTGAACAGCATTTTTAATTTTCTCTTTCCTTTTTTCTGTCTTCCAGCTATGTGCCTCTTGGATGTGAATAATGTACAGTGATGGTGCCTTCTCAGACCCACGTAATGCTCAAGTGGCAGGAGCACCTGAACAGCTCCTGGGCGGCGGAGGACAGCGTTCAGACCGCAACACGGCACGGAGCGGCGACTCTATATGCAAAACTGGTCTACAACAAGGAGGTTGTGGGATTGGCCCAACCAGTACAGGACCTAATGGGTCCACGCTTGCCCGATTTTCAGTACGAATCCAGCGCTGAGGAGGAGAAGGAGGAATATCTGTCCGCACTGCTCCACAGTCAGCGATGCCTTGCCCACCGCATGCTGGCGAGGACCCCCTTCGCCCTATCCCTGCACCACAGACTGGTGATCCTCCAGAGGGTGTTCTACGCCCTCCATAGCAAGTATCACGACCGTTTCCGAGCGCCGCTGCCTCCCCAGCCCTCATCCTCCAGTGCAGAAGGGGGCGCTCTAGAGTCAGTGTCTGAGCCTTGGCCAACAGGCAGTTCCCGTTCCAAATCAGGCACGGATGTTCTCATTGAAATGGGAGTCCGGACTGGGTTGAGTCTCCTTTTTGCCCTGCTGAGGCAGAGTTGGCAGCGAGGGCGTCTTGAGAACCCACCGGATGTTGCTCTGTGCAACGAGGTACTGGCAACCGCGTCTTCAGTCCTAGCCGCTCTGCCGCCTCTTTCCTTGGCCAATGAGAACAAGATCCCAACAGTGGGGCTTGACTGTCTTACGCAAGTTGGAGACTTCCTAAAGAAGACGGCGGTCAGTGGGTCCGGGGCGGATAGGGCGGGACGTAGGCTATCCCTGGAGCTCCTCCTCTCATTAGCCTTACAAAGAGGATCCTTGCGCTTCCTTCTGGAATGGGTGGAGGTGGCACTGGCCGCCTCCGCTTCCTCCACCACATCTGAAACGGTTGGAGTGGGCTACGAGCTGATCCATCAAACTCTGCAACAGATGCGCCAGCACACGGTGTGTTCCTGCACCATGCGGTTGACCTAGCGGTCATGCTAATAGCATGAGTGAAGTAATATACAGTAAGACTAATGGGCTCTAATATAGAAAGCTGTGCCTCTTTCAAACGCAGAGAGGGTATAGAGTTACGGCACTGAGGCAAGGCTAACACTTTTCTCCATTTGTTCATCCCTTCCTCGGCACTTAAAGCAAATCATTGTTGCTAATTGCTACTGCTAATACATTAAGACCGTACAGTAGTTTACATTATTCTGTATTCATCTCATGGAGGAGAGGAATGATTTGAACAGTTCTCCTTGGTCTAAATAAGATTGTGGCTTTCATTTGACCGGGAGCTCTTGGCCGTGCTCCCAGCTCTGAAAGCCTCCTGAGCCACACCAGACCTGCCATGTGTCGTGCTCTAATTTATTCATTTCTTAATCAATAGGAAATATGTCTACTTTAAGGCTTAAGTGCTTGAAGTTCAGCAGAACTTGTTCCCTGTACTAAAGGAACTGTTTGTTTAAAGATTTTCCTACTCCTGTGTACAAAGTTAATTAGTTCTCTGATAGACTAGCTGGTAAAATACTTTGATGAGATTAAGCCAAAGATTATTTTCAATTAAAACAATAATTTAATTTCCTTTTATTCTAACATCACCTGGGCAACTGGATAATGCTAACCAATAGACAATCACTTCAATCATTTTTTCTATGAATCTTTGGTTAGTTATTGAACTTGGGTTGCAGTTTCACTTTGTGTTCGTATTATTTAATCGACCATCTGAATGGGTGGTGTTGGAGAATTTAAAAACATAAATGCATGCTTTTATTTTAGAGTTATATTAACCAGTCATTACCAAGATGTCTTGGAAAGAGTCCTATTCGAAGCGTAGTTTTGCAGCGTATCTACTTCTTAATGCATGCTATTGGTCTGACGGATAGCAGTTTATTTGTGCATATGTTTAAATTCTTTTCCAACTTTCCTACCTCGTAATTGTTGAATGAATAGTTCACCCAACAATAAATGACTTGGCATCATTTACTCACCCTAATGTTGTCCCAAAGTTGTATGAGTATCATTTTAATGTTGAACATAAAAGAAAATATTTTGAAGAATGCTGGTAATCGAAGAGTTAATGGTCCCCTTTGATTTCTATAGTATATCTTTCCCTGCTGTGGAAGTCAACAGCTGTTTCATTTATATAAACCATATACAGGTTTGCAAATACATAAGGGTGAGGAGATGTGAGTTCTTTAATCATTCATTCAACAACCAATTGATTGAAACAGGCCATACCCTACTTTTTTTTCTTTTAATGTTTTTTTTTTTTTTTACTCCGCTATGCAGCAGGAGTAGGGTAGAAAGGATCTACCCCTACTTTCATTGTATTGCAACACTTTTTTTTTTTGGCTGTGGTTAGGCCCAGTGAATAACTTGATCTCATAGATGTCTCAGTGGCATAGAGTAAATGTGATACTAATTTAATTGGTTCTACCATACTTCATTTAGCCATAGCTATTGCAGCTGCTAGTATTATTGGATTAAATTTTTTTTTGTTGTTTCAGGCTGTTCGTGGTGAATCCGTCAATACTCAGGTGCTGAAGAAGGATACAGATGGAGTCTGTAGCCTCTCACATGTTGCTCTTTGCCTTTTTGAAGAGGTGTGTTTGTGAAAATAAACCTACAAGTGTTCTGTAATATATGGTGTTATTAAAAATTTGTTAGGCTCTGTCTTCTATGACTTATATTGATAAGCAAATCTTTAATCCACATATATGTGTGTGTGTGTGTCTATTTGTTTTGTAGATCTGCACCCTGGCCTCTAACTGCCTGTGCTCATGCAGCGCGGGCTCTTCCTCTTCCTCTGGCTTGGAGAATGATGCTGTCATGGTGTACGTGTGGGGCAGCAACAGCAGCCATCAGCTTGCCGAGGGAACGCTGGAGAAGATTTTACAGCCCAAACTGGCTCAGGGCTTCAGCGATGCACAAATGGTTTGTGTGGGTTTATGTTACTCAAGAGTATAGAAAATCCAAATGACTGGAAGCCGTTGTGAAGCTAACATTAGTTCCAACAGAAACAGCATGAGGAGGAGGAGAAGGATCTCTCCAAGAAAAAATTAATGAGAGAGATCGCAACGCTCAATTTGGCGGCTTTACAAAATAGGTTTTATTTAAAAGGTCCTGTTTTTCTGTCTGGTTTGTAAGCTCATTTATATTCGATGGACAAAACTGGAAAACGCAGCAAATGTTTTAATTTTGCATGACGAGACGCACGAGATGGGTGTATATGCATGTTTAATTTAATAACATTATTTAATTAAATATGCTTATTCAAATTAACTTATATAATATATTTTAATTTATTTTTCAATTGTGATTGTATTTGTTTTACAGCTTTAAAATGTGACTAGAAGTGATAGGAATAAAAAGAGGTGGGATCAGTATGGTGTTTAAAAAAAAAAAAATTAAATATGGATAAAAAATAAAGAAAATATAAGGGAATATTTTGTTTAATTTTAAAGGGCATATAGTTGTTTATGTTTGTACTTCATTTTTTAATATTTGTCATTTTTTTGCTTTAATTATCTTTTATTACCTTTAAGAGCAGTTCATATTGGTTACTGACTGCATTATAAATAATAGTAGGCCATCTTACATTTCTTTGTTTCCTCTCTAACTAACAGAGTATGTTTTGTGCAAAGACTGGTTTCCTAATCTGAGGTTTCTGGTTTTTAATATAGACATGTCTTTTTATTATTATTTAAGAAATGCAAATTGGAAAACAGCAGCCACGTCTTAATAAACTCTGCCCTTTCAAATAATACAGTTTAAGCAATCTCTATCACAGTTGATTCAATTGACCTTGCTCTAAACAGTGCCCTTCTCTTTCCACCTGCAGATTGAGGCAGGCCAGTACTGCACGTTCTCTGTATCTGCAGACGGTGCCGTGAAGGCTTGTGGAAAGGGTAGTTATGGGCGGCTGGGACTGGGAGACTCCAATAACCAGTCAATGCCCAAGAAGCTGGTTCTGGAGCCACCTCGTACCATGAGGAAGGTGTCATCTTCCAAAGGATCAGATGGACACACGCTGGCTGTCACGGCCGAGGGAGAGGTGTTCAGCTGGGGGGATGGAGATTACGGCAAACTGGGCCATGGGAACAGCGCCACACAGAAATACCCCAAGATTATACAAGGCCCGCTGTTAGGAAAGGTGAGAAAGTACATGCAGAAGTTATGATTTGTATGTTTGAATTCCCATGAGCTCTTTTGACTAAAGAGACATTTCAGAACGCCCATCTAACAACACCATAGCAACAGCCTAGAAATTATATAAACCTTAACCATCCTCCAGTAAACTTTAGCAAACACATAGCAGTGTCCTAGTAACCTTAACAACTGCGTAGAAACATTCTTAAATCAACCAAGCAACCATATAACAATACCTTACTAACGGCAAATCATTTTAACAAACAGTAATATTTCAGAAAAATGTAACGCATCTCATCATTGCGTTTGTCTAAGTGTGTGTTTCTTGTGTGTGTATTGCAGGTGGTGGTGTGTGTGTCTGCTGGATACAGACACAGCGCTGCGGTGACTAATGACGGAGAGCTGTACACCTGGGGGGAAGGCGACTTTGGTCGACTCGGTACATCATTCTCATCTTACAGACAATCACCAAACACACACACACACACACCTGAGGCCTGAGGATCTATTCTCAGATGTAGTGTTGTCAGTGAAATACAATTCACTATTGATTTCTGGGAGTTGCTTTTTCTGGTTTGAATGAGTGCTGTGCACTGTCCACACTGCTCAGAGTTTTGCCAGGCAGTCGACGGGACGCCTGATCCCTCAGACTGAGTCAGACTGTTGTGTCAGAAGTTCTGCCTGTTTGTCTCAGTTTGGTTTTTCCTCTGTCTTCCTGTCATGTAGGTCACAGCGACAGTCACAGTCGTAACTTGCCCACTCTGGTGAAGGACATCAGTGGGGTCGGGCAAGTGGCCTGTGGCAGCTCTCACACCATCGCTGTTGCTCAAGATGGACGAATTGTCTGGTCCTTTGGAGGAGGAGACAATGGTATGCTGATGTTTAGTACAAAGGGACCATCTATCCATCCATCCATCCATCACAAAAAATATACATATTTTTTGTATTTTATTTTATTTTATTTTATTTTTTTTGTTTTTGTGCTTTATTTGTTTTGTTCTTTTTGTTTATTTGTGCTTTATTTTAACGGTTTTGTGTGCTTTGTTTTATTTGTGCTCTATTTGTTTTTTGTTTGTGGTTTAATAGTTTTTTTGTTTTTGTGATTTATTTGTTTTGTGCTTTTTTTTGTGCTTTATTTGTTATTTGTTTTATGCTTTATTTTATTTTTTATTTTTTATTTGTGGCTTTTGTTTTAATTGTTTTTGTTTTTATTAGTTTTTTTTTGTGCTTTTGGTTTATTTATTTTTTTGATTTATTTGTTTTTTACATTTTCTGTCCATACATCCATCTATATATCCGTCTATATATCTATCTATCTATTTGACTGAATATTTGCCATCTCAATTTTAACAGCTATAATACAGAGTGTACTATCAGATGTAACATCTGCTGACAGGCTCAAACCTGCTTGAAATAAAGCTCTTACAAAGTATTTTCAGAAGACAAAATATAGAGCCAGTTTTTGAATCTTAAATTGTTATTGTCCATGTTAGAAGCAGTTCTGTACATGTAAACTGTTTGTGTTACAGGTAAACTGGGACATGGGGACACAAACCGTGTGTACAGGCCTAAAGTGATCGAAGCCCTACATGGCTTCATTATCAGAAAAGTGTGTGCTGGGAGCCAGTCGTCATTGGCTTTGACATCTGCTGGCCAGGTATAAACAACCTCATGTATATTGCTTAGCAAATATGCACCGTTATACAGCTGTATAAATTCTCATGTCTCTGTGTTCTGTTGTGTGTGCACTGCAGGTGTTTGCGTGGGGCTGTGGCTCGTGTCTCGGCTGCGGCTCATCTGAGACCACCTCACTCAGACCTCGACTGATAGAGGAGCTCAGCATCACTAAAATCATTGACATTTCCTGTGGAGACAGCCACTGTCTCGCTTTGTCTCATGGTAAGAGAGAAATAAAATAGGAAGAGGAGATGAGAAAATGGTATTAAATAACAAATGTTAACATTTTTGACAAGATTTTTACATTTTCCTAAAGCAAACACAGTTTGTGTTTTACGCTGCATTTTTTAATTAATTAGCATAGAAATGCATTGCATTAAATGACATAAAATTATTTTATTGAAATGAATTTTCCAACATTATAATTTTTTTTAGATCAATTAATTGTTGATTAGTGCTATTTTATTCTTATCTGATGTTATTCCTATTATATATTGTTTTTATATTGTTATATTATTTTATTCTTATTTAATTAATAATATTATTATAGTATTTATTCCTATTTTAAATTAGCATTTATTTTTGTAATTTAATTTGCTATTTTTATTTTTTAAAACATTTCCATATAGCTTTAATTTGTTTTTATTTTAGTTTGAATTTTAGGAATTAAGTATTTATTTGTTAGTTGCCTAGACAGTATGCTTTTCTTCAGCTTTATTTTAATTACATATTTTTAAAAAACATTTATTTTAGTTTAGTTAAGAATAACAACATTAAGGATTATTAAGGAATGCTTAACAAAATCTTTATCAATTTCATTATTTACTCCCCTTCATGTAATTCCAAACAGAAAAGGGTTTTGATGATACAAAAATAAAAAGACACCATAAAAGTTTTCTGAAGCCATCTGATAGCTCTGTATCAGAAAGAGACCGAAATTTAAGCTGTTACTGAAATGGGATTCTCAGACTGCAGCATTTAGTTTTTTGTAAGACAATTCCTGACTAATTTCATTGGTTTGTGGTACAGAAAACGAGGTGTTTGCTTGGGGCAACAATGCCATGGGGCAGTGTGGGCAAGGCCATACCTCAACGCCAGTCACCAAACCCAAGAAAGTGATAGGTTTAGAAGGGGTATCAATACAGCAGATAACTGCTGGCACCTCCCACAGCCTGGCTTGGACTGCGGTTCCTACTGACAGGTGAGAAGAGAGCGCAAACTCTATTCAATAGTTGGCTTTTCTACAATGAGTGGAGCCCAAACCAAAAACATGAGTTTGGGCCTACAGGAAAACTGGCACCATTCTTATATTCAAAATGCAAATCAAACCCAATGTTACCAGCGTGACTTCAACCACTAATGTATTAATACAAGCGCATTTACATTTTCCATTATTCACAGCTGTTCAGTTGCTTTGTTTTCCTGACAGGACTGAGTGAGAATTATCAATGTGTGTTTGTGTGCTGGCAGGCAGCTGGTGGCTTGGCACAGGCCGTTTTGTGTGGATCTGGAGGAGAGCACGTTTACATACCTGCGCAGTTTCCTGGAGCGCTACTGTGATAGTATCAGTGGCGACACACCACCTGCACCTTTCCCCTCTAAGAGGTAAAAACCTAGCATCAACCCACCCAGGTTTACAAATGTGTGATTATAATTTGCACCACAAACGATTAATCTGAATATGTTCATCACAATGTGTATATATTGAGGCACAGGGTGTCAGAAATTGGGGTTTTAAAAGCAAATCCTGCTACAAATATTGTTTTTTGATGGGTAGGTGCAGGGTGAGAAATTGAAATATGTTTATTCATTTGAATTAGGTTTTCTTATTTTAAGAATTTTTCTAGGTTTGATTTGAATTTATTTAATTTTATTTGTGTTTAATTTATAACAGTAAAACGTCTGAAGTATTTTATAAAATGGCATTTCATACTATGGGTGGATGCTTCAAACATGGCAATCTGATTCATAGACATTTGCAATGTCAGATGTCGGTAGTTTACATCTGTCCACTGCAAGCTTTAAGATTACATAAGAGCTGTCATGCAGATTATATAATGTCGTATAGTAGATATTTTCCTGCTGAGGCCAGAAGATGTGTATGTTGACCTTGAGGTCAGAACATTTAATTCTGTGCCAAAGAAAGAGAAAGAGTGTGTCAAATGTTTTGTTCCCATTATGTGGAAGTTTCCAGAATAACTTAAATAAATACATTTATTTTTGTATTACATTTAATTTAATTTAGGTTCATTTTTATTTTGTTTAATTTAATATAATATGTTAAATACCTTATTTTTTACAACGTCCCCATGCCTATTTATTTTGGTTTTGTTTTGTTTTCGTGAACCTCTAAGTCAAGCTTCCAAATTTCTGCTTCAGTGCCTTAGCAACCACCTATCTCACGCTAGAATTATAGCATAGGCAAGTTTTGCATAGGCAGGCACAAATTCGTTTATCTGTGTCAGTGTCAGCTGCTGAAAGACACTCATGTAGCAGGAATGTCTCTCTCTCTCTCTCTCACACACACACACACACACACCCACCTCAGGGGTAACTGGCACAAGCCCATAACCGCCTCCATGCCCACAGGGATGGGGTCAGAGCAGCATATGGCCTGGCACTCGGTAAAGGTCACTGTAGACTTCTCATCTTTAAACTTCTCACTCTTGTTCTCTCTGTTTCTTCTCCAGGGAACATCACCAGTTTGTGTTGTTGTGTATGAAACTCTTGTCCATCCACCTGTCATTGGCCCACGCAGGGGGAACGGGGGCCATGGTGCTAGGCGCTCAGGGTCGGCCCCTCAGGAACCTGCTCTTTAGACTCATCGACTCTAATGTACCAGACTCCATACAACAGGTCTGCTGTGAAACACTGGGCTTCAGTCTGTTTTAGTTGTACTTTTTCTACATGATATGCTCACTCAGTATTGCTTACAGTTATTGGTTTTGCACAATTTATAACAATTATGTATATAATTATGTATATTTTTACATCTATTATTTGTTTCCTTAAATTTAAATTCAAAGAAACAAAGCTTGCAGAAAGTGCAGAATAGTTATTTCGTGATGATTTATTGTGCTCTTTGGAAAATTATACTTGGCAAGTTGTTGTTCGTCAGTAGCGTTTTTTCTTCCAAGTTGATCATTTAATTTATGCATGACAATGATATATTGCAATATATAAATATATATATGTTTTTTTTGTGGGGAACTGGTGCAAAATCGAAATTGTAGCCATTGCGAAAACGAAAATTCATTCTGCCTTGAATAAACTGAGGTTATAGGTGCTTACTTAAACAGTAGGTCACAGATATGTTGTGTTTAAAAAAAACTAACTCTAACTAACAGTACAAAACAGTAAACAACTCCAGCCAATCAGAGTGCTTGCTGGAGTTCTGCCTACATGTTAAAAACTCTTGAGATGATAGAATCTGTTGGCTTGGTTTTCCCTTTGAGGGTGTTTGCAGGGGACACGACTTTTCATAACCTTCAAGAGTTCAGTGTAACTTTTATACTGAGTCATCTGTCAGAATGCCAGCGTATGAGTCATTCCTACACCACAGTAATTAATTTTTGTTTGTGTGTTAAGGCGGTAATGAGCACGCTGTCCATCGGAGCGTCTCTGCTGCTGCCTCCTCTCAGGGAGAGAACGGAACTGCTCCACTCACTGTTACCACAGGGTCCCGAGAGCTGGGAAAGCCTCTCTAAAGGACAAGTATGCAAACACAAGTCTGGCACTTTTATCAGTATTTTCTGAGAAACCCCTGCTGTTTCTCTAATGGTTCTGTGTTATTACTATTACAGCGTCTACAGCTGGACATGGTGCTAAACAGCCTGCAGGAACAGAGTCACGTGGCGTCCCTGCTGGGATACAGCTCACCTGGGGAGTTGAGCGCAGGTCTGGCACTGCCGCCCACCCCTGACCGCCCCACAGGAAGTGTTAGCTCAGGCTCAGAGACTCCAGACCAACTCCACCTAGCTGAAGTGCTCCTAAAGACCTTGCTGCTCAGCATCGGGTTCTATACGGTCAGATTGACAGACACAAAAGATGTTTTTTGTTTTCAAGCCTTAGTTGATTTGTGTTTAAATTATCATATTAATTTGCACCTTTCCCAAATACTTTTTTTCAGTACTGGTTTAGGAAAGGAAATATGCTTTTAAAACTGTCTACATATAATATAATTAATTAA
>JAUMHI010000067.1:3582564-3607564 GCA_032359435.1 Enteromius unitaeniatus
TAATGTATAATATATATATATATATAATATTATATTATATTATATTATATATTTTTAATGTATAATATATAGTTAATAAGTTATGTAAAAGAGTAAAGTCTTATGCTGGATTCACACCAGACGCAAATAGCGTTAGGTGCGAGTTATTTGCATGTTAAGTTAATGCAAAGGCGCAATTAGACATCCTGTGGCGTGATTCGTGCTAATTAAGTGGTGCAAATGATGCTAAAGTTGAAAAATCTGAACTTCTGCGAAAATTCGCGCCGCGTTAACCAATCAGGAGCTTGCTCTAGTAGTGACGTGAATACTAGCAACCGGAGGCAGAATTCAAAACTATGGAGGACAAAATCATTGTCACTGCATGTGGAGGAGCTGTACGACACATCTTCGTACTTTAATATAAACAGGAATAAAAAGGAAATAAATACTATATTCATTAAACCAAAGTTTGCCTATTAGATATACCCAAAACAAATTTTACCTCATGTCTAACCATCACAGAGACTGGAGGCGCCTGGCCGAAGCCCCTCCCATGACATGAATTCGCGTTTGCTGTGAAGCGAATTTCACGTGCGAATGAAGCGAGAACACTCAAAATGTTCCAACGTGTCCAACGACAATTTCTCGCCTCTAGTGAGACATATTATATCATATCACTCTGTTCCCTGTTTGTTCATGCAGGAGCGTGCGTTTGGCGAACTGGAGAAGAACAGTGATAAACAGCGGTTCAGTCAGTCCCAGAAACAGACGGAGGCTCCATCACACTTCCACCACCTGCTGTCAGCCCTTCACAGGCACCTGCTGGCCCACTGCTACATCCACACCGGCACTGAGGTACACCAATGATGCATTTCCTTTTAAAACCCACTCTGTATGATAGCTCTTGCTGGCTGGCAGTTGCAGTGGTTATGCTTTGTAGTTTTAAGAAATGAAATAGTGTTGTGTGAGCATGTTTAGTCAAAAATTCTTGTTCCAGGCGGAGGTGGACTGCATAATAAGTGATTGTTTGTTGTGTAGGATGACAGTAGCGTGGTGCTGCTCCATAAGCACCTCTGCCTGCTGCTGCCTTACGCAGCTGAGACCTTCAGGAGATCCACCATTCTGCTGGAGGAGAGCACATTGGACAAACACGTCATCAAGAAACTACACAGTAAGAACACACATGGTTCCGTCCATCCATCAATTTCACCATCTATACATCCAGCCTTCTGTATGCTACTCCCTTTATTCATCCATCTAGCTGTTCTTTTTTTTTTTTTTTTTTAAACCCACCCATCTATTTTGTAGCCATCCATGCAGTAACTCGGCCATCCATATACCTAGCAATGCACCATCCATCCTTCCATCTCTCCATCCATCCATACATGCATTTATGGAGTTGTCCATGTTTCAGTCTATTTGTTCATCTGTCCATTCACCTATCCCTCCTTCGAAGTACCCTTACGTCAATCCATCCATCTCCCAATCCATCAGTTTATCCATCCATCTATCGCTTTGTCCATTTAACCATCATTCACCCAACCATCCATCCCCCCATCTGCCAATCTGTTTATCCATCTGTCCATCCATTCAACAATGTAGCCATTCATCATCGATCCATCTATCCGTTTATGTAGTAATATCCATTTGTCCAGCTATTTGTTCCTCTATCCAGCCTTCGGTTCATCAATCCCTCAATCTATTTATACAGTTTCCCATTCATCCATCCATTTGTTCATATTGTCATCCATCCATTCATCTATTTATCTAGATATGTTCATCCATCACTCCATCCATGTATGTAGGCTCCCATTTATCCATCCATCCATCTATATGTCCATGTAGCCATCTGTCCATCCATCCATGTAGTATTGTCCATTTTTCCAGCTATTTGTACATCTAGCCATCCTTCTGTTCATCCATCCTTCCAACCATTTTATATAGTCTTCCATTCATTTATCCATCTATCCACTTGTCCATCCATTTCTTCATCCATACATCTGTTTATATAGCCATTCATCCATTTATCTGGTTATCCAATTGCGCAGCTATTTGTCAATAAGTCCATCCTTCTCTTCATCCATCTCTCTGTCCATTTAAGTAGTCTCTCATTCATCCATTTGTCCATCCATCAGTCCATCCATCCATTTATATAGTTTTGTCCACCCATCCATCCTTCTGTTTATCCATCCCTCCATCTTTTTACATAACCTTCCGTCCATCCATTCATACATTTACAGTTATTCACTTGTCCGTCCATCTATTCCATGCATCCACTCATTCTTTTGTTCATCCATTCTATCCATCCTTTTCATCCGTTTATCCATTCCGTCATTCATTTATGTATTCATCTATCCATTCACCCGTACATCAATTTATCTTGCCTTCCATTTCTCCCGTCATGGCAGCCATCCTGCGATCCATCCCAGTGTATTGAGTTATGTGTTTCTCTATAGCTGTGCTGTTTGGTTCGGTGGCGGGCAGTCTGCTGTGTCAGGTGATGTACTCTCTGCTCCTGCTTCCATTGGCTGTGGTCAAACCCCTCCTTCCTCACCTGCTCACTCTGCTTGAACATCTCAATGAGCTCAACTGTTACCTGCCCAACACTGCACACCTGGAGGACATGGAGCTGGAAGGATCCTCAGAAGGTAAGGACCAGAATCAGTATTTCTGTGATTCTTGGAAAACATTCTGAATAACTTAATGCATTGTTTGACAATTTAAATGTTTTGAAAACAACTTAATCATTAACAAATGACAGATCATCACAATACTGCCAAATTACATACTCCTACTTCTCTTAGACTGTTGGTTTTGATTGCTTCTGTCGTCCTCATTTGTAAGTCGCTCTGCTAAATGACTAAATGTAAATTTCCTATTGCAGAGGCATCTGAGAGCTCTGAGTCAGTCACAGTGCCAGAGTCAGAAGACTGGGCGTGGCTACTAGACCTGGAGAGGTCTGTGGCTCTTGCCATTGGACGATGCCTGGGAGGTATGCTTCAGGGCCCACCCCCTTCCATCCAAGAGAAGACAGCAGAGTTCTGGCTGTGTAACCCGCTCCTGAGAAACGGGCTGGAGATAGACTTTGAACAGCTGGGTAATAACCTGCCACCAGGAGGCAGCAGCTTTTTTTTTTTTCTGTTATGTCTTACGAACGCACACATAAACACTCATATAAAAATACTCCTGTGTGCGTGTTATCCTATAGACTGTGCAATGGGTTGGCTAACGGAAGCCGTGTTTATGGGTTGCGGAGATGTGAGACTAGCCGAGCTGCGGCTTCCTGAAGAGAACACACCACTAGTGGAACTCGCTCTTGGCTCCCTGCGAGAACCTGCCAGTGCCCTCTGGAGGAAGATGAAGGAGTATGCTGCGAGTCGAGGTAAGAAAGAAGTGTGCAGAATATGCAAAGTCATTTATTTATGTACTTTTTTGGGCACAAAATACTTAGAAAAGTGGCTTTTGTACCAGAGAAACCGTGTCATAGCGCCATGTACCATAGACATAAATACCTCATTCGTAGCTGGAATGTGAAATGTACCCACAAAGCGATGTCTATCACTATTGGCTGAAGTACCTGATTTTATTTGCACCACAAGAACTGTGAACAATCAAAATGAGCTTTCTAAGCATTGATCTTCATGTGTGTTTTTCTGCAGACTGGGACCATAGTGGATCAGTGGGAGACTCTCTGTTAGAGACGACGTGTCGTTGTAGTTTGGCTGCTCTACTCAAACACGCCGGCCTTCACGAAGCCTACTGGCAGGATAAGTGAGTGAGATCCACACCTCGCCCTCGTTCTCTCTCTCTTTACCTAGATCTCTTGAACACCTTTGTCTTCCCACGTCTCCCTTCTGCCATAGTGTAACAAACTCTTTAATTGGTTGACCCAGATTTAATAAATATAAGCTCTATTTAAAGAATGACTCTGTATGTGAATATTAAAGTGTCATCGCCTGTCTGTCTCTGTACTGTGAGAAATCTCGCATGATAAATTCCTCGGCCATAATGACTCATTTGTGAGAGGGAGAGTTTAGAGAATATGAATTGACAGTCATGAATATCCAGATCAACCTTCTGCAGCAGCAGCGGAGATGAACCAATAGTTTAAACAGTCCATTAATGTGTGTGTGTGTGTTTGACTGCAGATACGAGCCCTGTGAGGTGCTGATTGAAATATATCAGGTGGTGTATAAAATCCGCAGCACTCTGCTGTCTTATAAAGAGAGCCTAGGAAACACAACCAGTGTCCAAACAGCTACCACCAAACAGGTAAATCACATCACAAAAGCAGTTATATATACAGTATACAACTTTTCAAAAGTTTAAATTTATGCTCTTATGATGTTCATCAAGGCTGCATTTATTTGATCAAAAAACTGTTATATTGTAAAATATTACAATTTATTAAAAAAACAATATTTTCAATATTCTTTCAAATATTGTTTTTTCATGTGGTGGGAAAGACTTTAGTGTCGCATAATATTTTTTTGGAACTTGTGATGCTTTTTGTTGAAAAAACTGCCTTTATTCATTTATAAGAGCACATTTATTTTTGCTGTTGTTTTGGAAAGAAATTGATATTTTTATTTAGCAAGGATATGATGATTAAAAGTGATATTAAGGACTAGGGATAGTAAGGCTGCTGAAAATGCAGCTTTATCATCACAGGAATACATTTTAAAATATACATTAATATAAAAGCAGTAATATTTCAAAATATAACAGTTTTTAAAAATGTAGCCTCGCTTGGTGAGCGTTTATTTAATATATTATGGCCTGTATTTTATGCACTCATTTGTAAGAAATATGCTAATGAGCTTGAAGTTTGACACAAATTTTTGCTGCACTTCAGGATAAAATTAAATGTTATCAAATATAATATTATATGACTTTCCCTTCCTCCCAATTTCTTTATGCTGATTCACACTAACCAGGGACAAAGTAACATTAACCAACGTTATCGTTACTCTGTGTATTATTGTGTCCAGGCTTCATTGGGTTCACAGAGCCCCAGTGAGGAGAGGCAGGAAGCAGGCAGTTCTGGAGAGCAGACAGGAAGAGACACAGATGCCAGCAGCCAGACGCCCCACACGGCCGAGCACAACCAGGACGATCCCTTAGAAGAGGAAACACCCAGCATCAGCAGTATGTACCTGCCGGGTAAACGCGCTGCTTTCTGTGTTCTCTCACAGTCACAGAGCGAGTGTGTGCTATACCATAGGTGTCTTTGTCTTAGTGTTGTGGTGTCTAACCCACATTTTTGGGCTACAGTTCTGGGATTAAATACTGCATTCATGAATAAATCATTTTATGTAATGATTTACTTCTATTACAATATACTGCACAGTACGTTAAAACAGTTTGTTAGGACTTGTCAGGTTTTTGCTTGCCATTCTAAATGGTTCAAAAGACATCTTGAGAGACCCTTTTATATGCATAAACATTTAAGATTACATGAAATCTATAGATTTATCATATATATCTAGATATGTATATATCAATATAGACTATTATTGGCATATTTAATATTTTGAATTTGATTTTAATATTTATTTTCAGTTTTCATGTAATTTCTTTATATAGTATACATTAATTAATATTATTATTTTTTTTTTGGTACTTAAATGCAACATTTCTTATTCGTTTTTAGTTGTTATATTCTATTTCAAATCATAATATAATAACTGTTTTTATGATTTTAGTTTTAATTAACATTAATAACTCTTTATCGTGTTTGGGATTAATGGGATTAAGACACTATTGTCTCCGAAATACTCCCTCTGGTGTTGTATTGTGTAATTGTGAACTATTTGTGTCCTCCTCCCCACAGAGGTGCTGCAGTGTTTCTTGGCCACCCGTGAGGCCATGCAGCTCCAGCAGAACGAAACTGTGTACGAGTCGTCTGGCACTAGCACGTTACCCAGCAGCACTGAGAGCCCCGGGACGCCAGACAGGGAGCCCCCCCTCCACCATAGCATCACCGACCAGGGCCTGTCCTTCCCAGCAGCCTGCCACCTGCTGGTCTCGCGCTGCCTTTTCCTGCTGCTGGGGGTCAGAGCTGCTTGGCAAGAGGAGAGTGTTTTTTTGTCACAGACGCCCACTGAGAGCAGCTCGGCCAGGTTTGTGTTGTGTGCATTTGCATAACGTTTGCATGTGCAGGTGTAAACAAATCTGAAAGTGATACATTTCTCTCACTACATAGATCTCCACCCTACTATGAGGCGTTGGGAACAAAGATGGAGTTGCAGTCTTCTTCTGAGAGAAGGTTCAGTGAGAGAGAGGTATTTATGTTTCTCATGTTTCCCCTGTAGTTTAGTATTAATGAAGTAATCTCTTGATTTTTATAATTTGTAATCTGTTTTTTCACAGACACCAGATGAATCTAAAAGCTCCTCAGGGTCATTCAAAAATAAAATTGGTGAGTGGTGGATGCAGAAGCATATTATTTTATATTATATCATACGTTTGATTGCACACATTGGATCTATTGCTTGTTTCATCTGTAACATAAATGATATCACCTGTCTGATCTCACTCATTTCGTATATATATCATCTGATCTCTTACATACCTGATCTCACGCATGATTTCTCACATTTGATCTCAGAAATCTTTTGTATCTGATCTCACACCTAGTAGATTTCTTGCATCTTTAATCTTTTACCCATCTAATGTTACATGTCTGATTTTTTTCATTATCTGATCTAATCTTTCCATTTTCTAATGTCATCTTGTATGTCTTAGCTAACAAAACTGATCTCTTACATTTCTGATCTCTGATTCTGATCTTTTATCTTTTAACCTGTCTAACATTGCAAGTCAGATCTTTTACATATCTGATTTTTCACGTGTCTGATATCTACTGTCTGATTTCACATTTCTAATGTTTATTGTGTCATCTCGCATCTCATTTACCTAAACTGATCTCTTACACATCTGATCTCACCTGTAAGATTGCTTGCATTTGATCTCAAATATCTTAAATTTGTAATATCTGATCTCACACATAGTGGGTATTTTGCACCTTTGATTCGTTTTTTTTCCCTACCTGTCTGATCTCACAATTTAGTTATTTGATGAAAACGTTAATGTCTGATCTCTTGTTTCTAATTTCTCAGGTGCTTCATATCACACGTCTGATCTAAAATTACTGTTCTCACATATTTGATCTTGCGTGTATGAATTCTCGCATCCGATTTCCAATATATATCTGATCTCACACATTAGATTTTATACTTTTTTTATACTGATCTCGCATGTCAAATCTTTGACAGATCTGATGTCATTTATGATCTTTTATTTCTGATTTCACATATATCAAATAATTAATCACTTACATTTTACCTGTCTGATCTCACATGTCTGATCTCTCTCATGTCTGATCTCGCGCCTTTCTGGTATCTTGCTTTCCTAATCTCATGTGATCCATCATGTCTAATTAGATTTCTGCAGTCTTGCATCAGTCATCAAATCTGATCTCGCATGTCTGATAACTTGCATTGCATTTTTCTCTCTATCCATTTTAGTTAGCTTAAATATCACACCTCTGAGCTAATCAGCCTTGTTTCTTGCAAGGCCTTCCACTCTGTTCTTTGGGCATCATGAAAGATGCCTGGGAGCGCCTGCGACAGTGCATCAGTCCCACTACTGTGCTGTGCCCGGGCGGAGGTGGCACACCCATCCTTGGCCAGGTCTTCCATTTCCTGTGTGGGAGCCTAATTCGAACCTCTTCTCTGATGGACAAAGATGGAGGTGCACATGTGGATCCCAAAGCCATCACCATAGCCATGGCACAGCAACACCAAAGAGCTCAGGTGGGAAATCCATTGCAGATTCATTTTACTTTCAATAACTAGATGTAGAGACATTGCAGTTGGTTTCACACCTTTCTTCCAGGTTCGTTTGGAGGCCTTGTGTCAGATTTCCTCCTTCCTGTCAGAGATGGAGGAGAAGAGTGTCAGCTCGCTGGCACCTCCTCGTTTTCCAGGCCTTCTGCAGTCAGTGCAGCTGCAGTTTCTCTCTGGCTGCTTTGGTCTGGGAGCCCCGATCACCGGCAGTCTAGCAGCACCTAACAATAAGTTGCACCATTACACGGTAAGACACACTTATGACATTTCCTCAAATACAGAGCACATATTATACCTAGAAGTTATTTTACTGCTTTATTGGCTTGATTAAGCCTGTACTCCTGTTGAAGTATAGTGTTTGAAATGTTTTGTTTGTGTCTAGGCTGGGACTCAGTCGGCTCCTATCAGTGTTCAGAGGCAGTTACAGTCTGCAGCTCACACACTGTACCAGCAACTGGTGCGTGTGCTCAGACAAAAAGTGGCACTAGAGACAGAAAAGGCTGGTGGGTAATGCTTTTTATTTGAACATGTAGTATTTCATAAGACAGTTAATCTTTTTTAAATAGAATAAATACTTAATTTTTTAACAAATGTTTCATATTATTCTGTAAATGCATAATACAAATAATGAAAGGAGTAATGACGTTTACATTCAAAAATAAATATTTTAGCAATTTTATTTATTTTTTTATTAATATAATTTGACAAAACAATGAATGTCAATTTATCGCATACAAAATAAAAGTTTTTGTTTGCATAATGTGTGTATTTTATATGTGTGTAATATTTATTGTGTGTGTGTGTGTGTATATATATATATATATATATATATATATATACAGTATATATTGACATGTCTGCATTTATATTCATATAATTTATATTATAAATAAATATTTAATTTATAAACATTTCATTTTTTTTATTTGTACATACGTGTGTGTGTGTATATATATATATATATTTTTTTAATCACAATTTTTTAAATCTTTTAAACTTTTAATCACAATTTAATCAATTTTATTAATAATGAGAAGCTAATACAAAACTGGGTAACTAGTGTTAAGTTAATTTGGTAAAAAATAACTATTTTGTACATTTCAGTGCATTTTAATGTTAATAAAATGATTAACTTTATACAGATCCTACTCTAATATGTTTATTTTACCATTAAAATCATATTTTTTCTGTCGTATTATTGTCATTACCCACTCATGTGATATGTCTTAGTGGTTCCAATTTAGTTTGACTGTGTTTTATAGTTTGGCATAATCCAAGTATTCCAATAATATGCCAGTTTAATCAAGTAGTGATTTAACATAGATTTGTCTCATTTCAGGCTCTTATCAGCACCTGCTGTTAGCTACAGTCTTTGCTCTGAACTTCCACTATCAGCCAGTAGATCTGGTGGTGATAATTAAATGTGGTGTCCTGGAGATCTTGTCCACTCTGACTGATAACACCTGTGTACTGGTGAACCAGCGCTGGCTGGCTGCCTCCATGTCCGGTCACATGCAGCTCGGTGGGGCGGTGAAGCTGGCCGCTGCCAGACTCCTGCAGATATTCGCCATAGCGGCCAGGTGAGATTATAAACTTGATAATTAAATACAGAATGAGAGAACGCCTCCTGTGATAACCTCACATTTGAAAACTGATGCCTTATATAATCGCATTCTTCTTGCTACATTGCAATATTGCTTTAATTTAATGTGTTCTGAAAAGCAAAAAACCTCAATATAGATGCTGTGATATCAACAGACACCCCCTCTTCCAGTAAGAGCAACAGTATCTGGCTGTAGACAATCTAGGTTGTAGAGTTGCAGTTAAATAAAACTGTCTGTGTGTGCTTCCGCAGTTCCTGTGAAGAGGCCTTGCCGCTGGAAGTGTCCCAGGCTCTCATGGATGTAATGAGCGAGCAGCTGCAGGGATTGTTGCAGGCAGTCGACCAGCAGGAGGTGCTAGAGAGGGATTCCAGAGAGCACGTCCAAGAAGAAACTTCCAAGCAAGAAAGTCGGTCATTTTAACACGTCTTAATTTCTATATTTCATATAACACTAGTAATAAATATTAAATGCAATCTAAATATTTAGTTTTTTTTGTTTTTTTTGTTTTTTTTTTTACATTTTTACTACTTTTACATTTTATTTATTCATTTATTTATCATGCTTAGTAATATAGGTATGTAAAATAAATAATATTAGCTTAATTTCTAATGAACTGTTTTGTAATTTAAATTTAATTTACTTTTAATCTTAATAATATATTTATGTGTATGTATATAAGTGCTTTCAAATTATTAATTGCATCCAGCTTTAATATGTGTGTATTATATATATATATACATACCCACACATAGACATCGTAATTTTTCACATTGTAGTAATATTTATTTATTTTTAAAAAAATTTAACGTTTTATTTTAGGTGTAGATGTGGTTCGTAGCAACAGAGTGGCGGAGTCCCAGCTTGCTGATTTTCTAGTCTTCCTAAGACGCATTTTATCACTAAGGGTCGCCAAAAGAGTCTCTGCATTTGTCAAGTGGATCGATCCACTGATGACAGTTATCTCGTACAAATGCAACTCTGGAAATCCACGCTTTCACAACCTGCGGACGAAGCTGCTGGCCTTCCATATTCTGGAAGCTCTTCTCCCTGCCTGTTCAGATCCTGTTGTCATGAAACAAGTAAGAAAAGAAGTGTTTTTAATCAGTGCTGTGCGCCTGACACTATATGATTGATTCTGACTTAATGAGCATTTAACGCCTTTTTTGTTTTCAGATTGTTGATCAGTTATTTAGCCTTTTGTCCACATACATGTGGGAGGAACCTCTGGCCCTGAGGAAAAACTTAGAAAAAGAGAGAAGTTTGGAGAACTCAAATAGGGTATTTAAGCTCATCTATATCTGTTCATTGTGCAAATTTGACTATTTGTGTCCATGCGTTTTAGATTGTTGCATATGTGCTTACGTGTCTTCCAGGACAGTGGAAGTGAAGATGAATGTATACCTATCGGTGACTTTTCTTTCGATCCTCATAAACTGATCTGTTGTTCTCTGGAGAGTGGGAATGTGCTCTCTCATGGGTCGGGGGGAAAAGGGTATGGTTTGGCCACCACTGCCATCACTTCTGGATGCTTCATCTGGAAGGTACCAATGCAAAATACAGTAACTGTTGTCCCTCGTGTTAGGTCTGCGCTCTAATGTGGGGGTTTTTTCTCTTAGTTTTATATCACTAAGGAGAACCGAGGAAATGAAGGGACGTGTATTGGAGTGTCCCGGTGGCCCATCAGGGACTACAACCATCGTACCACCACAGACATGTGGCTGTACAGGGCCTACAGCGGTAGTCTGTATCATGGAGGAGAGCTGGGACGAGCTCTGCCCTCCTTCACCCAGGGCGACACCATCACCTGCATCCTAGATATGGAGGCCAGAACAATCTCTTTTGCCAAAAACAACAGGGTCAGTGTGTTTATGACCTTAGTTAGAATCCTTTTCCTCATACATCTATTGATTTTCCTTTTGGTTCTGTAATTTAATTATAATTTTTTTATTATTTTATTTTATTTAGATTTATTTTACTTTATTTAGGTTACGGTTTCAGACTGACGCAAATTTAATGCAACAAATTCATACTAAAATAGACAAATCACAGATTCAACACATGAATTTGGTATTAATATGAAATGGGGTGTTTTTTTATTTTATATATTTTTTTTAACAAGCTTTGGAACTTTTTGTGTTTAACGTAGCATTGCTAATTTAAGGTACAATAATATAAGCAATATAATTACTATCATAAAATATTAGTAGAACATATGAAATGAAAATTAATTAAATATATTTTTTAATGTATGCAGTGAATTTTTTTTATTTATTTAATTTTTTTTGTAAAATACTAACATGTATATATTTTTTAATAAACAAAAAACAATGCATTTTTAATGTATGTGTAGGAGCCCAAGCTAGCGTTTGAAGGAGTGGATGCCACAGAGCTCTACCCCTGTGTTCTTTTCTACAGCAGCAACCCAGGAGAAAAGGTCAGCCTCTTAAAACTCTTTTATTTGTTACATTTTGTACATTGTAATTTAATAATGTGTTAGAGTTTAACTTTCAAAAGCCTCCTGTTCTTCGACTGTACTGTAGGTGGCACTGTGTGACCTGCAGATGCGTGGCATGCCTAGCGATCTTCTGCCCGGGGAGCCTTTGTGCAGCCCGAGGGCCACGGTTCTGCTGGAGTCCACCATTCAGCTGCTGAGACGACTGTACTTGAACGATGACTGGCTTCAGCACATTAACCAGCACATGCTGAACAAACTACAGCTCATCAACCCTCTTATGAGAGAGGGACAAGGCAAGACAGGTCAGTAAACAGTGTGCTAAAACGGTTTGTTAATTTAATAATATACATGTTATATAGTCTATATTTTTGTGTGGCATCATTGCAGTTTATAATTTTGAAAACGTTTTAGACCTTGTCTGTTAGTTTTATTGTGATTTTATAGAAATAGATAAAAGGTAGAAATAAAAACTAGGTGTTTAAAATGAAAAAAGGGCTACTAAATGGCTGCTAAATTAATAAATGCAAATGTAAAAAAAACAAATGTGTACAAAAATGTATTGTAAACTTTCAAAACATATTTTCTTGATAGAAAATGTTGATTACTTTTCATGTTTCTAGGAGTTTAGAATTTTGAATGGAATTGCTGTTTAGAAAAGGCTTTTTGTAATAGTTTGCTATGCCAAAGTGTTTTAAAGGTTAATGTATTTCGTCCTCTGTTAGCAGGTCATGCTAGTAAGGAGTCTGATGAGAAATGTGGGGTGAACAGAGAGAGGGACTCTGCTTGGGCGGATGTTGGGACATCAACAGACCACCTCTCTGGCCCAGCGGGGCTCTCTGACGCCCAGCTCAGCGTGTTGTGCACTGAAGTCTGGCCCGTCATGGCCCTGATTGGAGGGGTGGACAGCGGTCTCCGGGCTGGAGGGACCTGCCTGCACAAACCCAGCAGTCGACGGGCGACTCTGCTCGGGGTCTTGAAAGAGGGAAGCCCCTTGGCTAAGCTTCAGTGGGAGGAGACAGATTTTACTGTGAGGTAAGTACACAAATACATATATACGGTATACAGTACTCTTACAGACAGTCAAATAATTGCAAGATTAAAATTTCTACGTTTTATATTTTGATATAATGATTTAATGTATTATGACTATTATTAATAGGCAAAGATGCAAAAGTAAAAAAAAAAGCTAGCAGTATTGCTACTGTTTTTATTTTATATTACTGTTCTATTTCACATTTTTAATGTAATAACATTTGTTTCGGTAAAATAATGAAAAATGAAAGATAATACACAAAATATACAATAATAATCATCATTATAATAAATAATGCAATTCATAGTAAAAATGTTTATAGTGTTTTAGAGCAAAGATATCAAATTAGGGTATATGGAGGCTTCAAAAATATAAGCATAACAAAACTTTGCAAAATGTGTTTCATAGGTTGTCAACATTAAGTTAATATTTCAGCTTAAGATATTAGTAGAATATATTTGACAATATTTTTTAAGCATTTACTGAATTTGATATGTTGCTGATTTTCATTTTATTATATTATTTTATTATAAAATATTAATTAGAATGTAATTATGTACATCTCTGTTGTAAGAAATAAATATATCTGATTTGTTTTATTACAATTATTATATGTAATTTCTTATTATACATCTAACAATATTTTATCAGTGGTTGGAAATACATTTTGTCAGAATAATATTGCATTGATTTATTTTGACTTTGATAGCAAAGACAGTTTAATAATAAAAAAAAGTGTTGTCTCTATAATGTGACAGAGAATATCTTTCTTTATGGCTTCTCCAGCACTGTTTCTATGTTCAGATGCCATTGTAATTTTTGTATATTTTGTATGTTATACTCGTCCTGTTCTTTTTGCCAGTTGCATGCATCTTTTTTCCTTTCCTATTTCTTCACTTCCCTTTTCTTGTACTGTCTTTTGTCCCCTTCATTTTTTTCTAATCACGCTATCCTTTCCTTTCCACTTTTATTTCTGTCTTGCCCCTTTCGTCTCACTCCTGTCCTCATCTTCATACTGCTTGTGACCTCCTGTGGTCCCACTAACCCAAAGCTTCCTGAATTCTTGGTCACCCAGCGACACGCCTCTCTCCTCCCTGGAGCCGTGTGACATCCCCCAGCTGGACATGTCTCGCTGCCGTGGACTCAAGCCCTCCGTGTTGTTCGACCTCATCCTGATGACCGGCATCTTAGAAGAGCAAGAGCGTCCTTCTGGATCACCTGAATCATCTGGATTGCCACGAAACCGAATCAGCTCTGAGGGGGGCCCACGCAGCGAGCTGGAGAGACGTTTGGACGAAGACATTGCTCGTATTATGATGGATGAAGAGGGAATGAGCTGTCCAGTGGATGAGGACAGAAGTAAAGTTGAAGAGAGGAGAGATGAGAACCAAGATGACACGTTCAGATCCCTTATGCAGTCAAACGATGAGCGTGTTGGCGCCCCCTGTCCACAGATACTTGCACCACAACCCAAAGTGGACTTCTTTGCTTTGGAACTGCGCGCAGTCCGAATTTCCTACCTCCTTTTAGGGTCGCTAAAATCTCTGACTGTTATTCTGAGCTGTGGGAAGTTCACAGATCTTCTCCTGGTTCCTAAATCAGATGCAGGTGTCAGTGTTAGTAGCCCTGACCCAGCGAGAGCCTCTGCTGGCGGGGAGGAGAGCGCGGAGGTGCGCTCTGTGCTGCAGTTTGTGGTGCGGAGTATGGTGAAGTGGGCTGTCAGACCCTGTCCGATCAAACAGGCCATGGCTTTATCAGACCTCGAGAGGGCCCAGATCATCATCTTTAAAGGAGTGCTGAGCAGACTGCATGACGATGGAAGCAAAGAACACAAAGGTCTGGAGATTTCCAAATAATGTGAACAATTCAGTTATTCAATAATAATAATAATAAATAAACGTTTTAACCTGATGTAATAATAATAATAATATGCTGCTATAATATTAAAATATATATTTTTAAATGATTCAGTAATTAATGTCATTTAATGATTTTAATATAAATAAATAAATAAAAAATACAAGTATATATTTTTAATGGCTGTTAATTTATGTGATTATTAATATAATTTTAATATAATAATGTTAATATAATTTATAATAATAATATATTATATGTAGTAAAAATTAATGTATCATAATAGGCAAAAGTAAAAAAAAAAAGTAAATAGTCAAAAGTATAAAAAAATTCTATAAAATTAGTAATATTACTACTTTTTGATAATTTGTAATGTAATAACATTCATTTAATAATTTTCATATAAGTAAATGTAAAAAAAGAAAGGTAAAAGTAATAATTTACAAAATATACAATAATAATAATAATTATCACATTTTATTATAACTATTATTATTATTATTAACATTCTTATGTTTTTTTATTCAATTAATATACTTTTATAACTTTTGCTAATTTTAAAACAATAATGTAATCTAATATTATTATTATTGTTATTATTTTTAGAAGTAGTATTTCTTAGAAAGATGAACGTCTGAAAAAATATCAGATAATAAATTATTGCTTTTTTTATTATTAATATTATTGCTAATGTTTGTTTTTTAATTATTAATATTATTTACTAAATTTTAGTAGACACAGTCTGTAAAAATAATACACATTTAAAAAATCATGATCATTAGTTTATTTTTTAAATTACTTATTAATTTATATATATTTAATAATTTAGCAGCTTTAGTAATTTAATAGTAGTAGCAGTAGCACTTCATATAGCTTAGAAAGGCAAAGACTTCAACTACTACCACCACTTTTTTTACCAATACTTTTTTTTAAATAATTTTTTACATTAATTAAATGTAATCTTTTTGTTCTGGTGTGTCTGTGCACATAGATTCAGGAGGCCACTCTTCCTCTCAGCCTGTGTCCAAATCCTCCAGTTCAGTCTCGCTTTACAGCAACGGCTCTGAAGGTACCGCCATCTTCGGCCAATCAGCTTCACCCTCCACCAATGACCTCACCGCCTCGCTTCTCACTGCCCTGCAGGCTGACGGCCTGGAGAACTTTAACCCTTTCCTTCCCATCAACCTGCTACAGTGAGTTTCTCTCTCATGCAACATTTAAAGAGTGTATTATAAAGTAATGTAAAGTAATGCCAAAGTGTTGTAACATCTGAGGAGTTCTGGAAAGTAATAGGTGCAGTTTTTTAAATAAAGATGCACGTCAATGTTAATTTGAAAGAAAGGGATATGAGACAAGGGTTTAAAACACACACACACACACACACACACAGTAAACTCTGTGACATACCTGGATATTCTCACTCCAGATCGGCGTCAACTGAGACACACACTCACACACAGGTTACTGAAAGTGTGAATGAGAATACAGGTGAGTGTGAGTGTGTATGTAAAGCAGAGGCCGTGTGTTATAACCTCATAAACACATGCTCCTCTTAACCTCAGGCGTCTCTGAGCATGGCTTAATGACACGAGAGTGATTAACACACGCTCAAGCTGAGGGTTTGCTGTAGAGCAGGTGCTAGCGGTTCTCTTGTGTCTGTGTGTGCATGTGTGTGTGGCTGGGCTCCTCTAGGCGGATGGTGCTGGCGCGTTTTCCCACATTGGCAGGTCTCGTCCACAGTCCGGTTCTACCCCCCGGGCTCAGCCTGACGAGCTCAGCCTCCTGTGAGGGCTTCACTGAGCAGCAGACCAGCTTCTTGGAGCCCTGCGGTCAGACCAGGACCCCCGTGGGTAAGAAGTCCAGACACACTCTGCAATGCAAGTAGCATGTGGCATTCATGGACACAGTGATTTTTTTTGCTTTTTCTTTTTCTAATTCATTTTTATAAACTGATGCCAAAATCAGTTAATGAGGCGCCAGTTGGGAGCACTTTGAGAAATGCTACTCTTTACTTAACTCTAATGCCTGTGCATGTTTTACACTTGAGTCTTGCGTTGGAAGGATTTCTTGAATCGTGACATACTGTACTCACTGACTGCAAAAATTAGCTTTTTTTTGTGCATCTTTACATGCATTACACTTGAATGGCACCTTGAATCTCACAATGCATTACTAATTACTTTTTATAAATATATGTATATTTTTATGCACTGGGCTCCGAAACTCAGAGACCACTAGTGAAAAATATTGTTTATATTTTTATATACATATATATATATTTAAATATTTGAATAAAAATGTAAATAATTTTTATATCACATGCAGTATATTTAATTATCTTATTAGTGTATCAGTCTGTGTGAAAAGTACATTGGAAAATACTTAAAAGGAATAATTAAAAATTAATACAATTATAGTAAAATTTCAAAAATTTACTTAGTGACTTATCCTATCAATTATATATCATTTATTATTTTATATGAATAATTTTCATATTATTATTATAATTATAAATATATTATATATATAAAAGAGAAAGATTTTCAATGTAAATGGTAGACTTTATTAGGGAAAAATTGTAAGGTAGTGTAAAAATTTGTAGTTAGTGTAAGATATTAAAGTTTAGGAAGTTTAAAAAATATATTTTTCTTTTTTTATTTTATTTCTATTTTTAAATTGTTTTAATTAAATATATATTCAATTTTATATTCAATTGTTTAATGAAAATAAAAAAAATCTAGATTTTTTTCTCAGATATTAAACTTTATTAAGTGCAAATAAATATTTAATGGAATTTGTTGTCAGTGTGGCATATTAAAGTTTATTAAGTGTAATATATCGTGGAATTTGTAGTCCATGTATTGTATTTTCTTTTTTAATATCACAAATTTGATTAATGACTTATCCTAAATTGTTAATGTTATTACTATGTAAATAAAAAAATAAAAAATAATTAGCTGTATGAAAGTGGAATTTGTAGTCAATGTGTCATTTTTGTGACGGATAATTTCCTCAGCCTTCTCTAGCACAGTGCTATATTTTTTATATTCATATAATTTTATAAATAGATCATTTAAAAACATTATATTTACCTCACTGACTGCATCATTCAGCCCATTACTGAATATTTTCATTTCTGTCCTTCAGAACAGCCCCAAATGTTTGTCCCAGTGCGTTTGCTTGAAATGGGCTTCTCAATGAGACACATCTACAGGGCCATGGAGGCGGCAGGTACCAGCGAGTGCTTGCAACATCTAGCCAGACTCATTCTTACCTGCTAAAGAGACAATCATGTCACAATGTTTCTAGAATATTCAAAGATTAGGAAACCAATGACGACAATGCAGTTAATCACAACTAAATAAAGATAATTATGTTGAGTTTTTTGTATTTATTTATTTATTTTGTCTCGACTGCTGATGATGCTGTTATTGCAGTAGATACACTCATTACACTTCCCTGTGAGATCCTGCTTCAATTCACCCCTCACTGTTCTTCCCCACTAAAACACTTAGCTGAATCATGGGAAATATTAGTGAAGCACCGCATGAAGTCTTGTTTTGTGTTATAAATGCTCTGTTCACAGTTCAACAAAATTCTTTTTGCCTATATTTGAAGTAATTATTGCATTTTCTTAAACATTATGGTTATACAAAAATACAATGTTATTTATTTATAGCCAGGTTTTAAAATAAGCAGTTTTTTGTTTTATCTTGCAATTTTGAGTTTACATCTCGCAATAATGTTTGCTAAAAAAATCAAAAGGTAAAAAAAAAAGGACTTTTTTATGTAAATATAATAATTTAACAAGCTTCTGTAGCTTTCTACTGTAATCAGTTCTATATTAAAGATTTCATTGACCATCTAGGCCAACAAGTCCATTTAATTTCATTTGTTTTTAAAATAAAATGATAGATTTGTAGAAAAAAAGAATATAGATAGGCTTACTTTATATTTGAAAGAAACTCTAGAATTTATTATACACTTCACACTAACATTTAAGTTCACAAGAAACTTTGATTTAACATTTTTGAGTGTTCTTCCTGACCTCTTTGTGATCTCTGTCAGGGGTCACCGGGGAGGTGGACTCACGCACCATCGAGGTGCTGGCGAGCTGGATGCTGGAACATCCCATCACAGATGAGCAGCAGATAGGAGATGGCTCATCTGCAGGGGGCGCCACTGATACACCCTCCTCTGAAGGGCCAGAGACGGTCCAGTGCCCTGAGTCTCCAGCTCCTCTGACCCTGCAGGAGAGCAGAGAACCCAACGAGAGGTGAGCTCATGCATACATTACGTCCTACCAGTGATGGCTCATCTCTTGTACATTAATTTGAGCCCTGATCAACCTCGATGGCTGCTTGGTTTCAGTATGTTTCCATCAAACTATTTTAATGAGCATTTTGGAATGTCAAATAAACTAGGACAACTGCAGTATAAAGATAAAATTGAGATTTCTTAATCAAGCTAAAGCTTATTTATTCGGCTTTCAGATAAGTTAGGAGACGTTGGGATAGGACACCATTTAAATATACAAGTTTCATGTTCACAATCGCAATGACCTTGTAAATTTCCCAAAAATATGATATACCGTAAAAATGGCATCTTAGAATGTGCTCATTTTCTATTATTTATTGTGTGTATCCCTGATGTGTTTTCCAGTCTTTTGGCAGGTTTGGACTTGGTGGAGAGAGAGAACTTCTTAGATGTTCACCTCACCAGGAACAGACCTCCACCTGCACGGAGGCAGCGGTCCGGAGTAAGTCAGAGAACGTCCTTCAGGAGAGCAGGTCAGAATCACATACAGTACAGTTCAGTGCTGTACAGATTATGTTTTTAATTCAGCGAGGAGGAGTATGCTCTCATGACTTGTTTGTTTTAGACTCGCCGTCGCCCAGTCCTGTGCCATCGCTGTACAGACAGGACGTGGGAGTGGCAGAGTGGCCGGAGCGGGCGGAAACGCACCCGTTTGCTGCTGAAGATGACTCCGAGCTGGGCTACATGGATGATCCGTACCAGGAGGAGCCTTATGAAGAGCTGCTCACACCAGAGTTCATCACCTCTGAGAGAGACACACTGTGGATGGTGGAGGTACTGGACACACTGTCCTGGTTCTGTCTATCTATTGTATCTTTCTGTCGTCCTTTAGTTGTTGTTGTATTTATCATTCTGCCATTCCCTCTTATTATTCCCTTCTATTTTTCTCTCGTTCTTTCATTATTTCAGTTTTTCTTTAATTTATTCTACTTTTCTCTCATTCTTTCATTTGTTCCATCTCTAAGCATTCTGTAATTCTCTCCTTTTTAGTCGTTTTGTTTTCCTTTTATTTATAAAATCTATTATAATTATTATTCATTCATAATGATTATATTCAGGCATTCTATCATTTGTTTTATTTTTTTAACATTGTTTTATTCGTTCAGTTTTTATCGTTCTGTTATTTATTATATTTTTCTTTCGTTCTGTTTTTATTGTTTTGTCATTTGTTCTATTTTTCTTGTATTCTTTCACTATATTCTAGATTTCTTTCATTCTGTTGCTCTTTCATTCATTCTATTTTTTATGTTCTCTTTTTATCTCATTCTTTCATTTGTTCTATTTTCTCTCATTCATTCATTCTTCTATTTCTCTATCATTCTGTCATTCATTTCGTCTGTCTGTTGTTCTATCAGATTATTGTTGTCTTTCATTTTGTCATTATTTCTGTTGTTTGTTTTGTATTTCATCATTTATTTTTATCATTCTGTGTGAATGCTGTTGTTTGCTTCATCATTCATGCTATTTTTCTTTTAATACTATTTGGCCATTTATGAATGTATGTTTGATTGTTCTCTCAGGGCAGAGAAGAGCACCCGGAGCCTCATGAGATGGTGGAGTGTGAGCTGTGTAACACTCTCACCCTGCAGTTCAACAACCACATGAAGCGCAATCACCCGGGCTGCGGTCAAAGCGCTGGTCGCCGTGGTTACCGCAGCAACGGGGCCTACGTGGACGGCTGGTTCGGAGGCGAATGCGGATCGGGCAGTCCATACTACCTCCTGTGCACTACATGCAGGGAAAAGTACCTGGCATCCAACCTGGGTGTTATGAGCTCCAAACAGGACAGGTAAAGAGGAAGAAACAATGAACACGCTGTAGCCATTCACTGTATACCACATACAGTAACAACCCAGATGTTGCTTTTTCAGGGGGAGAGGTTTGGCGTCTGATCTGATTGGTCAATTAGATGGTACATCAGAAGGTATTTGTGCAAACTTTGAAATAACCAACACTATACGGTTTAATAAATGAATGTGTAATGACTTAAATGTGTCTGTATTAGATGAATGGGATCTAGGTAACCAGGAAGACTCGGATTCAGACAGACTTACAGGTCTGGAGGACTTCGGGATTCTTCTGAGACCTTTGGGTCTGAGTGAGAAGAAGCCTGTGCCCGACCCAATCCCCTTCACTGAACATGACCCACTTGGAGCCCTCTTCAGTGGCTCGGTCAGCGGTGACAATAACCTGCTTTACAAAGGTAACGCTCTTATTTAATGTAGTGTTTCCTACAAGAGCTTTCCACAATCTCAGGTTGTTGTTTGTTTCCGTGTGTAGGTGTTGTCAGCACTGAGCTGAAGAGCTCTTCGGTTCCTCTGAGTCTCGGGGAGCAGGCAGCATCCCTCCGGGAGCCCCAGGAGAGACTGTTGGCTCTGAGGAGAGTCACCTCCACCGCTCAGATCCTGCTGGCCTACAGTATGGTGATGAGAGCTCTCTCACAGACCTCCACCAGGTAACCACTCGTACCTGACTTCCTTCTGAACTAAATATATCATCTGCTCTGTGAACTCTTGCTCACCGAGTCTGACATGTCATACTGTGATGGATCCATCAATGTCTGTCTGACCTGCACAGGCCTGAGCCTTGCACAATTCCATTATTCACCCATCAACATCACACTCATTAGTGACAAATGTGTTACCCTTCCCTTGGCCATTTCATTTTCTTTGACTAATTTCTTTATTATTTTTACGCATTTTAATGTGTTTAAATCAATTTAGCAAAATCCTTGCCGATTTTAGTTTTATATATAACTCAGGAGCCAGAGTGTAGTTTTCAGCATAGTTTAACCGTATGGTATATGGTTACTATATCTAAATTGATTCCACAGAATTATACAGATTTTACCCCACAATAATATTTTTTTTTCCACACAAATCCAAAATGTAATGACTGATTTTGCATTCAAATTGTTTTGTTATTGTTAAAAAGTAAAGAAATAAAGAAATAGAAAATAAAAAAGAGATATCGAAAATATAATATTGAAAATGGTCATCAAACTTTTTTTTTGGGGGGAAAAAGTAAATAATTTTTTTTTTATTTATTTTTTTAGTAAATTATTTTGTATAAGTTTTTGCTCCACACAAATCTAAAAATTATTTATTTTCTGACTGATTTTGTTTTCAAAGGATTATTTGATTTTTTATTAAACATAGGTAATTTTGTGGGGGAAAGTCTATTTTGTATTTTTGTCAATTAACACATTTTTTTATGACTGCTGAGGAGACTGAAGTCAACATAAAATAGAAATTCACTGTCATTGCATTTTAAGTATCTTATTGTGAAAATTTAATTTGCAAGGTTTAATTTTTCCCTCATAATCTTTAATAAAATGTATAACTTGATTTCTGTGAAAATAACAGACTTGTTTCTGATGGTGTATATGGTACACTTCTCCAGTCGTTTACCCAGTTTAAACCCTTCCTTTTTTTTTTTTTTTTAAATAACATGTATATTTGTATATCTGATAAGGATTGTGTATCTTTTCACCGTGTTTTTCAGTAGTTCAGTGTGTAATCAGTCCAGTGGTCTGGAGGCTCTGGGTCTGGCTGACATCCGTATCCTGGTGCGGCTGATGTGTCTGGCAGCAGGGGGGCGTGTCCACACAGGTGTGGACCAGCAGGGAATGGGGCGTGGCTTTGTGAGCAATCGCACAGGCTTCGCCTTCCTGTCCTTCCTCAGCTCTGCTATCGGTAGTTTAGTGTCCCACAGTCCTGCTGCCTACAGAGAGCTAGTGGACATCTGCACTCAGGTACTCTCTCTCTCTTTCTCCTCCCTCCCAACCGTCTTTCTTGTCTCCTCCGCTAATGTTTCTCACCTCATTATCCTTGCTATGCTCTTCATCATTCTCTTCTTTCAGCTCATTTAATCATCCTGTCTTCCGCCTAATCATGCTGTCTCACCTGCATGTCCTTCCTCTCAGGATCTCATGGCAGCGGCTACAGGAATGAACATCAGCGCTATCACCGATCCGCAGCAGAGGATGAGGCAAAGCTCCGCCCTCAAGGGGGCGCCACAGGAGCCGAGGGAACTGACCCCACCCACCTTCCTAGTCACTCAGAGTCTGGTGTCCCTCCTGACAGAGAAAGGCATCCGATACCGTTATAGTGTGGAAAGAAGCGATTCCACTGAATCAAAGGGTAAAGAATTTCTCAAAACAGTACATATATTTTAAATGTTTCGTATGTTTTTAGTTCAGGTCTTGGACCTGAAATATTTAATTGAAATATCTACTGACATTTTAGCTTTATATTTTAAACATTGTACAACTTGTTTGCTTTTTTTATTATTATTTTTTTTAATGTCAGTTAATGGTCACAAGATAATATGTACATGTACGTTTCACAGAAAAATTAAAAAAAATATATAATAAGAATTTATTAATGTTTAAAATGTAATATAATATTTAAATAATATATTTATTGTAAAATATAAAGTCTTATAACAATGTATTGAAGTATTTACATTTTCTTATTACAATTAATATAATTTTTTTTTTTCTTATAATTCCCACTGAAATTTAGCAATATTTTATTTTTTGTTGTTACTTACGTTGTTAATGTTTTAGTGATTTTAAAACATTTTGTTTTTTGTCAAATGACAATTAGTAAAAGTCATAACAAATTAAACATACAGTGAATTTGCTTCTGATGCTTATCTCTAAAATATGTTATTGGTTAGAAGTTATTCTTAAGAATACAAACCTACATACATGTATACATTTGGTTCCTTGAGAATACAGTGGCTAAATAAATGAATAACTAGTAATCATGATTAGCTGGAAAACGTACAGTATGGAAAAATCAATGACAATGGTAAAAAGTTTTAGCAACCCTGCTGAGTTCAATTCTAGAAACTCACTTGCAGTAGATACCCATACATCATTTTTAAGTGGAAGTAAATGATTTGTAATTAACCTATCCTAATTAACTCTGCATGTGACTGGACAGAAGGCGGAAGCCCTCCACCCTCAGGTCCTCCTCTCTCTCAAGCGGGAGTCCGAGTCGGGCCGCTGGAGCTGACTAATGCGCTCGCTGCCTGTGCCCTGTCAGCCAGGCTGACCAGCAGACATCGACAGTGGGCGGCTCAACAGCTGGTCCAGGCCCTGGCGGTCTCTGAAAAAGACAACACTGCCAGACCCCAGACATACAGCGACATGGCCGGAGATCTGCGCAAGTGTCCCATCAAGAAGCTGGAAGGACATCAGAACAGGGTAAAGAGGATTTAGATGCAGGAGAAGAAGCATGCTAGATGTCTCTCTCTCTCTCTCTCTCTGTTTATATTATTATATATATATATATATATATATATATATATATATAATCTTGACTTGTTTCTGATTGCCGGTGGTGTTTGTAGGTGAGCAGCTGCAGCTGGAATACAGAACAAGGTCTGTTGGCCACTGGCTCACAGGACGGGACGGTTCGACTGTGGGCCGTAACACCGAACACAGCAGAAATGCAGCACACACACACCTGCAGCGTCAGGTGAGACTCTCTGGTTTTTGTCTCTTTGATAAGGAAAGAGAAATTCCAAACGTTTCCTAGGTCCGTTGGGAAATCATTTTTCTGTTGAATGAGACTGAAGTGTGTGCTCTCTGTAGTGAGGATGCTCAGAGCTCAGATGGTTCGATGGGATCTCATCTGCTGTCCGCTGTATCGTGGAGCGCAGGGGGAACTCTACTGGCCGCATTCCAGAACAAACTCATCAACATCTGGACTGTCAATGGTCAGACCAGCATCCTGCTGTCACATTTACACACAAACACAGATCACTACTGCTGCCATATCTTTTATGTAAACGAATGGGTATACGTTAATTTAGAATTGACTGTAAGAGCAAGACAATATGAAAACAATTTTAATTTAATTTGAGCTTTAATTTAATTACCAAATATAGATAT
>JAUMHI010000067.1:3639661-3651228 GCA_032359435.1 Enteromius unitaeniatus
TTAGGTTTTGGAAGTGTACAAAATATCTTCATGATACATGAACTTTACTTAATTTCGATTTGTGGCTTAAAAGAAAAACCTATAATTTTGTCTATAAAATATACACTGGTTTTTCTAGGGTCACATATAACTCTTGATGTTGGTGTATGTATATATACACATAAATATACACACACATATTATGTAACACAAACTTCTAATTTGAATGTGATTAATAGTGATCGATTTTACAGCACTAATAAAAACATCATTTTATTGATAATTCTAAAATATGATCATCTCTGTGTCTATATGATTACATGACCAAAACTAATGTTCTTTTTTTGTGCGGAAGTGTTTGTGCTGTCAACAGTGCCATTATATGAATCATGCTGCTCCAGTGAGATTGTCTGTGTAATGTTCTTTGCCACAGGAAGTGGCTTATATAGCTGAAAATCTCTTTGGAACAGCACACTCAAATCAAGAAGAAAAGAAATAAACCCAGATCGTTGAAGAAGTGATAACATGTGAAGATAGAAAAAATGAGGGGAAAAAATACCCAAATTACGTAAGTGCAGTATAATGAAATAACATGTACCTACCCACAATGAACTGGGATTATTTTTGTACCAAGCTAATACATACAGTACAAAAAAAGACACTTTTATCAGACTTTATAAGAATATTTCCAGAAATAACCTCTGAATGAGAAGCAGGACAAGCACAGCAACCCACATATGATTCAAGGAAAATAACAGACTGCAAAGCTGACAGAAACACGGGAAATCACACCTTCCTTTAGCTTTACTTTTAGATTTGCACGGCTTTGTATTAATGCACCCTATCGAGTGATCATATGTTCCCTACCATGGGGTTTCAAGAGAGTGAAAGACAGAATAGGCCTAATTTTGACTGAAGATGATTATAGTAAGGCCAGAAATATTAAAGAGGTACTCCTGATTCAAGTTGAGCTCAGTCAGAAACATGTTGAACAACACTGTCATTTGAACTATCAAGGGGTTATAAACATTATTTTGTGTATTTGGTGTAATGCAATGTGTTTATGCAGTTTAAGGTTCAAATACCACATTATTTTCCAGATACTGTACGTTATTATTTCTCCTCTAAGCCTTTAATTTCCTCACTTATAGTCTCTGTAAATGCACTGAACACACTAATATATGTGTTGAACTGTTCTGAAACACCACTGATTTCTAGTTGTGTCCTCTTTTGGAAGCACAAACAAAGTAGTTTCACTTTCACAACAAAACACTTCATCTCCAGAACATGGCGCTGGCAGCAACACTACAGCAAGAATAATAGCTCTGCCTTCTTTCTATACGTAAACATTTGGACAGTGTTATGAAAATAAACCCACTTTGTGACGTAGAGAAGTCGGGGTGTGTTAAACCGATCTGTTTTAGGGGGGCGTGGACAAGTCATCATTTTTATTAAGAATATTTCTTTGGTTTTGAAACATTAATCTTTGCAATTTCAGGGGTCTTATTTATGCACTAGCTTGTAACACTCAAAGAGACTTGAAATCACATCATATGATCCCTTTAAAACATTTTAGTCATTTTATGGTTTATGTACTGTTTCTACTGTATGTTTCCATGGCAACAAAGTTAAGTAAATCAAATGTAACTCTACATATCAAAGGTGAGTAAATGATTTTCTCACACTTCACAAATCGTGTTAAGACGCAGTTGATATGAATATGAATATGGATATATTAAGGTTTTCAAATTGACTTCTCATGATGTCTCACTGTAACCCAGATTTCTGCTTAAAAACAAAAAAAAAGAAAGAAAGAAAAGATAGTCAAAATAATTGAGGGGTAAATGTAATTGCTTATAAAAAAAAAAAATAAGGCTCATGTTTCTGCTTTTAAATGATCTATAATTGTCTTTACATTTTTTTTCTCAAAAATTATTTTTAGTCATAACCGTCAAACCCTTTCAATGTACTGAACATGAAATATTACTTACATTTTAATGTCATGTTATCAAAAAATCCATGAATTCTCTTATGTGTTCATACATATACTCCCACATGCTTAAAGTTTCCTTGTGAAATTTTGAAAAACATTTCGATTTAATCAAAGCTGAAGTAATAAAGTGAGTCCTTTGATGTTTGGAGGTGGTTGGAGAGAGAGGTGAAGTCTCAAGCCGCTGGGCTTTCACTCTTTCCTCTCATCCTTGGTTCTCTCTCTCTCTCTTCGTATGATTATATAACGCTGACGTTTTTGCCAAACCCTGTGTTATCATTTTTTAATGTGTCTCTCTGAGGCTAATCCTTAACGCGGCCCTGCTGAAACTTCACACCACACTGACATGTCTCTAAATTTACCACAGAAAGGCCAGACAGTCCGAAATGCATATTACATCTGCAGCTATTAGAAGTGAGAGAGAGAGTGTATTAGTGTGTGAAAAAAGACTTTTAATGTTGTTTGAGAATAACTTCACTCCTGTACTTCAGAGCATTGACTGCCTTATTAAAATGACTTTATGTTGAGGCTGCAGTGTGTTTTCTGCACAACACGAGGCAGCAAACATAATTGAAAAAGCAGGAAGTGTTTATAATATTCTAGTGTCTAGATGTGACTTGGTTCGCTATGGGATTTAAAAAAAGACAAAAACAAACAAAACTTTTTGGGTCTAAAAAGTTGCATCAGTTATTATTTCTATAATGGGAACAACACTATATTTGGTTAGAAAATGGTTGACAACAGCTGGCTATTTGTGCTAGGAAATCAAGCTGGAAATTGCTTGACATTTTTTTATTTTTTATTTTACCATCATCAATTCTTTCAATTGAAATTCTTTCATCCTCTCTTACCAATTTTTGCTAAGAGAGATTTTTGAAAAAATATTACCATCTTTTATGACTTCTTACAATATTACCTTTTTTTCTACATTTTGAATGTTCATACGCCAGCAATTTTGTACAAATTCTTTTACTTTTGAAATTTCATGATTCCTTCCAATCTCGCCATCTTCCAAGTTCTTACTCTTTTGCTATTTCCTAAAAATTTTTACACTTTCGCCATTTGTACGAATTCCTATAATTTCAATAAAATTTTAATTCTTTCATCATGTCATACAATTTGTTTTTTTACATTTTTGCCATTTTGCACAAATGTTTACACTTGTCATTTCCAACACTTTTTGATACTTTTGCAATTTCGCTGAACTAAAAAAGGTAAACACTTTTGCCATATCATACAAATTCTTACACGCTCTAATATGACTATTTTCCAATCGAAATTCCTTAACTAACCATCTCCTATAAATGATAAATCTTTGCTTTCTTACTAATTTTTTTACAAACAAATTCCAGATATTGAAATCTTTAATCTATTTTTACACTTTAGGCAAATTTGTCTGGTCTTTTTTTTTTTTATATTATTTTAGGTTACATTTTCATTTCAAAGAGACAAAGCTGAACAATTAGTTTTTTTTGCTCACATTTGGTTGCTTGCGTTTAAATAATTCAGTCCACTAAACTGGGCTGCAGTAGTAGACTTCAGTATGGTGAATCAGCTCGGTATATTGGAAATCAATGAGTGGTTTATTGGGGAATTACCTTAAGTTATCTTATAAGAAACACTTCAGCCTTTTGCTGGAGGTTGTGTAAGCACCTAAACTGTGGGAGGGTGGTGATTTACGAACACAAAATCCCATTTGTTATCTGACTTATATTTGTAACCAACTCAGCAAAGGCGACAGAATACCTTGCTGAGCAAGTCAAACAGCAGGGCTATAAATACAATAGAAACATAAACTGGAACACCCAAGTGACAAACTACCAGAGTCAGTCCCAGCATGAATCTCCAATCTCTGCTTTCGCTTTTTATTTGTTTCTTCGCTTGCTGTTATTATCAGAGCATTGATTTGTTTTCGTTATGAAAAATGTTTGTCAGTTGCAAGAGTGTGATGTCTGGAATCAGATGTTTGATGTATGTAATGTTTTGTCTGGAGAAGTGTTGTGTCTGAGTTGTTTAGAGGTGACTAGTAAATAGAGACTCATGCTGTATGAGATCTCACAGATCCTGCAAACCCGTCTTCACATGAAAATAATTCAACCGTAATAAGTTTTGCTTTTATTTGAACTTTTATTATTATTATGATTATTAGTTTATAAGTACATTTAATTATTCACATTATAATTACAAGTTATTGTTTAGCTTAGTTAAAATAGAATTGTTTAAATAAGTAATTTCCCATTTGGTTTACTTTTTTATTTTTTTTAAATAGTTAAAAGTTGTGCTGTGACATGATTAATCAAAAATAACAGTTTTTATTTACATAATATGTGTGTGTGTGTATTGTGTATTTTTTATTTATATATAAATACAAACATACCATATATTTTTTTACATGTATATATTTATATAATTGATATAATATGTATAAATATATTTCATATATAAATGTAAAATATTGTTCTTAAATAATTGCATGCATTTGTGTATATTTAATAAATGTACACAGTTCGCAAATATATAGATTGTAAACAAAAACTATTTTGGATGCGATTTATTCACGTACAGTTGTTTGACTAATTAAAAGCTTTAAGAGTAAGTTTTTATTTAACTTCGATTAAGTTTTTTTATAGTGCATTAAATTATGCAATGGTACAAATAAATTGAAACCTGACTGAAATAGTTCTACAATCTCAAGAGACAACGCCAAGTGCTGCAATTTTGACTGAAATGTCCCAATCGCCTCTTTTTCTTGCAGTATGTTTGGGGAACCTCAGCTGACTCAGCCGTTTAACCAGCTGCTGTATCAAACCACACAGGACCATCATGACGTTGGTGGTCGCCAGAGGACTCTGAGACATCCAAAAAACAAGGGTCAGTTTCTATGAACATTACTCATTTCTGTTCCCTAATAATGTCATGACAGGAAAGCGATCGAGATGGTGGTGGGGGAAAAAAAGAAAGCGTTGCAGCTTTTTTTCAGGTCTGGCTTTGAATACATCAGTGCAATGAGAAGTGATGAATTCATGCATTAGTCAGAAAAGTGTCCGTGTTGTCCTGGACCGAGCTCTCATCTCTAATGGCTTATCTGACCAGGCAGCTGCCTGCTCACAACTATTTGAACAATGAACCTCCTGCAAGGGCTGCATAAATCAGTGCAGCCTCACATGAATACATGCATGCGAACAAACCTGCGAGCACCTGCAGGTTTACTGTGGAGGACTAAGCTCAGACCTGATCAGAGAGGTTTAGGACGTGCTTACACTCAAAATGAGTGCTCTGGGCTTTGTTGACCAGAGCAGGACAATCTTCCACACTGTAGTGGTGCTTTGTTAGGTGTAACTGATTGCTATTGTTCATGTATTATGGGTTAGGGTAATTCAATTCCAAAAATTCTAATTAGATTATATTACGTTTTTAAAAATGCTCATAATCAGAATACAGTTAGGTTTTTTATGTATTGCATGATAACATATTATTCACAAAATGACAGTGAATTATTCAGAACTTACTGATTCACAATGAACTTTTTGCTTCTTATAAATTTATCTTTCGAAATAACTTGCCACTTACATTAGACTAATAATTATGCAAGATGCACAGCTTTGCATCATATCCAGTAACTAATATAAACAAATAGTATTAATATTGGGAAAAAAAATATTTATTTATTATACAAAAATATTTAAAACCTGGCGGACTTTGGCCATGTATTATCATGTTTTTATCGTTTTAAAGTTTGTAATGTGGGAATTCACAAGCTTTTATGGTGAGAAAACCCGCTTTGACCTAAAACATTTACTAAATTTTTCTGATACAGTTTCATTACAGATTCATTTTTTTACATTTTACAAGTTTGCATGCAAATGGAAGTTTTATGCATTTTAATGCGTTTATTTTATGGATAACAGGCAAGCATTAAATTGGTAACAAAGACTGAAATATTTACATCATTTTTTATATTCTTATAATTCTACACAATAATTCCATTTAAGTCTATGCGATAAATGAGTAATCTAAAAGTTAGACTACATTGCATGATATGCAAACTTTTCTTTAATTTGTAATCAGATTTAAAAAAAAATAAGTACTTGTAATTATTATTGTATTGTGTATAATAATGCAGATTAGAGTTACTTTTTTGTGGATTAGATTATTCACAATGCTTTTTTTCTTCTTCTTTCAAATAACCTAACACAGACTAATAATTATGCAACTCACTGCCAGAGTACTGCGTAGCTATGAAAAATATCTGATACTGGTACAGTAATGCATGTCATTATAACAAAAAAATATTTTCTTTCTCTCTGTTTTTATTGTTATTAGTAGTACTATTATAGTACACAATAAGTCCATCTATATGTGATAGATGAGTAATCTAAATGGTAATCAAAAAGCAGTCAGACTACCTAACATGTGTAATCCAAATTACATTACTAACTACAATTTTCATCACGTAATTTGTAATCCGTGACAAACTACAATTTGTAATTAATCTAGCACTGTGTGTTAGCATGCATGCTTTTATGAGATTTGCAAAAGTAATTGTTGATGCTTTCTTCTAAAAAAAAAAAACAAAGAGTTTATTTCTTTTAACTTTCAGCCAGAGAACCATGTCTGCTGGGTTTTTTCCACCTGCACTCAGCTGGGCCCTCACAAACTATTATGGATCACTATGAGGTGCCGTAACTAAACCCAAGAGCCCAAAACCATTGACCCAGATTGGCTCTACTGAAGCACACAGGCTCACAAAAACCATTTGACAAATGAAAGGGAATTGCACTGAGGACTAGATACACTTTGGGGGAAATATGGAAGAAAATACTTTCCTGTAAGTTTAAAAATGTCTTTGACTTCATGTGATTCACTTGCATTATTTATTAAGATTTTTGTTTTAGTGGAAGCGAGCACCGTTGACTGGAATTTAAGGGGGGTTTGTATGGCCTGCGATTTCGCAACAACCAAAAGTACATTTCCAGCAGAGTAGCAACTGTTAGCAAGGTGACAAGTTATGCACAGTTCAACTTTATGCAAATAAGCAATAACACCAACAGCTCCGAGACCTCCAGCGATTGAATCGATGTCAGTGTGAACGCACCTTCACTCCTAACATCTGTTTTTTAGCACAGGATGTAGAGCAAACATGTTGAGTCCAGGGTTATTGAAATGGGCCGCAGTAATTGTTTGCCAATCTTCTTAGTAAATGAAATGGCTGTGGATTATGCCATGTACATTAATTTCCATAATTAGCAATGTTAATTTGTTCAATGTTGTTTTGTGTTGTGAAAAGCATTGTATTAAGAAAGAGATAGAAATGTGGGTGATTTGTTTTCAGTTCTTCATAATCTATATAGATAACATACACAATACTGTCAGCTGTTTATTTAAAAACTGTGTGTTAATGTGCATTGTAACTATTTTACCCAACACAATCTCGTGGTAGTTTGTCACTATTTTACATTTTGGTGAATTGGTGGCCTATTCACAGCAAGAACTATAACTATTTTATATATACACTTGCATTTTACTGTAAAATCAGGTGTTACCGTACCTTGACATTTTTAACCATTCTGGGTTTTCCTTCTTGTTTATGGGTCAACCTTAATAACCATAATTTTATGACATTCAATTATAATATAATTTAAGTAACACTGTATTTTACCGTTAAACCTATTAGTTGCTTATTAGCATGCATATTACTAGAATATTAGCAATTTATTAGTTCTAATTACATGCATATTAATACCTTACTCTACATTATTATTCTACATCCTTAATTCTACTCAGTATTTCACTTAACAGCTACCTTACTAACTATTACTAAGCAGCAAATTAAGAATTTATTGAGGAAAAGTCATAGTTGTTATGAGATGGAGTCGAGGAGGCGTGCGAATTCAGATGCAACATGTTTTATTGAAAGGTCGATGGATAAACAGATAGCGTCACAGTACCAGCAAACAGGAGCAGCGTAGACAAAGGCGATCGGATGGTCAGGAATGCGAAGGTCGACAACAGGTAATCCAAGAACAGAGAAATCACTCTGCATCCAGAAAACAAACAACAATCAACAAACCATGCCTTCACAAACACATCCGGGGCATTATATACACGTAGAACAGGGTGTGGATACCATCAAACACCAAGACAACCAATGATGGGGCGGAGACATGAGTTTGTGTGACTTGAGTTCATAAATGAAAACAAACATACAACACAGAGTTCGCTGGGCACTGAAGTGCAATTCCCTGATCTGGGCTATCACTTCTAGCTGACTGTGACAGTAGTTAATAGTTACCGTACAAATGTACAAAAAACAAATGTTACCGTAATTTTAAATGGAATATTTTTAAATAATACAGTAAAAATTTTGAATTTTAAATGAATAATTTATATTTTTATTCCAATTCAAAATGTTAAAGGTGACCGGTCTGTTTCTTTAATAAAAAAAAATGCATACATTTTGTATGTATAATAATAATTATTATTTAGCCATTCATACATTTTGCCAAAAATTCTTTCATTTCTGAATCATTTTAATCATTTATGCATCAGAGGGCTAGGGTTAATCATAATTAGGAGTCACGAAATGGCTTAAAACGGCGCGTAAACATTACCGCTCACTTTCATGATTAATATCTCTAGTGTTGCACAAGCCGGCGCCGAGCATCCTGGCAATTATGCAAGGTATCATATTGCCTCAGAGCGATGTCTGCCATTGGCTGATTAAAATGGCAGATTTTCAGCCATTCCTCAACAAGGATTTCATCATGATGTAATAGTTCTCTGTGAGAGAAAGCAATTTAATAAACACTAGATGTGAATTTCCTCGCAGTGGAGAGGTCGACGGACAACACCGGCTGCAAAAGACAGTACAGGCTAATTTACAGGCTTAATGCTCGGGTAATCTTTTTAATCTTCATCGAATGCATTTATTCACCCCCCCACACACAGTTTTTTATTATTATTCTAGCCCATGTAAACGTTAGCCTTTAATCCTTGTCTAAACAAGAGCCAGACTCACCGGCTTCCAGCTCAATCCTCTACCGAGCTAAACTGTAATCAAACCACTACAGATCATCACAATGAAAGCACGGCGGACGGAAGAGGGCCACCATTACGCAATGCTCTTAGGTCACTAAAAACAAACTCCTAAACCTTTAGCTCATGTTGAATAACATAGTGCAAATTCAGTCACGACAAAGATTATGGAACATGTTGCGGTTAGAACCTATTCTAAAACATTAAGACAATACAAAATACACTAAGTCTTGCAGGTCATTATGACAGCTGTCTTGGACTGCCAACGCAAGTTTACCGTTTTTTAATATTTTTTTATTTATTTATTTTTTATTACGAATGGCAATTTATGTTGTGCTCAGTCAACCATGATTAATTTGTCCGCTGAGTACAAGTCTCCAGTAATTTGAAGCTGAATCCTTTTGGTCATGTGATCTCAACCAAGAGAAGTAAAAATATATTTTTTATTTATTAATTCAAATATGCAAAAACAGCTTTATTTATTGTTTATTTATTTTTTTATTTGTGAGTTATGTATTCACTTATTTACTTTCTATTAAAATAATTTTAAAATAAAAATGTAATGATTTATACTTAATTTTCTAGAATCATTTTTTATTTAAATCATTATTTGTTTTTTTTGTTTTTTTTACTTATTTAAAATAAAATGTAATTAAAATAAGTAAATAAATATTAAATTATTAATTACCTTTACTTTTCAGGTACTTTAAGTGAACACTAAATTTATATTTGAATGCATTTATTTAATTATTTATTTTCAATAAAAGTATTTATTTACTGTTTTCTTACGTGATATTTATTTAATATTTATTTATTTAAAATAGAAAAAGCATAAGTACTTATTAATTAATTGACCTATCCTTTCGTTTCAAGTAATTTTTTTATGCATTTAAATAGTTATTTATTTATTTTAGAAAGAGTAATACAAATAAATACCCTAAATAATTACTTAATTAATTATTTGTACTTTTAGAGCTGCACGTTGTCTTAGGCGTGCATTTTTGCTTGGGGGGGAGGACGGGGGGAAGGAGAAAGAAAAAAACAGCAGTGTTGCAGATGTTGGCATGTCATTGAGGTTGACTTGGCACAGACCTGGAAACTCTGAACATGTATTTAATAGTGCAGTTTAGGTCACACTGAACAAGCAGTTCCTTTAGCTTCGTACTGATGCCAGCTAAATCCAGACAGATGCTGCAGCTGAAGTCCTCAACACACAACACAGCTCATTACTGAATCACCATTTAATTCAAACCTACAGCTCTTTAATTGCTTTGATTATTATGCGCAAGAGTCTAATTATTATTTAATTTGTAGTGTTCAACCTTTGTCTTCTTCATTACATTTAAGTTTCAAAAGAAGAAACTGAATTGAGCAGAGCAGGACTCGTTCCTGCTGAAGTTCTGCTTCACGCTGGCTTCTAAATGGACACGTGCTGATTTGTTCAGCATGCAGCTGTCAGTGCTGTCAGCAAGAATTGTGCAAGAAGTGTACTGTAAAATAGAACAAAAAAGTCATTATAATTTATGTTAATCTCATTTATGCAAATTATATTAGTTTGAATAATGGAATAAATGTATTTATATATGCATTCAATAAAATCTAATAAAATATACCCCTCTATATTTGGTGCTTTGGATTCTCAATGGTTTGGGATATTGAACATATTAAAAAATGTCTTTGTTTAAATATCAAAGGCATCTTGCGGACAATAAACTGAAAGGCCCTTATTCGAGTGTAAAAGCTTTAAATTTGACTCATGTTTTTTGAGATTAGGTCCCCGGGGATTGACTCGCGGTCTTGAGCAGATGTGTAATCCTCTGCATGGCTCAGACACAGGAGGGAAATTAATAATCATCATCATGATATTTTACAAAAAAAAAAAAAAAAAAATGCCAGCTGTGGGGAAGCTCTGTTAGGAAGCAACCAAATTATAGGATCACCGATGTGGTCAAAGAAACCAAAACAAACCCCATGAAGCCCATGTGCTTATAAAGCTGTAATCTCAGGGCACTTAAAACTCTGGATTATTCACTGTTATGCAGCTGGCTTTCAGTGTCACATGGCCTGCCGAAAGTGATCTGCCAAATTGAATGGATGGCAATTGAGCAATAACTAATAACATTTCATTTTTAGATAGTGCCGTTGTGATTCGTCTCTATGATTCGTTCATTGGTTTTACTTTACTGTAACTTTTATTTAAATGTATATATATATATATACACACTGTATATACCCTATTTAAAAAGTCATATATTTAAAATTTCATACTAAGTATAGTTCAAATCTATTAAAGGAACCATATGTAAGAAATGGCCCAAGCTGGTACTGCAATCAATTTCAAAATACTGTTGAGCGGTGTCTCCCCTCCCCGTTGACTAGAGGTTGCCAGATAAGCTGTAGGATCCAGGAATGTTTAGGCTGCTACGAGTCACTGTTTTTAAGTTTTTTACATTTTCAATCCAATGACCCACTTCCTCCGTATGCGGTACTATGCACGAACATGCACAACTTTGTTCGACTGTAGTGAATATTTGAAATGCCCATTTATAAATACAAGTAAATT
>JAUMHI010000067.1:3671505-3683571 GCA_032359435.1 Enteromius unitaeniatus
GGGGGGAACATGGAGCAAACCAACATGGACTAAAGACACGGACAGAGACAGACACGGGACAAACCTAAGGTGTGACACTTGACAATACCTCAGATCCAAAGTGGGATTTACCAGATTGGAACGATCTTTGGGCCAGACCTACAAAATGTACCATCAAATGACAGATGATTTTGGGCCAAAATAGACTCAATAAATGTATTTGGTTTCAGGGGTATTTATTATTAGCATTGATGTCTCCATGAAGAACTACTGTATACTGTATGTAAAGGTTCTCAGTTGTGAGAAACGGTTCTTTGTAGTTAATTCAAATGTTCTTTACACCAAGAAAAAAATGTTTTTTTAAAAACTTTTCACTAAAAGGTTTTTTTAAAACCTTTATTGTTAATGTATCTTTGACATAAAAAGAAAAGCTTATTGTGCTATCCTAAGCATGCACAGTTTTTATGGTAAGTTGCTTTTCATAATTTGCATTTAGCATTGTCAGAGCAGACCTGCTACTTGTTTTGGTCACGACCCACCCGTTGGGAACACTGTTTTAGAGGTTTTATTGAGAATGCCACCCACAGGCTCTTATGTGTAACGTTAGGTGCTCTTACACACCATTGCAAGAATCCTCGTAGTGGACGCCTGAGATATTTGCATGCGTTTTGAGACAAGATAGATTTGGTTTATGTTTCACAAAAGCAATACAGCCAAGAGTAGGAGAGGAGAGAGGGAGATACAAAACAGGGGACGTGGCCTGAAATGATATGAGATTACATATAAACACGGCAGATGATTAGTCATATGCAAACTACATTTTGCGCTGGCACAACAGAGACTCGGAGGGGTGAAAGGCTTTGATTTCCTAAAAAATCAATTCAAGCTTGGCAAGACGGAAGCGGGTGGCAATTTTAAATGGAGTGAAATAATGCAGAGCAATGGATAGAGGGTTAGAGGAAGTGTGTGTGTGTGTGTATGTGTGTGTGTGTGAGAAAGAGATACACATTTGTTCTTGTTTTGCTATTTATTCGGTTTAGCCGACCGAAAGAGATTGTGGATGTTCTATAATTCACAGTGTCACTTTTTTACATTTAGACTAACACAACTTCTCAGACTATTTACAACAATATAATTGCATTTTACTCCCATAATGTGACACACTGCTTGATGAAACAAGATTTTCAAGGTGTAAAAATGTATGGCAGTACTTGATTACATCCATTGGGAATTTAATGTACTGTAAAAAGTGGTTGGAAAATAAGAATTTGTCTTTGAACATTTGAATTTTTTTTCCTATTCAGAAAAACACACATTGTTGAACATAAAAAGACTCGAGATATATACTAAACAAGTACTAATGAGTCATTTTGAAATTTGAATATGAATCTGGCAACACTGTATTTATTTGGTTGTTTTACAGTACAGTACGTACATATCGCAGCAGTTCAGAAATTCAATGTTTATGCTATTTTCTATTTTAAATAACATACCAACTACCCTAAACCTAACTTACAGTGCTATTAAAAGCAACCTTGTAATTTTTAGCTTATTTTTTTAGCACTTTGCATGAAATGTGTAAAGATGAGCTACAGTACCAGGTGGGCTACAGAGCAATTTTACTACACCAGAAAAGCTATATGAAAGAGCTGGTAATGTGATTCAAACATCAAAACATATTTGTTTGCAAATCATGCACTACGGTAAAAGTGTTTTGAGATAAACATAATGTAGAATAAATATTTATTAATCAATAATCTGCCCCCAAAAAGTCAAAAGTTGTAAAAAGTTGTTGGTGTATTTCTGCCACTAGCATATATTTCAGCTGGAAAGTACAGTACATTATACGTACATTTTAGCATTTTTATTTCAGATTGACTTTTTACATCACTGCTATGAAATATTTTGCCATTACAATTCTGGCTGAAACTCCAAACACTTTTAACATCAACTTCTACAGCTTGATAATTTGAATTGGTCAGTTTCATCCAACATGAATAAAGATCATGTTAGTTAATCAGACAAGTTCATGTTATAGCACAGCACGCTCGTTCATCGTTAGCGAACGGCACAGGATAAAAGGTTTCAACAGCACTGGCTCCGAAACAAAGCTGATGTTCTCTCCTGAACACCTCCATGCGCACCCTGGCTAATTTAGCCATCCCCCATTTGCATGAAAAGCCCATTAACTCCCCACATCACTCAGTTTCTTTTCTATCCGGGCCAGTTATTTCATTATACGGCCCTGGCCGGAGAAACTCAATACTTACCCCCCCAAAAAAGATCTCTACTAATGTTTTTCCCAGCTCCAGTGGTCACTGGTTTTGCATGATAAACCCTGAATTGCAGTGGATATTTCCCCTGCCAAATTAAGGCAGGATTTGAAGCTGAAGGTAATTGTTATCTATATTTAATTCGATGGGATTGCTCTTGCACTCCACATACGGCTGGAATTACAAAGGTGTGAATTTGATGGCGTTTTAATGGCCACTTATGGTATGGGCCTGAACGCTGCGGTGATGGGTTAAGTTCATTTTATGCTCCACAAAACCCACAGTGAGATGTGGTGACCTTTTGTAGTCTCACACTATTTTTGAGTTACTGCAAAGAAGCCGAGGCGTCATTGTGAGTTAACAGAACAGACAGCCCAAAATGTCTCTGCAAATTTCTTTCAGAGTTTGACGCTTGTAATGTGATACAAAACTATTTCTTTATGAAATACAGAGGCTGCTGAATTTCTTTCATCACAGATGTATTTTGCTATGATCAGAACAGATGTTTTAAATCTATGCATAGAAAAAGACCATATTTAGTTTCTTAAATGTCCCTTATTTGTGAAATGTAACTTTCTCCATCTCATTTCTTGTCTAGTAAGCAAGGTCATGTGGATTGGAAAAATCCTGCTCTATATCATTTCTTGGCTGCATCCAAAAACTGAAAAATGCTGCCTTCGGACATATTCCAAGGTGCAGTAGGAAGGCATCAATGTGCAGAATCCAAATTAGATTCACTTCAAAGAGATGCCTTCATCTGATTGATTTTTGAAGGCAACATACATGTATCCTTCACTTCACTTTGATATTCTACAATCCTATGTGTTCTTCCATGATTGTTGAGATAAGAATAAAAAGATGGCACCTGAAAGTTGTCAGTTTGTGTGTAAATATATATTTCGGCAACATTTTTGTACTTTTGTTGTTATTTCTAGAAAGAAATTATTATTTTAGTAATTAAATATTTGTTTAGTTATCACCAAAAATGTTCTATTTTGTTGTCAATCATTAAACAATCATTTCAGATGTCTGAAATCAGTTTAATGAGCTGCTTTCATGTATAAAGCACTGTTTTCTAATGCAGCCCTTGTTGTTTAACTTGAAATACTTCACATTATGGAAGTTAAATGTGTCCTGAATGCAGGTTCAAAGTGATTCTTCTAAACGTGTAAACATTCTAGCTTTGTGTTGATTTTTTGTGGTTATCTCTTTATTTTTCAATGGCAGTTTTTTTGTAAACCTATTTAAAAACCAATTTTTTTTTTAATGATTCCATTTTTTACACAGAAATAACACACTTCACCTTTAAGTTTCTGTGAGAAAAAAAAATAACACAGAGTATGGCTTCTGAACAAATCCTGCAGCACCTCCTGATTTGAGGCTGTGAGTTGTGAGGTCAAGAATATTGTCAAAATGCATTAACCTTCAAATTAGCCTGAGGAAATTTCTGTATCTTACATAGACATGACTAGCATTTTATCTATATTGGTTTTCCTAGGCTTGCAAATACACCTCATGGGGCCGACACACAATATCAGAAAGTGCTGACATGTGAAAGACCCTCTGAATCAATCCAATCTAAAGTCAATATCCACAAACAGGCCAAGACACAAGGTTTTTTTGGATAAGGATTAAGGCTAACTAAACATGCATTACACAAGTATGCAAAACAAACACTAATGCTTAGCCAATGCATTGCAAGTGTCTTGTTAAACAACTCTTGGTAACAAGACTCAGTACTCAAGGGTGGGATAGAGTTGCAAGATAGAGAAGCGAAAGCGTTGTTGTTCAGGTAGCTAGCTATAAACATGTTGACAGTGTACTGTAGCTAACTTTGGCTTTCTTTGCAAGATTATCAAACTATTGCTCCGCCATGCCATTATCCTACCTGGGGTAGATAATTGGTTGTACAAGTAGGTTATGCTAATATCTGTAGTAATGGCAATGTAATTTATTTGGAATTACATTTTGGAAAGCAAATTCCAGCTTTGAAGATAGAAGTGTCTGTGTTCACATATTAACGTGTTCTTCATGACTTAAAAGTTAAAGGAACACTTCACTGTTTTTGAAAACAGGCTAATTTTTTAACTCCCCCAGAATTAAACAGTTGACTTTTTCAAATCCATTCAGCTGATCTCATGTTCTGAAAGGAGCAATTTTAGCTTTTTTCCTGACTCTTCTGTACGTTGTTACATCATGTACCAACATAAAATGAAAAGTTGCAATTTTCTAGGCCGATATGGCTAGGAATATCATGTACCGTACCATGGATGCAGCAGGAGCAATTATATTACCCAGCACCGGAAAATAGTCTTCAGCATTTTCAGAGGCTGCGTATTATCATTATGCCTGCTGCATTCCTTGATTATTATGCTGGAATAAGATATAGTGCCTAGCCATATCGGCCTACTTTTAATTTTCTGTTGGTTTTAGTTTATGACGAAACTACAGCTTAGTCAGGTTTAAAATAGGAAAAATATCTAAACCCTAGTGGTTAGTGGGCTGATATACCCGAGTTCGATTCCCGTCCCAAGGTCCTTTGCAGATCCTACCCCACTCTCAGACTTTTATAAATTAAAAAAGTATTTCTAGGAGAAATTGGTCATACAATGGTTGGAGGTGATTCACCATTGGAGAGTTACTGAGATCCCAAACTCCATTCTACCCTTGAACGAAGCAATTAACCCAGGGTTGCTGCAATGGGACCATTTCCGCAATTGTTTTCCTGTAAGTCACATTGCATAAAAGAGTTAGCTAAATTGCATTAGCAATTTTACCATACAGAATAATCAAATAATAGCTTGAGGACATTATTTTGGAGTAATATGTGTGTTACATGTTTGCCTTCAGGTCTTTGAACTCTAACATAGCATTTTGTAGAGGTGAAGCACTATGGGAATGCCAACCAACAACGCTCAATTGATGCTCAACGTTACTGGTGGAAGGGCACACAGCACTTAAAAGATCAGACCACCAGCGTCAGATAACCCCTACTAGGCACTGCCATGGACACGGATCGAACTAATGAGCAGCCGAAAGCATTTTGCATTATTGTCCACCTGGGGAAAATCATACATGTGCAAGATATTATGTTTGTCTCCTCAACAGCAGAGGTGGGTAGAGAACCCAAAAACATTCTATTCATAAAGAAATCCTGAACTTAATGTCACATGTTCCAAAAATATTTTGTTTCCAACACTGCAATAAATCATTATATTAGAATTATTTCTAAAGGATCATATGACAGATTTGCATGACTGAATTAAATTACATTTTAAAGTATATTAATTATATTATAGGCTAGGCCTATGTGTAGGACTTTATAACCTTTGTCACGGAAAAGAGTGAAAACTCCTCACATGATCGCTTCTGAACATAATGAAACAAATGCGGATCTTCTTCCGTCTCTTCATGTAAACAAATGTTCTGTACTGTAAGCGTAAATATTATTTGTGTCTAACGTTAGGCAAGGCAAAAGAATGACTCAAAAGAATGAATCACTCATGAGCGAATGGGCATCATTAATTGCCCAAAGAAAAGTAGACAGCGTGTTTGGAATAAATGGAAGTATTTTTCACTAGCATTAAAATAAAGTAACGAGAGGAGCATCACCCACAGTATCAAAGCAAAAGTACAGTTTTTTGAGTAAAAGTACCCATCTTTAAATATACGCTAAAAGTATTAGTTACCCAAAAAATTTACTCAAGTAATTGTAACGAAGCAAATGTAACTCGTTACTACCCACCTCTGCTCAACACGCTGCATGATTTGAGGTATTCATTAAAGGGTGTTCAAATCCCTAAACCTTTGTGGGCAACAGTAATGCTTAATACTTAATTATATCGAGTAAAAGTAAGAATACAGACTTATCATGAGTTGTTTAGACCAGGGATTGAACCCCAGTTTGAAAACGCCTTATTTAGTTTCCTTATTTTAGTGTTTTTTAGCTACTTCTATGCATTTACTCATGTAATTGTAAATGTAAAATGTGATCAGCTTGGTGAGAAACTGTGGAGCAGCAACTGAACAAGTCAAACTGAGTAGGAGTAATAGACATAAAAAAGCGAAATAGTTTACAATGCTAATAAGTAGGCAATAGAAACATGGGCAGCTGAGTCAAGTGGAGAGTTCGGTGAATGCCACAGCAAGCCTCGGGGTGCTCTACTCTTACTTACAATCAATTATTTTCCAACTCGCTCTCCTTCTCAAACTAGTTAGTTTATTTCTCTGTTCTCCTCTTAGTTATGTTTAGAGGCAGATTTCTGTAGTTGGTGATTTGATTGTGTATCAGTTGCATCCTTTCCAATTGTTTTCTCTCTCCCGGATATACAGTATAAACCCCAGTGGGTTTGTAAGTTGTGCTCCATTGTGCCCCCAGTGTCTCATGGGAAGTATGATCAGGCTTATGAGAGCAGTGCAACCCAAGGCCAAGGTCTCTCTATATATACTGTTTTATTTATCTTTTGTTTTTTCCCTTCCTTTTGCTTACTTATGTACATAAACCATCATTTGTATAAAAAAATTGCAAATTTTTCATCGGTAATTTATAATCCAACCAATTATCCAAAAATATGGTAAAACACTGCTGCTGTGTCACTTATAATAGTCAGCAACACAACATAATTTTGAGAGGTTTGTGCTGTGGATTGAACTAGAACAGCAGCAGGAACATCTATATTTGCTCCATGGTAAATTGATGTTAATAATGTAATGTCATTTAATTTACAGTGCATAGTGAATGCGTTGTAGAAGCATAAGGAACATTTGTGTTCACTTATACTGGTGATTTAATTTGTAACTGCTTTCAGATTATGCTTTTTTTTAATCTGTAACTGTGATAAGTGTTTGCATGGGGTTTTAACTGCAATGTTTAATCATGTTACTGTGTAATTTAACAATTTATATAAAGGAAAAGCACATAAAACGGCTTTGCAAGGTCAACGTTTATTCTAGTACACATAACAATAAAATCCAATCAGTTTATGAGTGCATTTTCACCCTAGGAATCATTGGAAAAATGTGCCTCAAACTAAATTTCAGGTCCAAAAATGTTCATGTACATAAAAATCACTGCAGTTTCTAGCTGAAATGAACACTAGTGGGAGTAAAGGATCAGCAAATTCATTTTCATGCAAATTATGATTATGAGGAAGACTGTCAATCATTAAAGATTTATTTTCATGTAGATCCTTGCACAATAGTGTTATGATCTCTAAACAATCTGATTTGTAAACATTTGCATTACATTTTTTGTTGTTGTACAACCCATTACCAGCTTTTAAATCTCACATTTGCTTATGTAACATATGTTACTTTTAAATGCAATTTGGCTATTTGGGGTCACCATTGACTTCTATTTTAGTGGGGAGTGACCAATGACCAATGGGAAGTCATTGGTCAAAACAGCAGAACAAAGAAATTCATACAGATTTAAAACTACTGTAGATTGAGTAAATAATGACAGAATTTTCATTTTTGTGTAAACTTTTTCACACTCCTAACAGGACATATGTACAATGGTAATAAAACATGGTAAGACTGTTCTTTTGTTAAAACAAATGTGATAACTGAACTTCGTACGTGTCGCAAAACTTGCAAGAAGCACCATAATATCCCGTTTTCCCAAAGAGCCTGGGTTGCATTTTACTGAAAATCCTGCTGACCGCAGCAATCTCTCATTCATTCCTATGCAAACCTAATGAACTGCAGGGCTGCAGGAAACGCTGCTCAAACTCCATACTTTCTCTTGTTTTCCTCTCTATTCGTCTTCTCGACCTCTTTCTGTATCTCCACAGTCTTTTTTTCTCTCCTCCCACCGCTGTCTCTGGGAATGGCTCGGGCAACAGCAGTGATACAGTAGAGGCTTCTGTAACTCTATTAATCTGCCCGTGTGAGAGATACTGTAGCGGTGTACAGTGCGCCAGGGCTAAAATTAGCTTACGCGTTGAGGCCTGCTGTTTCACAGTGCCCTGACCCATCACCATTCCAGCACTATCTCACATACACGCATGCTTAGTACACTCACACACCACTAAAACACACACATACCGTATCATCACAGACTGTATCTATAGTAACATATATAAAGAATCAAACTTACACAGATGCAAATCTGGAGTATGAGATGAACACTTACTAAGTACTGTATCAAATGCAAGTAACAATTGAACCTTTTTAATGTTTTGTAATAGGTTCAGTTTTACTGACATACAGAAATCCTATCTAAATCCCAGAATGCATTGCGACAAGGTCAGTGTTCATTTTCATTTAATATGGCACATGGAAATGTCAACATTGTAATAAATGTAACATAATGGGGTGCAATTATGCATTGCATTATTAGCATTGCCACAAGGGGCATTTTAGAATATGGTCAGATATTGTCATGGCGGAACAAAATGTCCAAGCAAACCTTGCTAAGACTCCAGACAATTTGTGGCAAGGTCAGTGGTCATTTTCAACTTTGTGTCATAATATAGTGCAAGTATACATTGCATTATTAGTATATCCACAAGGGGCACTAGAGTGGCAATTAGTAAAAACATTCTTCTTCTGAGATCAGCTGCTGTCATGGTTGCGCAAAATCTTTCTGAGAAAACTAGTTAAAGTTAGATCAAGTTTACTTGTTTATTGTTAGCGATCTGAATAGCATTAAGCTTAATGGCACAGAGGCTGTATTTGTAAAAAGGCTGAGTACTGTATGTATTATAGTCTACTACAACATCAGCCAATCATTTACATTCTTGTGCATAAAGTATGCCCTCTAAAGTTGCACAGTTATGTAGACCAGCACACCTCATACACTAACACAAAATTCAAATAGACTTACTTTCTCGCAACACAACATGCATACACAGATTGAAGCTAAGAACATCTAAGGGTCAGCTGCTTTAGGACCCAGAAAATACATGAAAAGGGGAAAAAGAAACAGGATTAACAAGAAAATGCATGCTAGCCTGTTAGCATTGCTAATGTTTCGTAGTTCTGAATGGATACAGAGAGACATCCGGCTGGGTGCTATTTATCATCTAAACATTAGTGAAAAAAATAAATAAGGGCGGAAAGCAGCAGATTGTGTAACACAGTGATTATAACTATGATCAAAACAGTGTTAGCTTTGCTAACGTTCAACTTTTTTGGGGCCTAGTAGTTTCTAGCAGACAAGAGACTATGATTTTAATGTAGTATTTCTGTACCTAGAAGAAATTTACCTTCTTTCTTTATTTGCATATTATCTGAGGCCTATAAACACACGCATTATAACATGATACAACAACACAGGCTAAATTATGATTTCAGGAACAGTATTTAAATAAATCAATTTTGAATTATGACTTATTGTGATACAGTTCCTCATATAGTTCATGATCTCAGAATGCTTTTATATTTGTAAATGAAAACATTTTCATGTTTTCCTCATATAACCACATTCATATGTACTGTGTTTTTTTTTTGATGTAGTAGACTTGCTCAGTAGCTCACCTGGTACAGCACTACATTTGTAGCAGGAGTGCTGGGGTGATATTATTTTGCATAAATGTCACCACAGGAATGTTTTTTACAGGGATCTTGAGTTGCAATATGAATATCATGGGACGAGGAGAGATAGAAAGCGATTTGTGGGAGATAAAGATAAAGACACATTCTGATTGTCTCAATCAGATTTGCGTATGTGAATCTCTAATCCTCATTACTGAGTTTATTAGTCAGTTCCTGAGTGGGGTTCACAGATGCTAACAGAATTAGCTTTATTGTTATAACAGCTCTGTTAAAGACAATGCATTCATGCGTAGTTCACAGTTTAAACGTTTCTTATATGTTTCTAATCCAGTACTGCATGCTGACATGGCTTCTGTCACTCTACTTTGACATTGTGTATGTGCATAACCTCTATTAAAGGTTATTAAGGATTAACAGGGACTAATTTGCTGGGATTAAAATCCACGACTGAACTCATTACAATGACAAAGAAAGAAAATAGTGTCAGATAATTTAGTTTATTTTGTAATTATATATATATACTGCACATATTTTAAAATGTAATTTATTCCATTGATGCAAAGCTGAATTTTCAGCATCATTACTCCAGTCTTCAGTGTCACATGACCCTTCAGAAATAATTCTGATATGCTGACACTGATCATGCATTTGTATTAATGCTAATCTTTAATTAACAATAGGAATCTCAAAATGCTTTACCAAACAGAACGATATTGGTGGTATAACATCATGTTGATGTGGCATTACGCATCCATGTTTTGCTTACCGATTTCAGGCTAAGATGCATCTTGTTTAAGAATCTTTACACACGCTAACAAGCTAAATGAAGTGGAAGGGCTTTGCACAGAAGAGGAAATGTGACTCACTGCGTTTGCTTTGAGGGGTTTTCACTGTTCCAGAGGAAGAGGGCTTTTTACAGTGTGCCTGGCAAGCAGCCGTATGGAAATGACATCAGCCTCTCTGCGCTCAGTGAGGGCCTGTGAACCGGACCCCCGTGGGGTGACAAAGAATGGGCCAGAACTTTGAGCACAGCCTCACCGGCTGTCATTAAACCTTCTGATTCAGCCCATTACAGAGCCATTTAGCACTTTCACGTCCTACTCACACTGACCTGACAGTCTAAGAGAGAGTGGGGCTGATGGGTAGCCTGCTGTCACTGAAATATGTGTGAAAAAAGGGGGGAAAAAACAAAGATGAGGGGTTTATTGGAGAGAGGAAGAATGGTGATGAAAGAATAGATTTAAATTATGGTGAGATGAATGTACTCTAAGACAGTAGAAAATGGTTAGTATAAATGCAATGTAATGTAATGTAGGAATGCACAATACTTTACTATTACTATTCATTTTTTATAAGCTGATTTTGTGTACAGTATAAACTGTTATAAACAGTGCAAACTGTTTTTGTCATTTGTCATTATCTGTTCAGAATCATGAGTTTAAATCCCAAACTTCTGGCTTTCTTTTCTCAGATTTGACAATTTTTTATTTATAAAGTAGGAGATACCAAATTACTTTTGCAAGAAGAAAATTCAGAATAGTGAGATAAAATAGGTAAATGTTTTAGGTTTAAATAAAAATATAGTTTTAAATATAGGTTTCAAATGGAGTCTTTGATGACAGTTTTCTACAAAAAATATTTCCATTCAGTTTCTGACATCTAAAGGCACAATGCATTTTATTTATTTATTATTTGTTGTCATATTGCATACAATTGTTACTAGTGTTTATATATTGGCAAATATAGGAATGTTAATCTCCTATGTTAATTCATTTATATTGCCTTAAAATGCTAAAAACACATTTCCACTGCTCTGTAATCTTAAGCAAATTTTAAAATGAGTATCCATTTTCATGTATAACAATATTGTGTTATTGTTGTGTACATTACAATATAGGATTATTGTAGTAAACTGAAACTAAATCTATTTAAAAAACATTTTTTATAATAAATATAAATATGTTAAATGAAATAAAACATAACTTTCAAGGCAACACTTCTTATTTTTATTAAGTTTAACTTGATGTACTAAAATAACTAAAATTAAAACTGAGAAAGAACATTTTTGAAAATGACTTTTCATGCAGCACTAAGTGAAAAAAAACATCCTATAAAGTTTTAAGTCATTTTTAAAACGAGTCCCAAGCCATTTCATGTCAAAATGTAACATTAGCATATTGCCGGCCCACTTGTTGGTCTGAATGAAAATGCAAATTCATTATTGCCTTTTGGAGTGTTAAAAACGTCTTGGTTACGTATTGTAACCCTCGTTCCCTGAAGAAGGGAACGGAGACGTCACGTCGAGACCGACGAA
>JAUMHI010000067.1:3684530-3699532 GCA_032359435.1 Enteromius unitaeniatus
GTCTTTTTGGATATTATTAGACTAATCTGACGAATTACACACTTAACTGTGAAACATTATTTTAATGCTATGTTAGCTGGAGTAACTCTCAGATGGGTTAGTCACTTTTTGAGGTCCCCCTGAAACATTTCCATTGTGGTCCGTGCTATTCGCAGCGCGTTTGTGTGTTTGCAGCACCTGTGTGGTCAAACTGATAAAGATGCTTTCTTAATGTCTTGTCGTTTTTTTCTGTTTACATGTGTTTTTTTCTGTTTGCATGGGTTTTGTGAAGTTTGCAGCGCGTTGAGCTCTCTCGGCCACCGTACTTTTTTGAATCCCTCTTTTACATTTATTTAAACAAAATAAATCATATTGTAATATCATTTTGAGTGCTCCACAGAAAAAGAAAAATCATATGCTGTGCAACATCAAGGTGAGTAAATGATGCAAAATTTCTATTTTTCGCTTGAACTGTCTCTTTCAAAGGAATGCAAATCCAAGTTGTTAAGCATGAAAATATGCAGAAAACAAATAAAAAGCAAACTGTAGAGTTCACTAAGCTCAGACCTAGTAAAAATGTTTTAGAACTGTCCAGACTGTGACCTAACAGAGGTTGTTTTCTCTGATGAGTCCCTGATGTTATTTAGCAACTACAGAGATTATTAATTCAAGCCAAGGTAACGATCAATAAAAACATTCCTTGAGTCGCTGCCGCATCTGTGTGTGTTGAGGATTTGGCAACTCAACCCTGTCGGCTATGTTTTACCTCAGAGCACAAAAACATCTGACACTTCGATTACTGAATTTCAAAAGCTTTGTCAAGAGAAGGCAGCTGATCCAAAGGTCATCTCGCTGCAGCGTCTTTCACCAATGGAATAAATGCATTTTCTTTTTTTCAGAAACACAGAAAAAGTCTACGAAAGTTCAGGGGTTGTCAGCGCATCATGATCAGTGCACTGAAATCTGTGACTTCCTGCTGAATTCTAATGTATCAAATGAGGGGAAGAGGCCAGAGAGATTAATATATGGGATATTTAGAAAGCATCACATTTCACCATAATCTGGCTTCCGCTTTCGGTTAAGAATGGAGGAGCAAACAACAAACGTGTTCGCTCACGCTCGTCTGTCCATCTGTCGAGCATTTCAAGCTTGTTTCTGACTTTTGTGGAATTCTGATGTTTGTTACGTGGAATTGGATAAGATATCTTTATCCTATAAAATCTTTTCAAATCTAATGAGAGTAAATCACATGGACAGAGATCATTCTTTAATCTTCTATCCATTAGTGGGTTTTCCTGTAAGCCACAGCATGATGTTGGTGATTTATGGCCTTTGGAAAAAGATCTATTGTTCATTTTATACTTTTATATTATATAACTAGAATAAAATCTGGACATCACAATATATATAGTATCTACCCTCTTTGGAAATTAGTGGTTTAATACCTAGCAACTGCATAGCAATGCTCTGGAACCATATGAAAACACCTATGAAACCATGTAGCAGTGTCCCAGCATCCACCCATACACTCTTGCAACCACTTGGACCACCCTAGCAACAGCACATAATCTAACAACCACCTATGTAACCAACCAGAATAACCTTGCAACTATATAGCAATACCCTAACAAGCATCTTAAACTCGCTAGCAACCACTGAGAACACATCAACAATCTATTAAAACTGTTTAGAACACCTTAGCAACCTCTTAGCAACCATCCAAGGTACTGTAGCATCAAGGCAGGGACTTGCACTTCCTTAACTGTAAAAGTCTAGATTCTTTCTGATATTTTTATGGTTCGTTTCAGTGCTGGGGAGGAACACAGGCTCTCACGAGATGTTTAAAACATGTGCTGAGTCTGGTGTCGTGGTCTGGAATGAGTGCTGAAGTGGAACAGAAATGAGTTAGGATTTTTGCTGGCTGATCTCTCCATCTTTACGTGCCCTAATGTGGCACATCCTCCCTGTGTGTCGCAGCTCGGTCTGGGCTGGGTTGGGCTCGGCCGGTCTGGGCTGCAACGGGTCTATTTTAGTCTCAGAAGCGTGATAACCTCCCCTGCTCTTTTAATCTGAGGCCTGAACAAGACACAGAGCAGCTCTTTTAATTCACTTCTGCCTTCGTCTGTCAGTCAAAACAGTGCACAGCACTGACAAAAAGTGCAATAATCCTTACTGCACCTACATTTAGTTTGATTAAATTAAATTAAATTAAATTAAATTCATTTATATGGTGATTTCTGAAGGAGAGAATTACAACAGAATCTTTACAAGCCTATTAATAAAAACATGAGACAAAAGTCCTATTTTACATTAGCAGCTTACATTGTGTGTTATTGTAAATCCGTCCTGTGTGGAAGGTTTCTAAAACAAACACTGAAACCTATCATGCCCAAGGCCTCATATTTCAATGCTAAACAGAACTTATTTATGGTCTGAGGGTAGAGGCAATCGATTCTTGGATGTAATACAAGAACATGGAACAAAACAACAACACAATCTAGCTGGCTTCTGTTAAAACAGCATTGCTCTCATTAGCAGCAATCAGGAATGACAAACTTTTCATTAAAAAAATTGTTAAAATACCTAAATTCCATGCATAGCTTTTCTTTTTGATATATGATTAATTTATCCGATTTCTCTCAGCTCTGAACAGTTCATTTGTTATATGTGTAACATTAAACTAGGTAGATCTTGTTCAAGCTTCCCGCTTTCATTGATGCATCATTCTGTACGTTCTCAATATGAACAATAAGAGCCATTAAAAATGCAACTACGGGAAAGCTGGATCGATTATATTCTTTCATATACTGCAAGTCCAATGCAGTGGCCACAATATAGTGCATGAAATATTTAGTTGCCAATATCTGAACTGATTAGCAGTCTTTTTGAAAGCAAAGAAAAATATAGCGAGATGCACGCCAGGTACAGAAAACATGGTAAAAGAACAGATGTCAAAAAGTTCAATGTTCATATTGATATTTTATATACCAGTTGAGCAGGCCTTGTTTACCAGTAAATATCTTTGAAAATCAGATAAGTTGACTTTTGATAACACTGTAAAAAAACAATCGGTGGTTGCCGAAATTAGACTGTAAAAGATATTGTAACAACATTTTAGGTTTTACTGTTTTAAGTTAAATTTACATTTTAATACCGTAATTTTATTAACTGATATAATATTAATATATGAACCAAAGCCCATCACAAGCAGCTTTTAAATAGTAATGTATAAAGAAGGTGATCAGTGTCATTCAAACAAAAAACACTCAATACCATCATGGTGAGACTGATTAAACTGAAATATGCAAAAGAGAAAAAACATTAATTTAACAACATTACATGTAACATACAACCCTAATAAACATAATTATTTCAAAGAAAAAACATTATACGTTTTTTCCCTGTACGTTTAACAGGAATTTACCATTAACAGGTTTTTACCGTAGAATTTTTACAGGGTTTTTTTTGTGTATGACTTGTTTTCAGATAGCAGATCTTGAATTCATTTTTTCTCCAAAGTGCCCATATTAGACAAAAAACTAAGAAAGAAACACTTATCGCCTGTTATTTCCATCTGGCAACATCACTACGATAGCCACAACTTCGAAAGCGGCCAAGACACCATCCACTATCCCTAATTATAGAGCCTAAATTACCAGAGTTAAATTATTGATCAAGGCCACAGTTAATGGTTGTGTCAGATAGTTGATCTCCCATGATTCAAATGCCAAACTCCTGATCCCAGACAACATCGCTCAGCATGTCTGTGATCATTCACACAAATGAACATCCTCATGTTGGTCGGAATGGGAAATTCATTCCCTTCGACACTCAGGGAACCTTAGATAGTTCCTGTAAAACAGTGCCTTTGGGGTAAATATAATGGTGTGTAATGTTTGATGTAAAATGATGACCTGGCACGATCATCTTACAGGTTTGACATTTCAGTAAGTACATATATTCAATTATTTATATTATCGGACATTTGAAAACATGACATAGATACAGGTTAACCACAGCATGTTATCTTAAAGGAGGAAGCAGGAACTTAGAAGTTAAAAATAGTGTTCTTTATCAATACGTATTTCATTATTTATCATCAAATGTACAATGATCTGAACATTGTTCATACATAATTTTATATAATTGTATAATAATTGTATATATATATATATATATATATAACAAAATTATTACATTAACAAAATTTTTGTATTTTGTATGTGGGTCAAAGACGTCAAGATATCTGCATCAAAAGAAATTTACAAAAGTGATTTTTTTGTCAGTAGAAAGCACTTTAAATGTAAATGTTAAGTAAAGTGTCTATTTTTAAGGTTTCAGATTTTTGGAGAATAAAATGTTGAAATTTGGTTGAAATAATGTTACATTGTCATTTTACATTGTATTACATTGTAAATATTTAGTAGCAACAAAAAATTTATTGGTAGTCAGAACATGTGGGCTAAATTTATATATGAATCCTCCAGCTGCTGCAAGATCTGAGTGACTGTCTAATGTTTCAGTGATGTCTCCATCTCAAACAGACTTCTGTAACAGACTAAAAATGTTGCTCCACTCTGTTCTTATGTTTGGGGGGGTTCGACTGTCCTCATAGCTAAAAAAAGCATCTGAGACTGCCAGAGCTGTCTGATCTCTTAGTATAATCAAGTCTACGATCAAGAAACTTTTTTTCTTTTTGGTCTTGCAGCACAATTGACGCATCCAGGCTCAAAGGTTTCTGACACAATCATGTCAAATCACAGCAACTCTAAAGTGCAAGATGATAAAATTCCAGCTGCGGTATTCAAAGGAAGAACGAGACTGAAATTTTGATTAGTTAGACGTTGGGCAGTCAGCATCATTTTACAACTAACTAATCCATTCTGAGGTTTAAAGCAAGAAGCTACTTCATTAACCTCTAACACTGTCTCTAATCTAAAGGACCATATTTAGCCATGCTGGCTTATTCATTCCAACGGGAGCACTGCGCTGCGCACACACACACAGAGAGAGAAATGCATGCAGATATCACACACACATACACGCTGTACTGTTCCAGTGACAGATAGGTCGCAGTGTAATACCAGCAGAGAGCCTAAAAGCACATTGATTTAAAAATGGCTGACATCTCTCTCTCTCTCTCTTTCTGTTTCTCTCTGGTGTCTCTGGACCAGTACTCTTCCTGCTTCCACATTTAAAAGGATTCCTGATCCCATTTGACGTCTATATCTGCAGAATTTCAATGCGTCCAAAATAAGTTACTGGTAATCCTTTATGCACTTATCTTGTAAATGTTTTTTCTGAATTTGAAGGCCATGTGGATATGGAAAAATTATATTATGCAATATTATTGCACCCTCAGATATTCTCATCCAATCAAATCAAACCCCGCCCTACATGATTTCTTGCTGGAATATTTTAATTTACAGGTATGTCGTATTGTTTTATGCTTATCAAGGCTGCATTTTTTTATCATGTAAAAACAGCATTATCAAAACTATTACAATTTTAAATTGTAAAACAGTTTTCTAATTGAATACATTTCGAAATATAATATAATTGTCAAAATATAATTTTTAGTAGTAAATTTGTATTTGAAATATAACAGTTTGTAATATTTCTTTACTGTCACTTCTGAACAATTAAATTAATTATTGCTGAATAAGGTATTCATATATTTATTAACATACTATAGCTTTTTTGTAAAATTGTTTTACACACACACACACACACACACACACACACACATATATATATTTAATTGCATCCAAAATAAAGGTTTTTGTTTACATTATATATGTATGTGAACTCTATATGTTCATTATGCATATTAAAATACACATATGAATTTTTATGCGTCTATTTATATATACATGCATGTGTTTTTATTTATATATAAATAATAAATACATACAATGTACACAAACTTTTATTATGGGCGTGATTAATCATGATATATAGTTAATACATTTATATTTAATATATCAACACACACACATAAACATATAAATGTGTGTTTCTAAAATGTTAAACATGTATACAAGATTAAAATATTTCAAAATTAAAACATAATAGTGTGATAAACAGTGAAAAACTATTATTTAATATTTACAAAACTATCCATAAATATTGCAATAGCACAGCAATATACAAGATTCAGATGGTCAATTTTGTCCGTAAAAAAGTGTTATACCCATTACTCAAAATGGTTAAAAATACAGTCCCTAGTAGTCATAAATAGAATAGCACTGAAGCCAAAGTGGTGTGAAGAAGGAAGTCTGTTGTGTGAAGGGAACAGGAGTAGGAGGATGGAGTGAAGTCCATTCATCCCCATCTCTCTCTCTCTCTCTCTCTCTCAGACTGAACTCAGCTGTGGATCTATAAAGCAATGGAGTAGAGCTTAAACTGATCCTGGTTCGTTCACTCTACTGGCTGGGAATGTTGTGTATATTCCAAAGGTGGGGTGAGAGAGGAAGGCAAGCACTCAGTGGAGCGACAGAGAGAGAGAGAGCTGCAGAAAAAGGACTTGCAGCAGTCGCTACAGGGATAGTGTGTTCTGAAGAGAATGTCAGTTCATTAGGAAGAAGTCCAGTGTGCTTCTGTCCACTGTTGAAGGTCATCTGCCAAATGAGTAAATTAAATATAGAGCGATGGTAACAGATAGAGAAAAAAGAGGGTGGATAGAGAGACTTGGCAGCAATTTGGCAGTGCTCATGTTTACTGAGACTGCAGTCTGGACGGATTAGGACATGATAGAAACATAGAAAGAGGCAGAAAGATCATGGAAGAAGATCTGCAGTGGTAAGGCAGGTTTTGCAAGATTTTGATGAGAAATAGTTTAGTTTTTATTGGGATCTCTGGCATTTGATTACAGAATTTAATGTCTTGGCAAACCTCAGAAAAGTATGTGATGTTGAGATCTCTTTTGAAACTCTAAATATGAATGTAAGATTCCTTTACTTACTGAGAGAAAGAGGAGAGGCAGACAGCTTTAGTGAAAGTCTTCATTTGCTTTGCATTTCATTGCTGTCTATGAACAACTCTTAAGAGCTCTTTATAACAAATCAGTCACAAACGATTATTAATGACTCAGTCTGAACTAGTGTTTACTCATTAAATCAGCAAGAGCAGTTCATCTCCATTGTTTTTAATTTTTCAAGTGTTGGTACATTTTTCATATACAGTACTGTGCGAAAGTATTCATACCCCTTCATTTTCCCCCCAAATTTTGTTATGTTGCTGCTTCATGTTAAACTGCTTTAAATTACTTTTTTCCCCACAACAATCTATACAATATACACCGTAACTGTACAGCAAAAAACATATTTATTAAATATGAGATATATGTCCCAGCTAATGGTATGAATATTTATGAAATGAAACTATTTTAGTTTTATATTTTTAATAAATTTGCAAAGGTGATAAAAACCTGGTATTTGCTGTACAGTTATGGTGTATAGAGTGTAGACTGATGTGGAAAAAAAAGTAATTTAAAGCAGTTTAACATTAAGGCCGCAGCATGAAAAAAGGTGAAAATAATGAAATACTTTCATAAGTCACTGTATATGAAAAATGTAATAACATTTAAAAAAAGAAAAAACAGTGGAGATGAATATTTCAAAAAGCTTTATGTTTTTGCTTAGTATATAGCTAATATATAAGTCTAGAGTGAAAGTGAAACTAAACTAATTAAGAGCTGGTTCTTTATAACGAGTCTTGAACCCTTATATTATTTAATTAACTAAATGAATAGAAGCATTTATACTTAATGAACAGTGAATTTTTATTTTTTATTTGTTTTTTATTTATCATAAAAAGTACTATAAAAAGTATTATATTTTTTGCTTAATATGTAATTAAAACCAGGTATTGAGGATTTATTAAAACGCTAAAAGAATTGTTATTAAAATCCTTTTTTTTCTAGATTTATGGTGTCTCCTCTACTTTTAAGATTAAGATTTTTCAAATGTAGGTGGAACTGAATGAAAGAATCAATGACTCCTAAGAGCCAGTTCTTTACAACAGATCAATCACAAATGAATGATTCAGTCTTGAACTCATGCTGTTTACCTCACTAAATCAGTATGAGCTCTTATTCACAAATTGTATATTTTTGTTTAGTAGTATATACTGTTAAGACTTATAAACTTATTAAGGATGAACTTAAGTACTAAAAGACTCGTTATTGGAATTGAACTTGTTTTTTTGTGTTTACTTGTTTTTGTGGCATCTGCTTTTGCTAATCGTTTCAGAGAGCAAGCATAACAGAGCAGCAAATGATTATTTCAAATTACCAAGATCTGTAAATTCATGTCTGGACGACACTCACGCACGGTTGAGCCATGAAAGAGAAACACACAAACATGAAAGAGGGTGAATAAAGAGGCTTAATTTCTCCTGAGAGTGTAACACCGCAAAGACTTCTTAAAGGAGGATTTGAATTTTCTACCCTCTTTCTCTGAAGAGCATCTGTCCTGTTTTTAGTGTCACTCTCTCTATCGCATGTCTTGCTGCATTACTTAACAGCTCTTGGTCTCTGTGCAAAATTCCAGCAGATAGGTTCGGGCTTTTCATAACTATGCATAAAAATAATTTCCCCTTGGGCTTCCTTTTCTACCATCTATGTCATCGTCACCATTCCAATATCATTACGATCACAATGAACGTGTGATCGATACAGCTACACTCGAGGTATGAAAATACGTTATTGTATAAAACCTTCTTCACTCATTGTGTCATCTTCAAGATTTGAGTGGATTTTCACTGACGATTGTGTTATTTTTTTACACGTGTGGAAGAAACTATAGCACAGAAGCTCATTTTGTTTTGGCCCGATTCCAACTCATCACACTTTAAGGTGACGATTCTAAAAGGATTACTCCAATTTTAGTTCAGTTCTAGAACAACTTCCGTTAGCCTGAAACCATGCTTCATAAACTTTAGCACATTAGCACGGTTAGCACATTAATATTAGTTGTATAAATGACCACCTTGTTTAAAGATTGCTTTCAGCTACAGTACAAATCGGTAATTGGAAGTTTCCCATGGGAGCATATACAGATGGGCAAAAAATCTGTGACAAATGTAACTCATTCCTTCGCATCAAAAGACATGTCTCAGTACATTAACTCCACAACCCACTTGGCAACAAGACATTAGCGTACCAATACATAATAATGAATCAACCTTGGTGCCATTATGTCATTCCTCAAGATTTTGAGACCCAAACAAATTTGCATCATAGTGCATGTGTTGCCAGATCAAGACTGCCGATCATTTAAATCTTTAATATTAGTGCTTATATGCAATTTTGTGGTGAGTTATGTACTGTACCTACTACGGATATGAGTTATAAATACACAGCTGGATTTAATTTAAGGTCAGATGTAGTATAGATCTGATAAGTGTAGTAGAACATGGGTAAAAGTGCTACTTTGGTGTAGTTACCATTATTATTTAGAAAGGAAGTGAAGTGGGAAAGAAAGAGGGGGACAGAGATGGGAAAGGGTCAGGATTCAAACTCAGGACGAGTTGGCACGATGTCTACGATGTGCACAAAAAATATTGATTCTTTTTACTTCTTAATGTACATAGTTGGTGTTTTTATATGTGCGATTTCTCATTACGTAATATTTAAAAGCATTAAAATTAAGTTACCCTTTCAGTCAAATTACTTCGACGTTACATAGGGGAACTCGCCAGAAAGACCTATCTGCTTTGAGCTTTTACTAAAGGCCAATGAATATTGGCGCGCACAGTGCATATGCAGCTTTTCGCTTCAGAGCTGTTGCTTGGAGCTGGAGATCCCTGGGCTTTTGAGAGGTTCTACGAGAAAGGTGAAGGTGATCGTTGGAGAAGTTCCCGCAAGACCTGCTCTCTCGTCAGGCTCCCCTCGCGCTCTTCCCGTGGTAGGTCGTTAGACTGTAGCAAGTTCACGGCTGCCAAGGCGAGACACCTGGGGGACCTCCAGGTGACGGTTCAGAATGCTTCGTCCAGTGCTCCAGCTGTGCAAACTTCTAACGCCCTGCGCAGTCCCGTGGTGTTCTCAGAGGAGACCGCTCCCCCTGCTATGGCAGGCCGGAGTGTGTCCTTCGGGGCACCCCGTGAGGTTGAGATGTCTTCTGCACCATCAGAGGGTGAGTCTGATGGTGAGGCGGCCGCTGCGCCGGACAGTCGTCGCCCTGCGGCATTTCCCAGGCTGGCGACACTGTCGGGGACTAGGCCCAGGAGTTCGCGGCAGTTTAGAAGCAGACAGAGGCGATGTCCCACATCCTGCCTTGTCGAGCAGCCTCCTGTTCCCCGAGCGCTCCTCCGCCTGCTCGTCGCCGAGGGCGTCCCCCTGCGGCACCCAAAGTACCATTTGCTCCGACCCCAGCCGAAGCACACGATGCCAGGCTGGCTGCTGAGAGGCAGCGTCATCGAGTTGGCCGCGGGCGCGGGACCCCTCCTGCTCAGGGGCCGGCCAAGAACACCTGGAGGGGCGGGAAGTGCTCCTGAGACAGGCAGCCCGGGGGTGATGAGATCTGCTCTTAGGTGGACGTCGAGACCATCTCCGTCCCCACTCCTAGAGGAGGGCCAGAAGACTCTGTGCATTCAGCTGCCGTCTTCCCATGGGTCGGCGGTACCCACAATTTCACAGAAAGAGCAATTTCTAACACAACTTTTGTCTTTACAGATGCTGACCCAGGACGCTGTGTCGCCAGCGCGGGAGCCAGGGAGACAGGTAAGCGCTGTGAGATGCAGCCAGACGCTTCGTCTCTGTCTCTGTCGCCCCTCATACGGACCGTGGGGAGGTTGAGAAGGTTACGTGCAGATTCCTCTGCTAAAGAATTGGAAAAGCTAAAAATGTCTCTCCAGTTGGCAGGGGGATCTCCGCGTAACACGGCCCTAGAGTGTGGCCTGTTCTATGGGTGTTCCCATATGTAACGTCGAAGTGATTAGACTGAAAGGGTAATGTCTAGGTTACGAACATAACAAGACGTTACACTTTCTCCTACCACGTCTCTAGGGTCGCGCTGATGCCGGCAATGGCTATTCAGCGAAAACCTGCATGTGCACTGTGCGCGTGCCCTCTTATACTCACGCAGTGATGAGGTGCACCTGAGCACAATCAGTGCACGCCAATATAAAGTAAAGTAGGCCTTTAGTAAAAGCTCAAAGCAGATAGGTCTCTCTGGCGAGTTCCCATATGTAACGTCTGTGTTCCCTCCTTCAGTGAACTTGGGTTATGTTCATAACCTAGACGTTTCTTTTCATCTTTCAATCCTTATGAAATGACTTTCCTTTTCAGGTGACATTTATCAAGGCTGCATAAGTTTCAACCAATCAGTGTTGTCTGTGTTTTAGGAGGGGAGGAGTCTCTTGTGAATGACTACAAACTCTGGTAGGAAATGGCAATTTTTATGATTCAAGCATTTCCTGAGTAATTATTCTGTTTTTCTGATTGATTGGTTGGTTGGCCGTTTAATTGATTAGTTGGTTGGTTGGCGGATTGGTTAGTTAAGTGCTTGCTTGCTTTATTGACTGAAAACTTTATAATTATTGATAAAAAAGGTTGCACTGTTTTTTTTTTTTTTGTGAAAACTGTCATAAAAAATATATAAATGGGTAGTTGATGTATCAATGTGTCCTATGATGTGACAGAAAAAAAAAATAAAAAAAAACATTAGAAGATAAACTTCTCTAATGCTATAAATATAAGAATGAATATTGTTTATGTTTTTTTACATTTTGCTCAAATTTGTCTTTGTCAACCACCCATATATAAAGCCACCCATTCTGTAAAGACAGAATGCTGTTTATAACATTACTTTAAAAAAAAATATTGAACTTTTGAAAGGTAGTGTGCATCACATTATGGAAACAAAACAGGTTGGAAATTTCTTCAGGTTGACTACGCCATGATCTCTACTTATACAAGCTCAGCATTCACTGACAGTGTCAAAATGTCAAAAGATGTCACAGAGGAGTAATTTCTAGGTTGTGTCCTGGTTTCACATGGTTCCCTGGTGTGCACGTTTATGGCAGCAGGATTTGCATGCATGTTCACGCACCGGTCCACATCTACAGCAGCAGCTAGAAAATAAAACAGATTAGGCTAATCTGAGGAATTATCAGTCTTAAATAGTCCATGTTCCTCCTTCATTATCCAGAGTGGTCTTGCAGATGGAACATCAACATTCATTAAATCTGCTCGGTGTAAATCAACAGCTTGCTGACAGAGTCACAGCTTAAAAGAATCTCAATGTCAGCGTGGAATAACGCTTTATTTTTCATTTTAATTAATCTGATTAAGTAATATTAATCTGCCTGAATGAAGACAACAGTTATCCCATTGGGATTGTAAACCTAAGTCTGCATTAGTCACACTGTGTCCTACACTCCACATAAACAATGCAGTCACCTTAATGAACTTTTGCTGCTGCAGTGTCTGCATTAGCCAACAGGGGGCAGAGCATGGAAAAATGGGCTTTTGAGTGATTCAGCATTTCCGTACCATATGTTTCTTACCAAATGGGTAAGTGCTTTAAGGTAGTGAAGTATAACTAAAGACCTAAAGCCCCAGCGGCCTGTTCCTTTGAAGGAAAGAACCCCAGTTGGTGCTCTTTAAATGTCACGGAAAACAGACAAATCTCATGTTGTGGTTAAAAGCAGTGGGGTGAGAAATAGTTGAGTTTCCAAAAACGGAAGCATCCAAGGTCATCCCCACTGGCACGCTGAACAGCGCAGTGCAGGATGAAGCAGGGGATATTCTCTAATAATTGGATCTAGGAGAGGAGCATCTTCACTCACACACAAAAAAACCTCAGGTGAAAATAATCCAGCTACCTTCTCGAGGTAGATAAGGAATTATTGAATCAGATCCCACATTTGCTGCTTATGGGGATTTAACCAGTGCCATAGAAAAATAAAATAATAATGCTGTGGTAGTTTCTTTGTTTTTATTTTTAGTGGTGTATCAAAGCATGCAGTTTGTAGAGTAGTGGTATAGTATTATGTTAAGTGATTTTGCATACCCCCTTTTTTACTGAATAAAGTATCACAGGTTCCAAAAATTGTCAAGCAGCACAACTGTTTCCAGCATCGAAAATGAATCAGGAAATTACAATAATTTCTCAAAGGCCATATGACACTCATCAGTAATATCTGATCAATAATCAGTAATTCATCAGTAATAACTTTGCCACCACTGGAAAAAAATCTATTTTAAAGTATATTTAAATACAAAAGTTTTATTTTATATTGTAATAATATTTCCAAATAATAAAGCCATGATGATCAAAAAATACTTTATTGTATGTGTATATATATATATATATATTTATTTATTTATTTTACTTTTTTTTATATTTATATCTAAATTTACATATATCATATTATTAAGGTCTAAATCAAGTTTTTATAATAATCTCATTTGTAGCAGTAGCAAACTTGCACATCTAGTTTTGCAGTACTGTTTTCTTTCATGTAATTATTAAATTAATTATAACAACATTGGTTTAAGGGGTATGTTAATGCAATTTCCCAGTGATGATCTGATCATACACTGCACTTTGGTGTAGAACAAACAAAAGAATCAGAAAGTGACACACTGAAATTAAACATAAAATTTTTAAGGCAAAATAGAAATGGTATTTTCTTGTAAAAAAAACTTTACAAAAAAATACATAAAAATTGTAAATTAAACAGTATTTCCAGTCATTACAGATGTGCATCAAGATGAAATTCACTGCATATGTAACACTCAATGAACAGATGTTACTGTACATCCAAGCTGATCCGCAGTGTAAGACCATGATGCATAAGAATCTGTGTAATTACAGTGTGTCAGGCGCTATTAGATATACACACACACGCACACAAACATACACAAAACGCAGGACAGACAGGCAAAGAGACAGAGCGGGAGACGCCGAACACTGAGGCTGAAAACCATGTTTGCGAAAAATGTTTTAATCTGCCATTTGCTCTAAACTCACTGGAGAATGAAGCAGCAGTGTAATAATTTGCTTTGGGTAAAAGATTGGTTCACCGTCGCTCTGTGTTTATGGTTTTTCCCAGCATCCCCAGTTCTCCTTTGGGGCGATGAAAGGCTGGTGCCCACGGGCAACGAGCGACGAAACAACTAGTACTTGTTTTTCCTCCTGCGAGCTGCAGGGCCGCCGTTTGCCTGCTCTTCCGTACGGTGCAGCACGGACCAGTTTTGGGCAAAGATTAATTGTTAATTGAGAGGAAGAGAGGAGAAATTGCATTAGCATGCCTGGACAAAGGGAGCCTCTTGAGAAATCTAATTAAGGAAAGACACACGAGTTTAAAGAGCAAGGAAAAAAACAACCTGGCCCTTGGAATTTATCTTCTCAAAGTATGACTACTGATCAGCACATAATGGAGGCTAGCAGAATATTCATATTTTTATAAATATTTTCTCTTCAAATTCTTAAGGTTAGGTTTAAGTAATATTATTTAATATTATTTTTTATAAAAGCATTGTGAAAAATCACTGCATTTTACCTCAATAATATAGTAAATTATCAACAGATCAGTATCATTAAATGTGTGAAGAAATATTTATCAAAATCATTAAAATAAACATTTCTAAAATGCATATGATAAAAATTTATCATATTTTTGAATTTAAATTTATTCAAGACTTATTCAAGTAATTTTATTCCAGTTATTTTACAAAATTCTATTTAAAATTATATATACAGTGGGTACGGAAAGTATTCAGACCCCTTAAATGTTTCACTCTGTTATATTGCAGCCATTTGCTGAAATCATTTAAGTTCTTTTTTTTCCTCATTAATGTATACACAGCTCCCCATATGATGGGAAAACATTGAATTGTTGACATTTTTGGAGATTTATTAAAAAAGAAAAAGTGAAATATCACATAGTCCTAAGTACTCAGACCCTTTGCTGTGACACTCAAATATTTAACTCAATTGCTGTCCATTTCTTCTGATCATCCTTGAGATGGTTCTACACCTTCATTTGAGTCCAGCTGTGTTTGATTACACTGA
>JAUMHI010000067.1:3699632-3737998 GCA_032359435.1 Enteromius unitaeniatus
GTGCTCAAGACCTCAGACTGGGCCGAAGGTTTACTTTCCAACAAGACAATGACCCCAAGCACACAGCTAAAATAATGAAGGAGTGGTTTCACAACAACTTGGCTTGTCCACCAACGTTTACCATCCAACCTGACAGAACTAGAGAGGATCTGCAAGGAGGAATGGCAGAGGATCCCCAAATACAGGTGTGAAAAATCTTTCCCAAAAAGACACATGGCTATATTAGGTCAAAAGGGTGCTTCTACTAAATACTTAGGACCATGTGATATTTCAGTTTTTCTTTTGCAATAAATCTGCAAAAATGTCAACAATTCTGTGTTTTTCTGTTAATATGTGGTGCTGTGTGTACATTAATGAGGGAAAAAATTAAATGAAATGATTTTAGCAAATGGCTACAATATAAAAAAAGTGAAATTTAAGGGGGAAATGTAATTTTCCTTACTCACTGTGTGGGTAATTTAAGACAATTATTTCAAGAAAGTTTTTTATTCCATTCTTATTGCTTTTCTCTTTTTTTGATGGAGTAGTACATCACTCTGAAGAGAATGTATTGCAAAAAATGTAAATAAATAAATAAATGGGGGAGGGGGTGTTGTGTAAATAATTTCAAACACATGAAATGTTGATTAAAAATGTTATGATTAAATCTTCCAATTCCTTCTTATAGCATCTTAATGATCTCTGATTTAAAGATTAAATATGATCTGTACATTTCCTTCCGGGATTGACCAGATTCATTGGATACTGACGTCAAGAGAACTGTACAATATGCTTAACTATGAAGCCTTATAATACTCAAAATCCTATCATACCTTACCTAATACCAAAATACTATAAGTGTACATTGTTGTTTTAGAATGAATCTCATCTACAGACATTGATTAGATTGTGTAGGACTTCCAGACCATTAAAGAAGACTTCCTGCTAAAGAGACCTGCCTCTGTGTTCAAACAGCCAGTCACATACACTTGCCGCGTGATGAGAGCTTTTAGCCTGCCGAGGAAGGCAGACAGCTTTCACACACACACAAACATACAGAGTGATGCAGATATTCAGTGGCTCAAGAGGCTTGTGTAAAAAACTTTAATCTACTATTTGCATATTTGAAGTATAACTATATATATATATATATATAGTTATACATAAATAACTATATTAACAAAAATGTTTATGAACTATATTAATTTATTCATGTAATGGCAATTTTAAAATACTTTTTTTTTATTTAAAATCTTATCTTTAAGACTTTAAAATGTATTATTATTAATATTATTATATTAATTTATTTATGTAATACAAATATTTTTTTGCGTAAAAAACATCATACATGTATCATTCAATATTTAGTTTGTATGTATGTATTTATCATTTTATTTATTAAGTGACATTTACAATTTTCTGATTTTTTTTTTTTTTTCAAACAAATGCTGCCACCTAGGACTTTCTATCAAAAAAAACCTTTTCCACAAAAAAGGTTTTCAGCAATGATTAATAGAACAATTATAAATGTTTAAACACAAATAATAATTGACGATAATTGAATACCAAATCATCATATTGTAATGATTTCTGAAGGATCATGTTACATTGAAGACTGGAATAATGATGCTGGAAGTTAAGCTTCTATATCACAGGAATAAATTACATTTTTAATATTTAAAAAGAAAACTAAAGTTATTTTAAAATAAAGCAAGAGGGAAAAAAGATATTAAACCTATTAATATTTTACAATATTACTGTTACTGTATTTTTGAGCAAATAAACTTAGCTTTGGTGAGCATAAGAGACATATATGAAAGCAGTTTCTCTAGATTTACTTGCCCTCATGTTAGCACACAAACAAATCTGAGGATATAACTGTGCATAAATCACATGATTCTTGCTGTCAAGATAACCAGCTCAAGCTGAGTCAGCCGACTTCTGCTTTCAGGGATTGGATGGTGATAGAAGCTGTTGCGTCTTAAAGGTGTGACTGAACTGTTTGTGCTACGGTTTCTAATACTTGGCACAGATGCAAGATCTCGCTGAGGAGGCAAACAGGCAATATCCTCAGCTGCCCTCACCTAGCATAGCCTCCTGACACCTGTGTGCCACACAGGGGTGGGACGTTTGAGGAAAAGGGATGAGTCACCAGAAACAGACACAGGTGCTTTGAAAAACACACAGGTGGACGACAAAACACAGTTTGACTAACAACACCGGAAACCAACCAAAGCGATGTAGTCGCTTCTCAGGAGCAACATTTACTCTGGGATTTAGTGACCTTTTGTTTTAGAAAGGATGGTATTGACCCGTCGATTGTGACATTTGAATGCACTGTGTATTTCTGAGCTGCCGAGCACCTAGACAGTTGCTAAACAAACATGAATCAAGTTACAATTAAAGGAATATTCGTACATTTGTTTTTTAGTGCTGTCAAATGATTAATCGCAATTAATCGCATCCAAAATAAAAAAATTTGTTTGCATAACATTTGTGTGTGAACTGTGTATATTTTGATGCATATATGAATACAAATACATGCATGTATATATTTAAGAAAAATAAGTTTATATATTAAATATATTTATATATAATATGAAATATTAGAAAGTGAATATATAAATTTATAAATGTAAATATTTTCAAATATATACATGCATGTCTATATATATATATGTTTTTTTTAATGTATTTATGTATTATTTTATTTTCCTGATTGTTAAATATTTTGATGCAGTATTTTAAACAATAATTATTTTTTGTAGTTTTTTTTAAGCAAATAATAATTGCATTAAGTTTTTAGATGTATTATTTATTTATGTATTATTTTAGATAATAAAATAAGATAGTATTTTAAATGATACATTTAAATATATGTTTATTTGTTATATAAATTGTTATTAATTTATTATTTTTTATTTTATAGTAAATAATTGATTTAACTGCACATTTAAACATCAATTAAATTAACAGATTTCAATGTATATTTGAAAATATTATTTATTTATTTATTATTTTTTATTAATAAACTGTAGATTGATTTTTTTATTTCAGATTTGTGAGGCTTTCCTCAAGGGTGTAGTTTGATCTTAAGATCAGGTGAAACTGGGCCTTGTCGGTTGATAGTTTACTTACTGGCGTCATTAAGTACCTCTCTGCCCCCTACAGTGCTCCTTCCCTAAGTGAGCTCAGTATGTGGGTCTGATTTTCCCCTTTTAGATCAATTTAGCAGCTCACTGATGAATCCTCTTCTTGAATTTCTCCCAGGATGAGACATTCTTAAAGAGACAGCATCATCGGAATGATGTTCTTGATCTTCTGTGGCTTGTTAGGTCCTGATGCATGAGGTGGTTTACATGCAGCCCATCACTGTAGCAACAAATCACTGTAGCTATCCCTGCACTTTTTATTTTAAAGTCCTCTCACGATGTTGTTTAAGATATCTGACAGCAAAACATTCAGTTTTAATGCTGTTTCCACAGTTTTTGCTACTCCACCTTTAAGACTTCTATATGTTATTAGCTCTGTTATGCTTGGCAAACCTCTGTATACTGGCATACTTAATGCTGTGGTTTATCAAGACAGACCAAGCATGTAAATACTGAATATGCAGTGATATGCAAAGATTGCAAGGCGAATGTTAATATGCTTATGGTTATGACATCATAACTTCTGTATTTGCATCTTCGTTTGGGGAGGGAGATTTGTGTTGAACTCTGAATATGGATGAAGTATGGATGTTTTTTGAGATTTTAACGTGTGTACGTTGTATATATATATATGGATGGATTAGATGGTGAAGTTACTGTAGCTGTGCTGGGCAATGAGAGGGGAACAGCTGTGTTTTGTTGTGGATTTTACACTGATACACACACACACACACCAGAGCAGACAAAACACTGGTGTGAGAGCAAGTGGACAGATGTGACCCTCACAGACTGGGGGATTCAAGCGTTCACTTGTCTCCCCACCCTCGTCTGTTTATTTTTTTCCAGAATGACACTGAATGTCCAATCCCTCCTGTTTTTTCTCCATTACCTCTTTTCTTTCCATTCTTTCCATTTAATATACCGCCCATGCATGCTTGTTCATCTCTGTCCCAATCCAAATAGCATAAGATAAGCTTTTAAGAGCATTTCAGGGCCAGAGTATAAAGCAAGAATGATGATCCCCTTGAAGAGAAAAGAGGAGCTTCTATAACATGTCATTTTGTCTCAGTAGTTGCATTACCCGTATCAGCTATGATAGCCTTTGAGAAGATTCCTGATGGTTGTGAATTAGTTCAGCTGCTGCAACTTGTTTATGTAAGTGCTGTATTAGAACAATGCCACTGTATTCAAAAGTTTGAGGTCAGTAATATAAAGAAATGAAAACCTGTATTTAGCAAGGACATAATGATCAAATAAATGCAGCCTTGATGAACATAAGAGGCATGATATTGACTCCAAACCTTTTGACCTGTAATGTATTTACTAAAAAAAACTTAAAAGGTCTAATGTGACGTATTGGTCTATAAATCCAATACGTGAACACAGTAAAGACCCTATTCAGGAAACAGAAGCAGAATTAATTGTATGTGAAACCATTGTTATGTAAATTGCCGCATTCAGTTCAATGCAAACATGAATAGATTTCCAAACCATTTCCACAGAAATAATACAGAAAACCTTCGTAGGATATGTGTGCACTATTCCACCTCCCCTCCCCCTCTACTTAGGTGTCTCATCAGGAAAGAAACAGAGGGAGTGAGAGACAGGAAGTAAAAGAGTGATAAAGCAAGGTTAAGTGAAAACAAAAAGAAGCAAAGCTAGATGATGTGAAGAAGATGGAGTAGGTAAGGAAATGAGACTGAGATATGGAGAAAGGAAATGCTCATACAGCATATGCATAAAAAACAGATGTGAGATTGCGTGTGCACGAGCAACCCAATATAACTACATTTTCCGTAAACCCTTCGAGCTCCACTGAACATCATGTCTGCTCTGCGTTGACCTCTTGATTCACACTCCAGGTTTGATTAAAGCCCATTTAGACTCTGCACCATGTCACACTGCGGCATCGTGATCCACACGCTTACTCACGCCACAGCTGTGTTTGAGCGGATCACGGTACCGTGACTTCATTCAACATGGCGGTAAATCCACAGAGGCGTATACACTGCAGTATATAGCGCACAAACCTGCTCACGGCAGGATTTGGACAGAGATAGGGAACCAGGGAATCACAGCGTGTGCCAGGAGCACAACCCGAGGTCGGGAATAAACACACGCTCGATCCTGAGAAGAGGGTGGGGGAGGTTTACAGCTAACTGAGAGTGGAAATATGCAGTAATGCATTCAACATGCAATATATATACATATAAATATGCAAGTAGCGCCTTGTTTTTCTATATATATATTGCTTTATATATATATAGAAACTGCATGGCAGTGAGAGGTCAGAAAAGAAGACAGGGAGGGACAGGGCTGATAGTCATTTCCCAGAATCCATCAGTGCAGCATGAGAGAGGGGAAATTGTGTGTATAATGCGGATGCTTCCGGGGATGCCATAAATAAGTGCTTAGTAAAGCCTGTGGCTTTTAGCCGGTGCTTCTGGGTTACTACCAAAATGTACAATTATCTCATAATTAGGTCACATTTAGGGTTCAAGGTTCAAACGCACACTTAACCCTAATGTTTGCATGTTTCTCTCCCCAAACCATTAGCATTTAAACATGCCTTTCGTTTAGATTCATTTACTTTTAAATTTAAGGTAGAGGCTGTTTTTTTAATTAGCCTAGGTTGTATTATGATTATCATTACAGTAAGATTTTTGATTAATAAAGACAGATTATTGCACAATACTATGTTAACTTAACACCTCAAAACTGTTTCCACGGTGCATGATTTGTAAACAAACACATTTTGACAGTGTCATCACATCACTAGCTCCATATGTAAGGCTTTTCTAAGGTGGTAAACTTGCTTGTTAGTCCACCTAGTACAGTGTTAGTAAGCTCCCGTGTATAAATCCTATGAAGAAATTCACAACACTGGATAAATAAAGTAAAATTTTTGTAAATGCAAGCTATTGTTGCTTCAGCAAATGTGTTTTTAGCTCAGATTTTCTTAACATTATCAGAGCAACAATGGATTAATATTTTAGCATCTCTCACTGGATATTTCATTTCAGAACCACCACTACCCAGCTAACAGGGAACATACTCATAACTTAGGCTAATGTTCTCTAAAGGTTCTCCCAAAGTTATCAAAAAACTTTCTTGCATAACGTTAGTAGAAAGTTTCCTTAACGGTATCTGCAATGGATAAACGTTCTAAAAACGTTAGCATAATTACGTTGTTGGTGAAATGTTTTAAAACCGTTATCATTAAAAACATGAAAAATGTTAGGATGAAAACATTATTGCATTGTTGGTGGAAAGTTTTAAAAACATAATTGTGTTGTTAGTGTAATGTTTAAAAAAAAATTAAATTACGTTCTAAGAACATTTAATATAACAAGAGAAAGTAACATTCTAAAAACATTCTAAAAACTTTTTAAAACATTAATACAACATTTTAAGAACGTTAAAACAATGACATTTTTATATCTTAATTGTAACATTACGGGAACGTTTTTATAACATAAAATTGTTAGCTGGGTATACATTACATGCAGGCTCTGTAATAGAATGTTGCCAGATTAATCTGTTTCAGATTTAGTCCCACTAGACATTATACTTTAAAAGTAATGCAATGTGACTGCATTGTAAATCCCTTATATTTACAATGTATCATGCTAGAACCTGCATAGCCATACCTTATAAACCACTTAGCAACAGTTTGGCAATCACACACAACACCTTAGCATCATGATGGCGAGTTTTTAGCACTAGGTGTTCTTGGCAATGTTTTTGTGTTCCCTCTGCACGAGCATAAAGAAAAATGTTAATGGAGTCCCTGTTTCAATTAATCCAATGGTAGATGAGGAGCAGAAAACAATATTAATGAATCAACCATGATTACTTTCAGCCACATTAGTTTGTTTTACTTTTCCTGAAAGGTACATCTGTATTTCAATTAGGTAAGATCAGAAAGAATTGACTCTGCTCTCTACCAGTCCAGACTTGGGTGTCTGCCAGCTGAGGAGGAAGACGAACTGGCTTTAAGAGTTTAATAACCCAGAGGGCACCAAAACAAAGAGCGATCTCTTCCTTTTCCAGCTTTCAAACCTCTGATGTTGCATTTTTTTACCTTGGAAAGATCAACTAACCATATCTTTTTTTTTATCAATTGTCTGAGTTGGGTTAACTTTCATAACATAAGCTGTAATTTACTGTACAACTGGCTAGGGATAATAGCAGGTGGGAAATAGAAACATGCAGTGTTTTTCAGACGAAAGTAACCTTAAAGTGCACCAACACTCTGAAACCAGATAGTTGGGGAGGGCTTGCAAACCATATGCGTCATGTGAAGATTAATGCTTTGTATTTTAGCTTTGGGTTCTCAGACAGAGGTGGGAGTGAAGTGCTCTAGCATGAATGCCAAGGCATTTAATAGTTTTGCTCAATTGCTCTCCCAGCGTTGAAGAGATCTGATCTCACTCCCCAACGCTGACCTTGAGGTGTTGCTGTGGGCTAAGCAGCAGATATGCTTACCTTAACCCCCAAATAAGTCTCTCCACCTATAAAACGTGTGCATCAGAGGTCTCAGAGAGGTTCTGCATGCTGCAGAACAACACCTGAGCTCAAAGAACCTTGGGTCGATTGCGTCAAACACATGAACACACACCTAAATGCGTACAACGTCAACTAACATTTCTTCTGGTTCATACCGGAAGCTAACAAATCCAAGACGTGTTACTAAAGGCCATCTGCGTCATAATTCACTCACACACTCATACACATGCTGTCCCCTCACCTCTTCCCACTGGTGGATGTATCGGATGAGGCGTGAAAGCCTGAGAAGACGGAGCAAGCTGAGGATTTTGGTGAAGCGTACGATACGCAATGCTCGGGCCGTCTTGTAGACCTCCGAATCAAAGCCTTTCTCCACTATTAGAAAGATATAATCCACCGGGATGGAGGACAGGAAGTCTACCACGAACCAACTCTTTAGGTAGTTCATCTTAATGACCTTTGGGTCCAGGATGATCTCTGAGCTTTCCTCGTTCACAATTCCCGTTCGGAAGTTCATGACCAGGTCCACCAGGAAGATGGTGTCTGAGGCCACATTGAAAATGAGCCAGCTGGTGGTGGTTTGCTCGGAAAAGAAGGTAATTCCCACAGGAATGATAATTAGATTCCCCATCATCATGATGAGCATTATCAAGTCCCAGTAGAACCTGCAGGGAAGACAGAAAGTGATGTGTTAAAGTGGAACCAATTGAAGGTAAAACAGTTTTTCTCCCGGCAAAATTAGAATTTTTTTAAAATTGGTTCTCTTTTGATTTATAAGAACAGATTTAAACAATATAACAGTTATTTAAAATTGCAATTATATTTAATAATATTAAACTTACTGACCCCAAACTTCTGGTGGCATTTGAAAAAACTGCCAACAAATCTATTTATAATCACATTTTAATGCTTTGTATCTTTTGATAAATCATTTTGTCTTGATACAGTGGCACGTTTATGATTTTCATTCATTTTCAATTGTTATTCCTCTTGCTTTTATCTAAATTCGAAATAAAATTTTTCCTTTCTGCTTACTACCTTAATTCAAACTGGAATTCCAAAAGAATTCTCATTTAATTTCTGAATAAAACACGACCCTCCAGCTCCAGCTCTCCTCCTACATCGGCATCATATCCATTCCAGACCAGCATCCACAACACAACATTTGTTTTTTTCAGTGTATTTCTAGTTAAACTTATATGGCTTAACCATTTCGATTACCTTGACCATCAAAGAATTACCCACAAATTGACTTCACAAATGCAGCTTCACTTTCCTTCCCATCCTCATTCTATTCCCGATAGCAGGCAAGTGCTAGCTCTGTTCAGCATGAAGATGATGTAGCAGGACTGGCAAGATTAAATTCCTGCTCTTTTCTGCTGGAATGCCTTCATCGCGACAACCCTCAGATATCAGCAATGTTTCTCTGGGTCCTGTCTAACAGACTTCCTTCAGCGATCAGTACAGGTCGCGCCTGCAGTCCACACATGATGCACTACAGGCTCATTTTCCTGTCGCTTTTGATATCACCGCCAACACTTCCTGCTGGATTGCCGCCCTATGACAGCGCAGCACGGCTCGCGCTTTGCTCTCTGGATGAGCAGGCAAAGAGCCACAGAACCGAAAAGGCAAAAGGGCAATTGTAACATGAGAGGGTTTCCCTCTCTTATGTGAGAGTTGTATGTGTGTTCCAACTGTTTGTGCGCGACATTCTGCTTTGCTTTGCTTTGCCTTGTACAATACGCAGAAAGCTAATTAAAGGTACAGGTTGTAATTGCTGAGGCAGCAGCACTTGAACCCTCAGGAATTAGCTTGTGTTTTGAAAACATGTGAATGGAGCCACCATAGGGGTGAATGGAATCGCGGCAGCCGTTTGAAGGTGTTTGTTGATGCAGTACCGCTAGCGATCTGCTGGGCCCAGCAATTACACAGTACGCACTTTTGCTAACAGTCTAGCAAAGTAATAGAAGCAGCTTTTGTGCTCCAAAAGTCCTCAAACACCCCATTGGATAATGGATAAAACACAAATTATGTAATTTGCTATACAGTAGACCTCATAAATAAACATTCCTATTTCAAATCGATGCCTTTGAACTATGCATTAAAAATATTAAGCAGCACTATTAAAGTGATTTCTGAAGAATCACGTGACACTGAAGACTGGAGTATTGATGCTAAAATTCAGCTTTGCATTACAGAAATTAATTAGAAAATGGTTCTATAACAAAATAACTATTTTTACGGTATTTTGGTCAAACATATAAACCCCAAATTTTAAACGGTAATGGATAAACATGTAAATGATGGTATCAATTATGAGCATTAATCACTGGACCACTAGACCATTATTTTGTTTGTCAGCCTACAGTAAACCTGGTGTTATTTAATCATAATGTAAAATGTTACATTTTTAAAAGCTCACAAAATTATTATCCGTCTGTGATATTCTGCAGTCTCAGTATGTCCTTCATTCTCTCTTTTCACCAGAGCTCTGAACTCATGAGAGATTTTCAGTTGCTTGGCAGAAGATGCAGCGCACAGCTCGTACAGCGAGAAGAATCGCATTATGATTTCAAACCTTCAGTGTTACGTAACAAGACACCCAGTGTTAAACAGACATGCGAAGAATTGAAGGACAAAACGGCAGTATTTGGACGGACTGCTTATTTAATTAAATCCAAATCTGAGGGGAAAAAAAGGAAAACAACTCAGTATGCTTAATCATCAAGATATTAGTTTGTTTTTAAATAGTTCTTAATTTATTTAGTTAGTTATTTAGAACTGATCTTCATCTTCATCTTCAATTTACTGATAATGCTGTCAAAGTCATTTCTAACCGCAGGAACTGTGGGCTGTTTTGATATCGACTGGTCAAGAAGACACTTCTGATAAATAACGACACGTCAGCCCGCCTCCATTTTCATGTCTCACAGTGTTTGTCTGCCTTGTCAGACCGGACATGTCACAGAAATGGCTACAGACTCTGCAACACAAGTCGTAAATGAATGGTTTGCTTCTCAACATCTATTTAGCACAGGTTAAAGGCTTCCATTGTCATTTTGCGAGCGCGAATCTAATGTTTGACAACAAGCCAAACCAAACACAAGTGAAGTAATTAGCGAACACTGCTTTGTTGGTGGTATTACTCATGCCACCTAATGTGAAGAAATCTTCCTGAGCAAGTGAAAAATAACCAGTTTTTATGTCTGCCTTGAGCAGACATGAGTCAGTTCTCTGAGCGCTCTCTGATAGGAGTCCAGCAGACAATGGAAGAGATTTTTTTGTTCAGAGGTCAGTGTAATGTACATGCGTGTGCTGTAATTGCATTAATGTAGCCTCTGTGTCTTGTAAAAACGAAAGCCAGACGTATTTTGACGGGCGCCGGACTGGCCTAGAGAATCATACAAAATGTACCAGCTGCTGATAACGGCATACATCCATGAACTAAAATAGATGCTTTCAAGAATCCTATCTCATGCTAAAAACCCCTGGCTGGTGCCTCCGATGAGGCCGATGCACTTGGCTGTAATGGATCTGAGCGAATGAGAAAAGCTCTCGGCCTTGCTTTATAAATATCCACCGATCCGGTATCAAATAATTGTCTGTGCTTCTGTCCAAACAGGCATCATCGGTTAATAATATCCACCTTGGTTATTTTTACTTTTGGGAGCTCTAAAAAGATGATAGAATTCATTATTTGATATTACGTCTGCTGTTGGTTGCAGTATAGCTGGGATTGTGAATGAATCACGTGTGGACGTATATTGAGTGCTCGTATTGAGAGAGGTTTGACAAACCGTTTTGCTTTTGTAACTGTAGCCTTGACTACCGGATGACAGACAGGCTGTATTGTCAGAGGTGGGATGGTTGCCATGTGACCATCTGTCCTACTGGTGAATGCTAAAGACAAGCATAGAGGACGTGACCCCGACACAATGCTTGTATATGCTCCGATGCGCTTTTCTGTCTCTCCACAGTGGCCGCAACTTCATTTTAGTGTGGATTTGGGTTCTTTAGAGGAATAATGTACACAGAAATGAAAATGTCAAAATCAAAAACTGAATCAGAGAGTTGAAAGTGCCCCTATTGTGCCGTTTTCCATATTGCCTTTCATGCATAGTGTAATGTAGTTGTAATGTGAATGTAAACATTCTTCAAATCCGAAAGTGCACGATAAATAAAGTTACTGTCTCCCAAAATAAAGAATCAATTCTATACAGGCTAAACAAGTAGGTAATTCGAATCACATTTCAACACATTTGCAGAATTCCTGCCTATGTTCTCCATTGGCTGGCCTCAAACAAGTTGACCCCGCCCACTAACACAGACTGCTATTCTAATCTCTGGAGTTCAGAGTGGGATACACAAAGTGCTTTGCTCTTGAAAGATGTTTCAGTACCCAGTTTATTTGGACCAGCATCTCCACTGATTTACGACCTGTAAGTATGATAAATAATAGATGCTTATATTTCCATCAAGAGTTCAAATACAGAAGTAAGGCAATGGGCCTATCATTTCTGACTCACTGTATGCAGTTGACTAATCACAACAGACTGGGTCATCTGTCAATCAGAGCAGAGTAGGTTCACGGAAAGGAGGAGTTTAGAGAAACTGAATCTTAGAACTGCTTCAAACAAATCGTTTGAGAATCGCAGGAAAATGAGGTGATATTAAACATATTTTGAGAAAACAGAAACGCTGTTTCACCTTGCATGCATGTAAACCTATTGTAGGAGACTCCCAAAACAATATTAGAAGTCTTAAATATGGCATAATGGGGCACTTTGAACTGAATCAGAGTTGTGAACTAATCATTCAAACTGGTTTTATGAACTCAAGTCACTGAAAAAAGATCCAGCTCAAATGAACAATTTGAAACGGTGTTACTCCTGTCATAAAACATATCAACAAAAAATTTAAATGCTGTTATTATCAAAAATGCTACGTTTTGGGAGGTTTCTTAAAGTGATAAGAATTTTAATTCTGTTATAATTCTGCCAAACCTGTATGAGTTTCTTTATTTTTGGACACAAAATTAGATATTTTGAAGAATGTTGGTAACTAAACAATTGATGGTAGCCACTGACTTCCATATTTTTTTTAAGCCAATGGCTTTCATCAAATGTTAATACAAAAAGAAAGAAACTGTAAAGCATGTAGTTGATGAGAAATTGATTTCTCTTTAAGAAACTTATAAGAAGCAACATATTAAAAAATTTTATTTATCCTAATTATTGGTTATATATTATCTAAAAATAAAAGATTATAAATAATTATATTTTATATATAAAAGGTGTGTGTGTGTGTAAATATATATATATTCTCTGTAGTCTTATTTTTTCTTCAAGATTGTGCTGTGGCCTGTTTGCAGAGCTCTGCAGTATCACTGCATTCATAAATTTGGTGTTCTTCTGCATTGTATCTGAGAAAAAAAAAACAGACTTAGTCTATTTAAAGAGTACCAGGGGGCATGAATTTGGAAAGAGTGAGACACGCACTCACAAAGACCTTCATTAGACTTTGGGACATGTCTTTGAGACAAGCCTCCAAAAAGCAACAGCAAAAATCATCAATAATGCAAGACAAACTTGCATGCCCCTAAAAATAGAGGTTAATCTGGGTTTAGAAATCAGAGGCCGTTTGATAGGGAGATCTGCTCATATACAAATCCTGCTTTTCCACAACCTGTGTGATTAATTTATAAGCCAGAGATTTGACCCAAGCTCATCCGTTACCTGATAAATCCTGCCACTAAAAAAGAATAAACGTGCAAAACGCTGAAGGAATTCTGGGAAGGTGACGTCCGGCACGTCTGGAGACCTTCAATAGATTTTCCCTTCCCAGATGAAGAATTGTGACCACAGCAATAGGCTGGACAAACAGGCAAAGCAAAAGACAGATGACATGCAATATGGAAGACCGCTAAAAGAAACATACGACTGAGTCACGCGTGACAAAAGCAGATGACAAAAGAGCTCAGGCCACATCAAGTCAAGCATGAGCCCTTTCTGAAAACAATGAATAATGAATCTTACTAACCTCCTATTAATCATTAAAGAAGCACATTGAGATATTGAGTTTCCTAATGCTTCAGAACCAAAACAGCAAAGGTGAATGCTGTTGTCACTCATGTGGTGTTGCTGGTTCGAAGAAAATGAGCACAAAATTGACTGGAAAAAGCTTAGAAACAAAAGAGCAGTTCCCTGTGTGAGTGAGAAAGAAAAGCCATTGTAAATGAGCCGACTATGCCGAAGCCTGCCAAGTGTAGCCAGTATCACACGGTTCAGGCTTTTGGTCATTAGAAGCATTTCGGGCCATTAGAAACGACTGTCATCCTCCTATTCTCTCTATTTTTCTTTCCATCTCCCCCTTCGTATTTTCTGTTTTCTCTTTCTCACCTGTTTTCTCATTTTCTGGTTCTCTCTTTGATGTAAAGCCTATTTGGCAAGTGCGATCAAAGGCTCAATATCATGTTTACCACCTGCAGGATTGAAGCATGGCCGTCTAAGACTGCTATGAAGTAGCTAGCACTGAATTAATTTAATGAAATAAAAACTATGGCTTTTGGCTGTTCATAAAGTGTTATTTTTGCATCGCTTATATACTGTAGCAATACTGTATGTTTGTTTAAAGTATCACTGCTTTGCTTAATTTGCTTAATTTTGCTTAATTATAGAACCATTAGTTTGTTTCCAAGGCAACATTTCTAATTTTTGATTATGTTTTTTTGAGTTTAAGTTTTAATGTACATTTTAAAGCATTAGTCGTATTGTTACAAGCTTTTGGTTTTTTTGTAAGTTTTCGTTTACATTATTTGCTTTGGTTTATTTATTTATTTACTTTTGCTTAAGTAATTCAGTTCTTCAAATGTAACTTGTTTTTTCTAAGGTGATTTTTTCTAAGGTTTCTAAGGTGAATTTTTGGGAACATTTTATAAATGTAAGTTTTAGTACTTTTATGTACTTTTTCATTATTATTTTTTGTAATGATTGATTTTTTCCCTGTTTTCGTAATTATAATACTTCAACTTCTTTTTCCAGCTAGTTACAAAAGCAACAGCATTTTTAATAGTTTTTCGTCAAATACTTAAATTTCAGTTAACAAAAATTACTTTTAATAATACAATAATAACACTTGTCATGAATTATGGTCATTTCAAACTATCTGTGATGTTAGTTTCATGCAGAAATGTCAAAATATATATATAAAAAAGTTTTATACCTGAAGTCTCTAACTATCTTTTTAAACAAGTTTCCAGAACACTCCCCCTGTCTGCTATTAGTCAGTCAAACAGATAGCCCCGGCTCCCCAAACCACGAGTTAAGATGGTCAATTATTTTAATGTTTTGAAAATGCCATTTGTCCAATTTTTGTAGATTTGTTTCTAAAGCAAAAATAACATATACAATTATTTGTAAATTTTTTTATACACCCTTCAGTTTTAATTACTTGATTCTCAAAATAACCTCCTGAATAAGTTGTATGTGGTACAGTATGTGATTGTTAAGCAGCCACGTCCTTTGTACATTATGGCAGAAAGGTCAATCATGTTACATCACAGGGTTCAAAGCGATGTTAATCTCGTTCAGTGTGTGTTGGACATCTAATCCGATCTCACCTTCTCTCATCCCTGCTCTGATGTGGGAGGGCTTTACACAAACCGTTCTGATCTGTTTCAGGAGTGGCGTAGCCTAGTGGTTAAAGACCTGAAAAGTTGTAGGATTAAATCTGTGAAATATCCCTATTGCACTCTTGAGCGAGACATGTAACCTTAGGTTGCTCCGGGTGGGGGTGCACTTTCCTGTAATAAGTGCACCGAGAGTCACATCGCATAAAAACATCAGCTAAGTATAAGTATAGTAATTGCAGTAGAAATGGTCATCCAGTGGGCATAATGAGTCATTTATATGATGCAGTATTGGTAACATCTGTAACTACAAAATTAATGGATATGTTTGTGTTGTAATTACATACTTCTTCTATACATAGTATAGAATAGTCATACTTCCAATTAGCTTTTGGACTTGCTCAGGCACTTAATGTTAATTTCTTATGGCTTGATTATTTACACAAAGTAACACAATGGTATTTCACTACTAAACAGATGTCGCCCTTTTTGCCAAGTCTCCTTCTAAAAAAAGAAACTGGCAATTTATTTAAAAAAAAAAAAGGTTTCTTCATTTATTTGCATGGTTTTGTCTTTTTGTATTAACTTTAAGTATATTTAAAAATATATATCCAAATAGAATGTTTTAGAATAAAGGAAATTAACTATGTATGTCACTTCCTGGAAGATGATGTCCTTGCTTTTGTTAGTTAAAGAGATGTTACAAGACTAACAAGACTGAAAGTGACATTGGGGAAATGGGAAAAACTGGTTATAAATTTGAACAATATTTTCAAAATCATGATTTGTTTAAGGTTTACTACATCAGGAATGATCCTGCCTTTTCTAGTTAGTGATTTGGGAGTGCAACATCTGGATTGTTTTGCTCTAACATGGTACACAATATAGTGCATCAAGTACATGTGATAAATAAAACAGTGAGACAGGTGGGAGTCGAGCTAATGACCCTGTATGGGATAGAGTTCTTTACAGTGTGGAGCTGTTTTCAGCACCATGGAGAGCGTTACAGCTAAAACTCATGATCAGACATTTTTTCTGCTCTCTATCTATTTATAGTCTTTCTGTCTATCTATCTAAATAATATTTATCTATAAGAATTATTGTTGTTGACTGTATCATTTTAATCCTTAACCATATACGTCATCTATGTTTCAGCAAAAAGTACAGTAAATGTTAAATGTACTTAGGTTGTCCAACTGAAAGCCATATGATGACTTCACATTTATAGAAAAATTTCCTTTTGCAACAAGTATGACAAATAATGAGAAGAAAGAAATGTAGTGGCTTATGCACTAACATAATTCAGGAAAAGTAATGTTTTCATAAATAAGGTGGCTGATGTTTTTACTAAATAAATACATAATTTGTTACCTATAGTGGGGTACACCACATATTTAAGACATTTTTGCCGTGTATACATTCATTTATATCCTCCTCTATCTAACTATCCATCTATCTGTCTTGTCTACATTGGTGCAATGGGGTGAGAAAACTAACTGGAGACTACAAACGTCCAAGTGGACCAACAAACTCCAAAGGATGTACAACAATATGAAATTACGCTGTTGCTTATGTAATAATTCCCATCCTAACAAGGTATTTGTCAATAATCTACTGCCAAACGGCCAAATCCTAGCCCGTAGTAGTCTAATTTGAAGTAGAAGTTGTGCATTAAAACGTTCTCGTGGGGGGCACTGGGTTTGAAAATCCCCTCCATTCACCTGACTAACGCGATTAGCGTTAAACTGCTTTAGATCAACTGTCCCAGCGCTAAAATTGGCATGGGCTGTTACCTGGTGAGAGCCACACGGGATCATACAGAGGCACGAAATAAAACAATAGAATAATCCGCGTGCTTCTGCCTCAAAACAAGACGTGATCTCGCAGCCACCCTCGTTCCTTCTCATCTCGCGGCAGACACTAAAGGCTATGTGTTTACAATGCCAAAGAGTGGTGCATCATTCCCTGCGCGCACCAGCACACGCGTCTTACACAACATCAGAATTGAATGCCCAATGATGGCAGGTCGGAGACGTCCCATGATGACTGGCGTGCCGTTTATTCACCGAGATGACATTCACCCCTACTCTTGCCAAGGGCATTGCGTGCGTTCAGCTTCTGGTTCCCCGAAACGCCACGCAAAACGACCGCAAACGCGGCTCACGGCGCACGCAGAGCCCATTTTACCGTGACCTGAGTGTGCGTGGGAAGGTGACTTTCCACACTCCTTACCTAAAATCACTATAGGGGTGAATGATCCAATATCCAGCCGTCTGCACTCTCTCCTGCTCTTTCTCCACGGCTTTCTGACTCCCGAACATCCGCAAGGAGAACTTATTCACGCCGGGCTGCATCATGGCTCCAAATTGCCGCTGCATAAACCCGTATTGCCTGGACGCGGCGTCTATATCGTCAAACCCGACCATGGTTTCTTCCCGGTCCCCCTTTGCACCCACTGAGTTGCCGTGGTCTTTCATGTTCTGGCTCCCCATGCTGTTCTTCAAGATCGAGTCTTGTCTCTGGAACACATTATTCCCATCCGCTTTCTCCTCTTTGTTGCTCGAGAACGAATTGGATTTGTCTTCCATGGCGGTTTCAGAACGTGCTGTCTCCGGGTGCGGAGAACAGGCTACGCGTAAAAGTCGAAAGGAGCAGCTGGCGGCTCTTCTGTTTCATTGGACGTCCCTCAAACCACCGCTGCCTCCAGTGCGAGTGCTGCTGCACAACTGAGAGGCAGAGTAGTGGTGAACCCGACAGGATCAGCTTTCTTGGGTTGCTGCCATCTACTGTCGGGATTGAGCGCGACCCGCGTCCCGTGGATCTCCAAGCGTGTCGCGGACGCACTGCCATTATGCGCTGCTCCGATATGCGCCCAGACTGAAAGGGTGCCAAAGGAATACGATTTGAACATGTTGTTGCAGATGCAAATCAGGGTTATGCAAAGCGTTTGGGAAGGGCATGTTTTATTATGAGGTGAATTGAAATGCTAATTATATTATAATAGACTAACATCCTTGTGGTTTAGAGTATCTGTAAAACATCATGTGTCGGGTTTGTGGGTGTGACAAAATCATGCATAGTTGAAAAAAATTATATACCTATATTTAAGTACATATTTTCCCCACTTTGTATTTTAATAACCATAATGACTGTTTATTTTTGATTTTATATCCAGTGAATTCATATTTTACAACTTAGTGGTATTTAATCTCATTTGACTCTTTTCTCTTTTTCTCTCCAAACCAACAGATTATTATTTGAACAAAATTTTGGCATCTGTTCAAAACCACCTTCTCATTATGTAACAGATTTAAAAAGTCTCTAAACAATATAACTAATATCTCACAACAGTTCTGACTAAATTGACAGTCATAATTATATCATGAAAGGCTATGTTTTTTTGTGGTAGAGATAAATAAAGAAATATGAAAAAAATGAAAAAAATATGTTTAATTATATTATACAGTAACTAAAAGCCCTAATATATATATATATATATATATATAGTATTTTTCCTACAAATTCTGCATTTACAGTTTTTATTAAGTTATGCTAATTTAGTTTTTTTATCATACCAGAGCCAACAATATTCATACTACTGTACCTCTATTTCAAGTGCAAAATAAAGGTATAGGAAAGAAGAAAGCAATATTGGAGAGAGAGGAGAGATCTTTTAAACACGTCTTTAGAAAAAGTGCTGTCATTTTAACTGTGATGTAGGTGGTGACAAAAGATTGAAGGTAAGATTTTAAATTCAAGACTGTCAACCTGTAAATTTGGTTGCAGGCTCTAAATCTACTGCCAATATAGGAACATTTTGAATCTGAAGTAAGAAATGCTGAAAAAACTGCTTGAGATATGGCTAACTAATCTTTTCAAGTTTTTAAAACCTGCTTTCATCTGGTTCTTTCAACCATGAGAGAAGTGCTCTCTATTAACACTGGAAGCACTGGCCTTGAACTGATCGTTTTCCCAAAATAAAGCTTTTCCTGTGAGTGCTCTGATATTATCTGCGAAAAATGTAAAAAAGTCGACTTTATGGACCTTACCAAAACTTTATAGTTGAAGTGACGTCACTACAAGTCATAAAATACATATTCAAACGTAGTATTCAGCTTCTGTCTTTCAATATTGATTTGTCAAATTGATTTAATTTTCCTTACAGTCCTGTTCCTGACTGATTTAGAGAGGAAAATAGAGTTGATGATGATGGCGATGAAGATTTGCACATGAGTTGTGGACATTGGAAGATATGCACATCCAGTGCAAAAACTGTGAACTGATGAAATCCAGACCAAGTCCAGCTGCTACCCTGCCGGCCTGCTGTGATTGTGTGTGTGAGGCTTGAATCCTCACATTTTCCCATTTTGCACATGATGATACTGAATCTGGTCACCCAAAGGTAAATCAGAAGCTATGGTATTCTGTAAAACCAAATCGATTTCAGTATATTAACTGCTTGTTTTCCACTTGTATGCAATACACAGAATCCCAATAAAAGCATTCAATTAGTAAGTCTATCTTCACTATTCCCTTACAATTTACTATGGTAACCATAATAATTTTCACCAAAGTGTCCTCACATTACATTTACATTTAGTCATTTAGCAGACAAGTGACTTACAGTACAAATGAGGACACTGAAAGCAATCAAAAAAAAAAAAAAAAAAAAATTAGAATCAACCCTCTTCCCTCAATTCTTTTTATGTTTTGAAAGCTTTATAAACTAACATTGAAAAGTTTGTGGTCAGTAAGATTTTTGAATATTTATGCTCACAATGTCTGCATTTATTTAATCAAAAAATACATTAAGAAATATAGTGAAATAGTATTACAATTTAAAATAACACTTTTATACTTTAAAATATTTTAATATGTAATTTGTTGCTTAGATTTAAAACTGAATTTTTGGAATCCTTTACTCCAACACTCAAGAAATATTTGTAATATGCTTATCCAACACAGTCTTATGATCAATTCGTACATATCGTAGGTTCAGGGGCGGGGTTAGGTTTAGGTCATTCGTACAAATTCATACAAATTGGCAGCTTGAAAAATACATACGATTTAGCAAAAATGGCATGAATTCAAAGAGTGAGGTCATAGAAATTTGTACGAATTAGCCACCTCGTAAAATATGTGCGAATTGCCATGAGTCTGGGTTGGCTTATCTGGAAAATATCAATGTTGAAAACAGTTGTGCTGCTTAATATTTTTGTGGAAACTGTGATACATTTTTTTTTCTTCAGGATTCTTTGATGCATAGAAAGTTCAAAACAGCATCTATTGAAACAGAAATGTTTTGTAATAGTAGAAATGTCTTGATTGACAGTTTTGATCAATTTAATTCATCCTTGTTGAATAAAAGTATGATTTCATTTTTTATTTGTGTTAGTGGATACTTATTATTTTAGTTCTAGTTATTGGTATGTTTGTGGATTCTGTTAGTCCATAAATAAATAAATAAAATAATACTAAAGAAAAACATTTACAGCTCAATTTATCTTTTATGATATTAACAATTTAAAAATGTAAGCCTCATTTCCTAGGCACAGATGGTTGTGGACCATATTTCAACAAAAATGATGATTCACCACTGGAAAATCTGTGTACAGGGAACTTCCTGCTAATGTGCAGCGTTCGTATGAAGAACATTTGGCAGTGAGGTCATTATATAAGTTAACCAAATTAAAGCTGACATTCCTTTTATTTCCTCTGTTTTGCTTTCAGCCAGAGTTTTGCCTGGATTAGTTAGCATACCAACTGTTCCCTTACAGGGCAGTCCAGAATGCTTGTGTAACTTTAGTTTTGGGGCGAAGTGTTGCGTAATTTAAGAACACAAGGTAATAACTCACAGAGACTGACCACAGAGCTTAAGCGCTGCTGGATCACGTATGCAGGGGGCCGAAAGAAACTCTGGCATATGCAAAGGTCTCTCTGGACGCCAAGAGCAACAGATGAGACACTTGAAGGGCATTTCAAATCACTGCTGTATGTTTTTATATCAGAAAATGTGATTTGATGCTCTCGAGGTAATTAATAAACCTGAATTTGGCACAGATGTGAGAAGCTGAATTGCTTAGCATCCTGCGAGGCTAATGTTCTCATGTGCACCTATTAGGTTACATTCACTCATGCGATATTTTACCCAGATGTGAAACATTACATGCCACCTCTTCCTCACGCAACAAATATAGACTATAAAAAAACATTAACTAGTGCTGGATAGTAACTGATTACATGTCATCTGGATTATATATTCAGATTCCAAACCATAAGTGCTTGTAATTAGATTAAATTACATTTCCAAGTACTCATAATCAGATTACAGTTATTAAATGCATGATTGCATATTAGCCGATTTATAAAAATGATTCATAATATATTGATTTTTTTTTACTCTCATATTTTCCTTTCTAAAACATCTTACTGCTGTATATTTTTAGAAAGTCAGGGTGTAATGTAACGTTTAATCCAGTTCATGAAGTTTAAAACAAAGAATGGAAAATAGACTCTCACTCAGTTAGCTAAAACAATATTAAGGGAATCAAAAAAGTAGCCAGAATACATTGCCATAATCTAACAGATTAACTACAATTGCCTTCATGTAATACATAATTTGTAATCAGTAACGTTATAATGGTCTATCCACTTCACTGCTCATCCATCTTTAAAAAAAAGGTATATTTTAATATCACAATTAAATATATGTTCTTTGTTTCCCTTTCTGGTATTATTCAAGCAACTGCATAGCAATGCATTAAATGCAACAAAGAATGGTTTTCCATTTTTCAAGCGGTTACTAGGCTTTTGCTAAGTGCTTGCCACTGTAGGTTGTTGATATACCAATTATGTTCAGTTACTAGGTATTCTGTATGGTTTGTATAGAAAATGGTTCTATGTGGTTGCTAGGGTGTTTTGGATAGGACTAACTGGCAATTTCTATTCACTTAAGGTGTTCTGTGTGGTTGCTAGGGTGTTGCCATGTAGTTGTTAAATTGTTTTGGTTTGTTAAAAGGCAATTGTCATGTGCGTGCCTTGGTATTTTATTTATTATTTCTTTTTAATCTTATTTTGTAGCTGCTAGATTGTTTTGGTTAATTATATGCTATTGTAGTGCCATTGGTTTTAGTATATTATTAAATATGCCATTATAATGCAGTTGTTTTTAACATACTTTTGTGTGGTTGCTAGGGTATTGCTAGGTAGTTGTTAAATTGTTTTGGCTTGTTAATAGGTTATTGCTAGAGTTTGATTTTGAGTTAATATATTATTTTGGTTGGTTAATATGCCATTGCAATGTAATTGCTTTTTTACGTGTTGCTGTGTGGTTGCTAGGGTGTTGCTATGTAGTCTCTTGATAGTTTTGAGTTGCTAATATGACAATGCATTGCGGTTATTTTTAATATGTAGGAGTGTGGGTGCAAGGTTTGATTGTTTTGAGCTGTTCATATGCCAATGCATGCAGTTGATTTAGTATGTTGCTAGGTGGTTGCTAAGGTGCTAAAATGCTGTGCGGTTGCTAGGGCTTTGGGTTTGGTCCTGGGTTGTTAATAGAACATTGCTATGCAGGTTACTAAGTATTACAGTATGTATTTTTAGTGTGTTGCTATGCACTTGCTAGACTCTTGCTATGTGGTTGCTAGGTTGTTCTGGGATGTTGCTAGGGCATTTGCTCAGGCCCCTTCTTTAATGCTAGTTTATATGATCTTCCACCTTTATTTGCAAATGATACATTTTATGTCTGTCATGGGCTTCAGGTTTCAAGCCCTTTGAAAATATAATAAGTTAAACAAAATCTTCTAATGTTTCCATGCATTAGCAGATGAGAATGTAATTGCTTTGCACACATATAGAGCTCTTTGTGTTGTTCTGAACAGCAGCAACATTTTCTCACTCACATTCTTTAACTGTAATTCTATCTCAGATCTGTCTTGTATCATGGGCCGTTGTGTCTGCATTATGGCCTCTGGGGAAATAAAGTACTATTACTCTGATTCTGTCTTGCCATGTCAGTGCAGCAGAAAACGAACAGCAAACGGAGGACGATCCTGTTTTAGTTTCCAGTCGACCTTGTGCTAGTTCACGTTCTATGTTTTGGGGGCTCATCAGGGCGCTTTCACCTTAACTGAGCTGAATATGAATCTGTTATCTGGATTAGGGGAATTATAGCTGAGCTCTCATGAAGTTTATAACATCTCTCTCACTGTCGTCCTCTGATCAGTTATAAGACTGAAAAGCTCCTTGAGGAAAGACACAATAGTGATTTATATTATAATAACACTTCTGCTACTTATAAGTTTGTATTTACATTTAAATATTTAAGACTGTGGTCCTGTGACCATTTCATTCCACTGTATGTCTCCTCATATAACAAGAATCACAATGAAGCTCATTTGACAGTCATCTCTTTTTGATATTTGAAGGATTGAATAAATAGGACCACCTTTTGGATATCCCTGACTGAACTTTGCAAAAAAGAGCAGCTAGTACAATTATGCTGTAAAAACTATTTTTAGAGGTTATAAAAATGATGTACATAGGTTATTTAAGCTAATAGTTGTATTTATTTCATTTTATTTTATTTTGCAAGAATATGTTTTCATAATGAGAATAATTCCTAAATGACAGGAGGGGAAAGGGAAAGAAAAACCTTGAAGTTTTCCATCTATGTTTCAGTGATTTGTGGAAATCATGACAAAATATAAATCTTGCGTGTGTGCAGTATTTTTTTTAATATGCTTTAAACAAGTAATAATCAAAGCATTCTGCTAAACGCTGCTTTAAAACAAATTTCTTGATATATTTTAGGATTTTCAATGTAGCTTTAGTTGTTGTTGTTTTTTTAAATGCAATGATATTAAAATATTTTGTAATTTCTAGGATTTTACTACAGTATATATGCAAGGAAATATAAAAATAACACATAAAGATTTATCCGAATAAACCTGCTGTTTAGTTCCTCTCATTAAATCCACCGTAACATGAATTCAGATTGGTCTGTGATCTTGTTTATTCACCCTTGTCCTCCACTAGTTGTGCTCTGCTAATGATTGATTTACTTCAGAAGAAATTGAAGGTCAGTTCAGGGCCAGTTCTCTCCTTGTGAAGTCAAACTCTCTTCCACAAGCAAGTGTCTGATGCACAAAAAGTACTGTAAGTGGTGTGGACTAAAGCAATCAAGTGGACTCATTGTGGTATGGATTTATCCACCTTGACAGAAGGGGGCAAACGAGAAGCATCAGGGCATCAAAAATAAAATTGTCCTTCCAGCAGCCATGAGGCATGACGTCTAATGGAAAGACATTAGAGAGAGAGAGATGCAAGTGGAAACTGAGGTGGAGACTCACAGTAGGTGGTTGCCCAGGTGTTGCTAAGATAGCTGTGTGGCTCCTAGGCTGTTTACAAGAAGATTGCTTATAGTGAAAGGTAAAGGAGGAGAGACATGCAGACATCAGAAATTGAAAAAGAAAGAATGATAAGGAGGGGTAAAATCAAAAGAAAACAGACAGATTAAGAGACAACCTTGGTCAATTCTTCATGGTCACTTTAACTCTGAGATTAAGTACTTGTCTGTCTTTGAAGGGATCTGTGACTCAGCTCAGCTTCACTTAGGGTTAGTAAACACTAATTAAACTGCCTTGGCCATTGTGTTGTCTCTCTTTACCTGCACTATCAGTGTTCAGAGGCTCGCCACCGTCCATCCACTGGGGCAAAGAAAGAAAATCCCTAATCAAAAGTCTAGTCCTGCCTGTCGCTCTGCTTTACAACTCCTTTTAAAATGAGCTTCTGCAATTACTTCTAAACCTGACTGACAGATATTCAATCCTGAAAACGCACAGTATTGCTCTTCTTTATTACACTCGCTCGTTTTCTTTTTTTAGACCATGAATCACCCACTTGGAGAAAAAGTGGGCGACATCTGAACAGCTTTTAATAATTACAATAATGATAATAATTAAAATAATTGGTAGTAGTAGTAGTAGTATATTTTGTTACATTTCTTATTAATATTTCATTATTATACAATTATTATTATTATTATTATCATTAGTATATTATACTGCTGATTATTCACTTAACATTTTTAATGAATTAATTTTATGAAATTGTATTAATAATAATAGTAATTATTATTATTATTATTATATAATACTTTTTTCTTTCAGTGAACCACCCACTTGGAGAGAAACAGCTTTTAACAGCCTTAATAACAATAATTTAGTTAAATAGTTTGTTAACTTTTGTTGAATTATTTTTATTAAATTATATTAATATATAAAATATTAATATTATTCTATATTTATGATGCCGCTTCATTTAATCATTTTATTGAATTCATTTATAATTCAATAATTTTATCATTTAATAATACTTAAAATGATTTAGATTACATTTAAATTATATAATAATAATAATAATATAGTTTGTTACCTTTTGTTTATTTTTTATTTATATATTAAATATTATGATTATGCTATATTTATGCTGCTGCTGCTTCATTTAATAATTTATTTGAATTAAGTTTCTGAAATTTTATTATATTATATGTGTGGATGCACCTTTAAAACTGCAATTGAGTAAATGCCTCAAATAAACAGTAATGTCACAGATGAGCTTTTTTCCCCCCAGTATATGACCAGTGACATCAGCATGGAGGTTATTTTTGGTACGCAGGTTAATACATTTTTTACTGTACCTGAAAAATTGATCTTACTTACAAAGTGTTTGAGGCAAATCTCAATTATAATCAGGTCCACTGATGTAATATATTTTCCACTAATCTAAAACTCACATGGGAACCTTTTTCATAAAGAGAAATGTTAATATTATAACAAGAGTCTGAGTATGTAATAAGGACTTGCACTTGTTGCTGCAACATTTCTTTTACATCTTCTCACCTCTCTACTTCCTTTCCTCTCGTCCTCATTTCCTTTCACCTTTCTCATGCTCTCTCTCTCTGTCTCTCGGGACCCCCAGGGCCAGGCCTTGCTGTCTCAGCAGAGATGGGAGGATGAATATGTGAGAAAATCAGGATGTTCCCTGTCGCGTCTCTCATTAGCACATACAGTGGCCACTTAGATATAAAGTCTTCTGCACACAAGCCTGAGCGCACATACACAAGCCAGCGGATCAGGCTTGATTATACATTTAATGTAAAAATAGAAAAAAAATTGCTGAGGGGCAGAACAACCTGGATGTCCTTGTAGAGCAGAATAAATATTAAGAGTAACCAACAGTCTCATCATACGAATCGGAGATGCTAATTTTTTTGTTCTGCTTAACATTGTTATTCATGTGAATTGATGTCAGACACAACAAGAATTCACCTCAAAATGAACGCAAAACTCATTAAGATCTTATTTTATTTGCTGTGGTTATTATTTGTTATTTTCCATCTGCTCTAGCTGTGAAATAAGGGTCTGAAGAAAACAATTTCTACTCAAAACCGATTTTAATATTTTACCATTGTCAGAGCTGGAGGCACTAATTTAAATTTTAATAGATCTCAGTGGACCTTGAAAAACAATAAATTAGACCAGTTTTGTTCAGTGAAAATATGAGGAGCAAATATTGAGAATTGAATAGCACAAAACTGAAGAATATAAATTATCTACACTAATAGTATTGAAAAAAACGAGATCACTCATTACCTTTTGAGTAATTGTTTGTAACAGATCTCTGTTTTGACTCGCATGCAATTTCATAAGGTTTATTTTCTGTGTTGCTTGTGATGCAATTTAAATGATTGTTATGTTTATTTAAATCTCCAGAATTAAATGCATTGTAAATATAATGCTGCTTAACAGCTCTTCAAATGCAAAAGGCTCAGTCTAACCATCCACTTCAATCTGTGCACCTAGTTGGGTGGTAGATTAGAGTATTGTGAGGGAGAATTATTATTTATTGCAGAAACCTGTGGGGACGTGTATGATGAATGTTTTAATAATCGCCCACTGTAGGGGCAATTTTACAAATGTTTGCTCACTTTTCTGGAATCCATCATAAACCTGCAACAGAGCTTTTTTTTAAGTGAATTTAAAGTGTTTTTCTTTGTAGCAAAGCACTGAACATTATCAAATAGGAGAACAGTAATGTATAATGATGAGATTAAACTAATTATTTATCAAATGCAGAGACGGTCTCTGTAGTCAAGACGATGATAGTCACTAGAAATCGGGTGTCCCCAACTAAGCAAGCCAGAGGCGACAGCGGCAAGGAACCAAAACCCCAGCCAAGAGAGAATGGGGGAAAAAACCTTGTGAGAACCAGGCTTAGTTGGGGCCAGTTCTCCTCTGGCCGGGCGCCCAGCACCTAATCTCCAGTTCAATTTTAAGCACATGTCTTCAACTGCTTTGGGCCCTGTGGACTTTGTCTTGCTAAGAGTCATTTTGTAAACAGCATTACATGTGTCCTTAACACAATAAATGGATGTAAAACTGTATAAAAAAGGTTGTTTCATAAGTAGTAGAATGTCAAACATACAGCACTATTAGATAATATGTATTTATATATTGAATATATTTATATATAATAAAAATATGTGACCCTAAACCACTTAAGTCACTTTAGGTATATGTGTAGCAATAGCCAAAAATACATTGTATGGGTCAAAATGATGGATTTTTCTTTAATGCCAAAAGTGTAAATTTTGATTAGCAATACGCATTGCTAAGAACATAATTTTGACAACTTCAAAGCTGGTTTTCTCAGTATTTTGGTTGGAAGATGGTTGAATCACGGCCAAATATTGTCCTATCAAACCATACATCAAGGAAAGCTTATTTATGCAGCTTTCAGGTAATGTATCTCAATTTCAAAAAATTGACACTTAATGACTGGTTTTGTGGTCTTATATATTTCAGACTTTTTATGTAATGGTAATTCATATTTTAAGGTTAAGTTAGACATTAGTCATTATCCTAAGCATACAATAGTAATTGTTTTTCTGCTCAATGGGGTACATTTCTACTAACCAGCTTTCAGCACTTCTTTTGGGGTTAAGGAGCTGAATGCTGAGACGATCTTTCAGCAAAAAAAAAATATCTTTTTCCGAACAATGTCCTGTGAGAATGACTCATGGAGAAGTCTGAAAAAGCAGATGAAAGGGAATGGCTGATGGGAAGGGAGACACAGCCGGGCTGGAGGGAGGAGAAGAGAGCAGGGTTATCCAGGTGTGGAGGCTGATCCATCATCTCCACACAGCATAAGGAGTGAGGATGGAAAGAGCAGTACCAGCTTTTTCCGGTGTCCTATCATGTGAATTGTAATGCAAGACTGTGAACATTGTGTTGCACTCAAATACATAATTCACACCCAACTATAATTAGCATGTATGTTTATTACATAAGGTGAAAACATGATGCACATTTCTTCTGTGGTTAAAATGCAGTCTGTAATGCAGTCCTTATAAAGCTGTTTAAATGGGTTACATCTACATCACATATTAAGATTTTTAACATCCACAAGGTGAAAATCTAACCCGATCTCATAAAAGTGTGTATAAATAGTACGCCAAATAAAAACATGGTATTTACTGTATATGCAAAAATAGACTTTGCCATGTCTATGCCATTACACAACCTCCTCCATGCTTTACAGATGAGGCTGCATGCTTAATATCATTTGCAGTTCTTTTTCTCTCCACACTTTTGACTTCCATTAACTTCCATTAACATAAAGAGTAGTCTTTGCCTCATCTGTCCATAAAACTCTCCTGGCATCTGTTGCAAACTTCTACTGGCTCACCTTTGTGCTTTTTTTGCAAACTTGAATCTTGCCTTTCTATTTTTGGTGCTGGTCAGATGTTTGCATCTTGCTGTGTAGCATATGTCAAAGTCTCCTGCAGACAGTAGATTATAAGAGCATCGCCCCAGCTTGCTGGAGGTTGTTGGTGATTTTACAGACACATTTATCAGGATTCTTTTTATGATTTGTATGTCATGAACTATTGTTGTTTTTCTCAGTCGATCAGTTCGTTGTTGGCTGCTGATGTCGCCGGTGGTTTCCAAATTCTTGATTTTTCTATGCCTTTTGACTTCTTTTTGCATCTAAATTGCTTGCTTTTCTGGAGTCAGTCCTCTTCACCCTGGTTGTGTGTGTCGTCATCAAATGCAAGACTCAGAATGCAGAAGCAATGGATATTACTGATATTACTGATACAACACACTCTCTGCTTTTAATATCTAAACAATTAATGCAACAGGGCACAGCAGATCACTTTAGAAACACCTTTGAGGCAACTGTTCCAATACTTATGCTCACATCAGACAGGGGGAAGAAAATCTGAAAGTGCTGATCGAAAATAAAATTCAATCATTTAAAAAAACATTACCGCATTCATGAGGCATTTATCTCACTCCCGAAATTTGGCTGCGTAGTTACAGTATATGGTACGAAAAACAAAACTTTTATTTAATTTCTGAACAAATTACAATTCTATTATATATAACGTATATTTAGCATAGAATGTGCGAATATAACTATTACTTAATTTAAAAAATAATAATAATTTACTTCAGTTCATCACACTCTCGCAAAGTTCCTTTATAACCAATGAACTTATTTGCATTGTATTACAGTGAGAAGATTCGCAAGCGTGCAGGAAAAAAACAGGCATTTAGAGGTGAGTAAACAATGGCCAGTCAGGTGTTTAAGAAATCAACACAAATGGTTGTGATTGGCTACATTACTCAGTGCTACGAAAACATGTTGAATAATAAAAATCTTTATGTCCAGGGTACAAACACAAATACGCCACAAATATTATGCAATTTTAAAGGTTGCTATTGCTTTATGAGTATCTTAAAACAGGTTTACATGTATGCAAGGTCAAAAAACACTTTACTTTACTAAAAAACTTTTTGGGAGTCCCCAATAACAGGTTGACATACAGTAAATATATATATTAAGGCTATTTACCTTATCTGCACATGAATTTGTTTTTCCAAATCCCTCATTTGAGTGAAGCCTCAGCCATTGAGAATCTCACCTGCTCTGCATGAAGCTAATCAGCGGTGATTGGTCCAATTGGTGGATTTAATTTTTATTCAATCATAAAAGCGGGGTTTTTTGAGGTTCAGTGCTTCTTCATTTGAAGCCATTACCGGGTAAAAGCAAGCAGTAGGCCATATGCAATGTTTCATGTTAACGACAACAGGATGAAACTGCTTGGGATTCGTTTTAAAAACGACTCATTTCACTGATTCAGATGACTCTTGCAGGACGATTTTCTTCACTTAGAGCTGTTAAACACTGCCTGAAAATAATTGAAAAAAATTCAAGGTGCTTTACTGCATGAGAAAATCGATGAGAGGGTGAGAAAAGTGTCACGCTGAATTCGTGAGAGTTGAAAGCTTAGCGTTTCTATGGCTTTTTTTATCATGAAATTTCCATTCCCTTTTTGCCGTCATTCCCATAGTCATTGTCTAAGAAACACATAGCGTTAACATGTTTCCCAAAATGAATTTCAAGGTAATAAGCTTATAAATGTAGGCTAAGTTAAATGATTTATTATTATTATTTATATGGCAATCTAAAGAACTGCTAGATTTACTATGTTAACTGAACCTGAAAGTAATGGACAAGGGTATGAGGGAAAGTTAGGCCTAAATATGCTTAAGGGTTTAGAGTTATATCAACCTCTAATTTTAAATATTAATAGTTATGCATGCCACACATACCCACATGCACGTACACAAACAGTCCCCCTATGCGTTGTGCGTCATATGGTAACAGATGAGGTGTGCAGGATTGCAAAATCAGGGTTTTTTCTTGACCTAGTTTTCTTTCATTTTTCCCTCTCCTTCTCCTCTCCTTTGTTCCTCTGCCAGACTGTCATATCAAGGCAAAAGGCAGCATGTGTACCGCGGAGGAGTATTTGCCCAGCGTAATGAGGAGAACAGTTTACCCACGTGCTGAACGTGTTTGGTGCTGAATCACGAGTTTATGCGTGGATTTTTCACTGTGAGTATAGTCTACTGCTGTGTCAAGTTTGTACAAATTGCCCTGGTTGAAATGTAGCATTTTTCTGAAAGGGTTAAAGCAAAACAAAACCTATATATATATATATATATAAGTAGGGCACAATATACTGAGTTAATATTTTCCACACTGATAATAAAAAATTATGCATTTCTTTTTGTTATATTTTAGGTTTAACAGAAAAAAACATAAAATTACTGGATAATGTTGTGGCAGAAAATTAAGGTTTTTCCCAATTGTTAACACATTTTCTGAAAACATGCCTCATATTCTCAGAACTCTCAGAATATTCTCAGAAGTTTTGGGATTTTGTACACACAAATCCAAAAACACACACACAATGGACAAAACCCTTAAATTCTCTTGCAAAATCAAACTTTACTTTCAAAACAATGTAATTTCTTCTCAAAAGGGTATTTTGTTTTCAAATGACACACACAAACCATCACACGAATAGACATTTATAAAAACCAGTTGGTCATGGATGTGCTTAATGTAAAACACTATGTAACTTTCTCAACCCTCTGCAGCCCGATAGAGGGGCAACAGAGTTGCTTTGGAGAAGGGGTATACGTGTGTAGATTTCGGTCATACACTTTCCATCTCCACACAGAAAAAATTCTCAGTAGGATTGAAGAACAGAGAATATGGAGGGAGATAAGCAACTAAACGTTTTATAAAGCTCTATTCCTAAATTATGTGTGACAAGTGTTAGTATGCAAAGTAGGACAACTGAATTTACTATTTTGAATGACAGTGTGTTCCTCATGAAAACAAGAGATTTTCTTCATGAAAATTGTGCCAAATGCAGAGAATTGTGTGTAATGTTCTGCAAAAAGTGGGTTTTAAACCTGCAAGTTGAGTGTAAAGCAGGAATTGTGCTTGTAGTTCAGCAGAATTGGTTCAGGGGGTTGGTGCATCAGTTGCATATTGGAGACATTGTGTCTCAAGTACAAGTACAAATTGTGTGTAAACAATTGGGAAAAACTGTAACAGTATGTTTTTTTTTTCTTATTTATTTACTTACAGTATATACCTTTCAATACACCACCAACTGAAAGATTTGTCATTATACATAATACGTCAATATACAAATACATTGTGCCTAAAGAAGACGAAACTCTTAAAACATAATGATTATTGGATAAAAAGTCTCTGGGGAGAAACATACGTCTTATAATATTGATTGCTGTGTCCCCAGACTGTTTTCTAATAGCAGTTAAAGCAGAAGGTTGTGAATGCAGACTGTATGGCTTTCGGGCAAAACAGTCCATCTATGCTTAAATAAATGTAATTCTGCTTGATTTGGTTCAAGCGGAGGTTTTCAGTGCTCTCAGATGTCTTGGACATGTTTTGGTATCTCAGCACTTGAGCTTTAAGTGGAAAGTTGAGAAACATGGAGATGACACGACGGAAGGTGTAACGCTCAGCGACCACTCACTGCTACCTTTATGTCATTCCTTGGTTGCCCATTCACTCTGTGCCAAATTAAATATTAATTGAAAGCCTCGTCTTGCCAGTATAAAGACGAAAAGATAAGAATCTGCGGGTCACAGACATACAGGCCGGACTGAATATTTCAGTGGCCAATAGGAATCAAGTTTTGGGTTGAAATGTATCGCAGAAAATGATCCGTGTGACGAGTGAAGTGGGTGAAGAGCCCAGCGGTCCGGGTTCGGGATTCTGTCTGATTGTGATGGATTAACTCATTCTGCGTTAGTCTAATCACTTCATTCCATGTTACTGAGTCTCACTAAACCGGTTTATGCAGGAACCTGAGAAGAACCTAAACTGTATTATTTTATATAGTGATTTAAAGGCTCTACATAATGTTATTAAATTAAATTAACTGTAAATGTACAGTATAAATGATATTTTATTTGACTATTTATGTTAGTTATGCCCTTATGTCTATATGGTTGCTCTTAATGGTTGCTATTGCATTGCTACAGTAGGTGGTTTATTAAAGGTCTAATTAAGATATTCTGGGCCAGTTGCACAAACGTAACCGCTATGTTACATTTTACACTACATTTTAAAGTAGTGTGAAAAAGAACAAATTTTAGGTTTGATCAGATTTATTTATTTACTTAATTATTATTTTTTTATTTGTGTGTATTTGTTTGTTTGTTTATAAAATGCAATGCTTTCCCAATTTTAAGTAAATCCAATATGATTCACAAAAAAATTATAGTTTTTGTTACCATTTTTCAAGTAGATTAACACAGTAGATTTATTTATTTATGTATTTACACGTGCAACAACACTATTTTCTTTTTAAGTACTATAGCTCTAATTTTAGAAACACGTTTAAGGCTTGATGAATAAGATTTTTTATCCCCTTTTTTGTCAACGGTGTTCTACAAAGTAAATAATATATAGGCATTGTATTTAATTTAAAATTAATATCACTATGCAAATGTATTATTTTTGCAACCTAGGTTCATTGGAAATAGGTGCCTCTTCATACATTTCTGCAAAACTGAAAAGCGTACCTACTGTATACATACAAATCACTGCAGTTTCCAGCTGTAATGAACACTAGAGACTGTAAAACTCCCACAACTTTTATTCCTTTTTCACACAAAAGTATGCTTTAAAGGTATGTTTTTGATTAATAAAGGATATTTTTACACAATTAGTTGCAGAACGTTATTTTACGATTTCAAAACATTTTTAACATCCTGCCCGATTAGAAAACTTTTAAACCTTGTCATCACATATACAGCTTCATATGTATGGGTTTTCTAGTAGCTCTATCACTAATGGGTCGGTTTAAGTTTGGGTTTGGTGTAGGGGATTTTTCCAACATGATAAAGCATTAATCTTTAGTGTCGCTCACTGGATATTTAAATTCTGAACGGCCACAAAACGTACCTCAAGCGGCACTATAAAAACACTGCAATATGTACCTGTACAAACCTAACATTTCACTTTGAAACTGCGGTGAAACGTGCATTAAGGTACATAATTGCAGAAAGGTATGTAGAGGCATGTATTTCCAATGAGCCTTGGTTGTATTTTGTAGTTTATTCCAGCCACACTGGAATACTTTTTCGTATGACATTGGTCTTGTAAAGTCATCATTTATTTATTAAGTAGGACTGTTTACTTTTTATCTGATCTGTGTCAAGATACGACACCAGTCGGTTTGGTCATCCAGTTGAGCGTTACTGTATGCCTGAATGGAATGTTTAAACATACCTGTAACAGGCTTTGACGTAACATGAGGTTGTGTGGCAATGTAACAAAATCTCCAGCCTATTATTCATTAATAGTCTGTGTAAAGTTACGCCTCTTAACTCGGGCCTAATTGTGACGAAGTGGACGTGCCATGTCCTCTGCACTCGGCTACATGTGAAACGTACAGGAGATATGGCATGGTGCCAGAGGTCATTAACCTGCACCCTCATGTCTCTCAATGATGTCATTGATGATGTCATTGTGCGGTGTTGAGATGCTATAACATCCGCTATTAAGGGACGCGTGCATGCATCTGATATTCGAACTGCGCACTCACGCATCAGAGGTGAGAAGCGTGCATGTTTGATTTATGTAACAATACAAGACGGTCACTATCTTTGACCCTCGTTGTCAATGTGTTGACATCTTTTCATTCTTTTTGACCTTCAAATCCAAGCTATTTTTGGCAGTATATGTCTTATTCTCAAAACATGAAATGACATTGTAGATTTGTTGGATCAAGCATCTCAGCAACATCTGGACTCATGTTCCACTGACCCAAATATACCCATGAATAAAACAACAAGGCCTTTCTTTTAGCTTGTTACGGCACAGAACAAACAATCAACTCCCAGAGGAGTTCACAGTGGCTTTGGATCATTCACAGTTCAGTTGCTCACATTCATAATGCCAAGTAGAAAAATAAAACGTCTTGAAAAAAAGTGTCGTCTTGGTGGTCTCAAGAGGTCTAGGTTTTTCTGTTTAGCATCATCTTCTGATGATAGAAATAGTAATTCTAGCATAAATACCATTTTTTTTATTTATCTGTTTATCATAAAAAACTGTGTTTTGTATTGTACGATAATATAAAGAGATAAAATATATATATATATTTTTTTAAGAGTAAATAAAAAAAAATAAAAAGTGAATTTGGCGTGCTGTCAGGGGAGCGAAGCCGGGAGAATGGCGAACTCCGAACCCTAATGATTCCCAGACCCCCAGTGTGGGCAAGAGTTCGGCGTTCGGCTCGGTCCCGGCCTGCCCCCCCCCAGAGGAAGTGTGAAGTAGAAGAAGAAAAGGCGGAGAAGGGGCGGAGGGGGGTTTGCACGAAAGCGAAATGCGGGACAGACAAAAGAGAAAAGCGGGGATATTAGTGAAGGGAAAAGATTCGATTGGGTGAATTAGCGAGGAGATAATTAGATGATATGCTACCAGCTGTGCATGATTGAATTGTCCAGCGATCCTCTCGAAATTACGTTTATTTGCAAAAACATCCCCTAATAGCCATGTATTTTGCGTATTAAATCAATGTTGCGTATTGTAAGAATTATTATTATTATTAATTATTATTATAATAGTAAGAGGCATGTATTTTGCATATTATATCATTAATGTTTCCTATTGTCGGTATTATGAGATAAACAGATTGCCTTTTTTTGTTAATATTATTTATTTAAATGTTATATTATAATGACCTGAATAACAATATATGCCAATATATGAATGTAAATATATGGAAAATTATGATCCATCACAATTCTAAATGATTTATTTATTTATGTGTACTTGTTAATTTATTTATATATATATATTGAGTATTTCACACATTTCACATTTAAGTAGCATTAAGATGAAAGGGAATGCTAATGGAGAACTTTCTCGAGGTATTATTGACCTCTTGGTTGGTCCCTTCACAGGTAATCATGAGTGATGGAAACAGCCGAGACTGAACTCCAAATCCAGGTTAAGGCCATTGGGCTAAACCACCTCATTAAACATTAACTGTCCCTGAACCAAGGTGCTCCAGATCAGACTAATGAATCAATCACACAGGCCTCAGTTTATTCAGGTCCATTTACTCAGAGGTGATGCTGATGAGAGTCTGCTAATGTAAAGACTGGGATGAAGTAATCCAACATTAAACTCAAGGAAGTTCCTCCTGGTCAGTGCTGGAACTTTCTGTAAAATTCCACTATAGTTTCTGAATAAACAGTATGTATACTTTCTTCTACATTATTAAAAATTGTATACATAAACATAAAAATCTAAACATGAACATACATATATATATAGGTTAAATATACAAATATATATATATATATATATATGATGAATGCAGTGCACCCATTTGGCCAGTGTAGTTGAGAATGAGCTGTGTGGCCAGGAAGCAGGTACCGTATCTTAACAGGTTAAGTACTGATTGCTTTTGATTGAAAAGATATGTTAAATACGTGCTCCCTCTCAACACTGATTGCAGAGAGCTGACTCTCAGCTGCTAATGTTTTCTACCATCACAGATGTCCCATGTTTCCCCAATCAAGTCTGTGAATTTAATCACCACATCCATTTGTCAGACCCCAAGTTTGTGTTGTGGATTCGCCTCTGCGTATCAGATATGTTCATTACTGGTGCTGCACTTCAGTAATTTCCTAACAGATGCTTAATTTGACTGTTTTAACATATGCTGATCATTTGTGCACACATGAGGGGTCTGGCCATGCAGAATCCCCACACATGTTGAATGCGCTGTCTGAGGTGTCAATGGGGCTGTCATGAGCTAATGAAACCGTCACTGAAATAGCATCACTGTGTATATTTGACCAACACATCTGTGTCAATAATGCCTCTTCAGTCAGAAAGCCACTCTCAAATGCCAGTCAAGTTTGAAACCACCTCCCCATTAGTCTTGCTGGTAATTTAACTGTGGCACAGATGCAAGCAAGTTTATGGGCTGTATCTTTTGATGGAGAAAAGGGAAAATGTCTGCTTTTAAGAGACAGAGAAGCATAACTGGTGAAATTTGTATTTTTTTTTGAAGACATCAATGGTGGATTAATGTGCCGCACAGACCCATTAAGCTCCATAAAGGGAAATGAGGGGTAGTAAATAGAGATTCTTTATGTGTGTCCAGACAAATTTGTAAAGAGGAAGCAGAGGCTTTTAGTGGATCTCTAGACAGTTGTCGGATTTGAGTTCCTTGATGTTTTAGCTTTAAATACATCCTCATGAAAGTACTGTATTTGTCTGATCAGAAGTTTTGAAGAAAATCTATATTCATTTAAGAATATGTGAAAACTGTAATATATTATGTTATTCATTTAAAAAACATTCATGCATATTGAATATCAGTATATGACTCTCTCTCTCTCTGTGTATAACATCTGATGTTACAGGAACATTTTATTCATCAAAGAATCCTGAAAAAAGTACCATAGGTTCCAAAACAAATTAGGCAGCACAGCTTCCAACATCAAGAAATCAGCATATTAATGTATTAGAGTCACGTCACACTGAAGACTGGAGTAATGTCTGATGACAATTCAGCTTTGTGTAACAGAAATAAATTCTATCTTGATGTATATTGAAACAGAAAATTGTTATTTCCAATTGCAACAATATTTCACAATATTACTGTTGTTTCTGTATTTTTGATCAAAGAAATGCACCCTTGATGAACACAAGAAGAAACTCAGAATCTTATTGATCACAAATTTTTGAATGGCAGTGTGTATACTGTATGTAATGTAACTGTAATCTGTTACAGTTACTTATGAAAATGTTAACAATTACAAAGGGGGATATTTATGAAGTTATGAGTTTTACAGTAACCCCTCCTTGCTTTTAATGTTCACAAACAAAACTACGTAAATGGGAGGAGACTTGCAGAGACACGAGTACTGAATAAGAGTCCATGAATGAAAACAGACACAAACACACGCACAGTTTGTGAATAGCTGGAGTGCCATCCAGACCTGTGTTGGCACATCCAGCTGATCGTGACACTTGTAATCTTTATCATTTCCAGAGTAACCTTATGAAGTGCACACTTGACCATTTATTCTTTCAACATTTTGGAACATTTATTTATTTCTATTTTTTCTTGTGTCCTTGGCTTGACTTGTGTTTACGAAAGTATGATCTCTACACAACAA
>JAUMHI010000067.1:3742186-3762149 GCA_032359435.1 Enteromius unitaeniatus
TGGACAACAGTCTGGGGAGAAACCAGGATTATGCAGGGAGTCAAGGCCTCTCTACCTGTCTTGTAAAGTGAGAGACCATATCTTGATCTTACTGAAAGGTAAAACAACATTGTAATGAGACTGCTCATTTTAATGTCAATAATTGAACTTTTATTAGTTGAGGGATTTTTTTTCTCTCAAAACAATAGAAATTATTCATTTTAAATTCTATTACAGATGAAATTCATAAAAAATTACTAAGCCCCTGAGCAAAAAAAATATTTGTGTGTGTGTGTGTGTATATATCTATATATAATTATTTAACTAAATATCATAGGCAGAACATACAAATAATAAAAGCATCATCTACTGATTAAAAATTATACATTATACTGTATTATTATGAAGCATTATAGACAAAACATACAAACAGTAATTATTCAACCACTGTTATATAATATATAATATTTTATTTTATATTATATTATTGTATAAAAGTATACAGCCATAAGTAGATAGTAGGCTGAAATCTTTATGTCTAGACAAGAATTTCATTAAAATTTTTATTGTCTTTAAAAAATAAGTTTTGTTTTTGTTTTTCCAAGTAAAGAATAATGTTTTTTTTAATTTTTTTTAGGTGAAATATGGCCCTTAACATTTCTTCGCCCATTTAATTTCAATTATGTAAACTGTTGTTTTGGGTGGAGCTGGAGACCTTTTAGTCCATTCCCCAGCTACAACAACAGTCTAGTATCATGTATAATTGTATGTAAATTGAGACAGAGCCAAGGTGCTTGTTCAGTCCTTCAGTGCTGAATACCCTGATGACATTTGTACTTGCCCTGCAGAACAACATCTGATTCTAGCTAATGAGCTAGCGTTGTAAGCCAGGGAGGCTAACACGTTTGTAAAACCAGCTGGTGTCATGCCTCGCCAGGTCAGACACCCAGAACACGTGGTCCCACGCTGAACAACTCACACAGACAGACACATCCAAATGGGAAGAAAGATTTACATAATAATGCAGAGATATACAGGTGCAGCATTGTGAGCTCATACAGTATGTATGTATCTGTGTGTGTGTGTGTGTGTGTGTGTGTGTGTGTGTGTGAAAGAGAGAGAAGAGAAAGTGAGGAAGAGATGTTTGTGGAGTTATGGTGGATCCTCAGAGATGTCTGTTTGTCTGGCTAAGATCCAAAACTAATCATAGATGTTGAGTTGCTCCCACAAGTCAACTGAGACTTCATGTTCACTTTCCACACTCGCTTTTTGTAACAGTTTTGTATAAGACTGAAATCAGTGCTTTTTCCTTCTCTTTTTTTTACAGAGATGTTATGGGGAATCTCATAAAAATGTTTCTAGGTTACATTTGCACCTATATATATATATATATATATATATATATATATATACGGTATATGCAAATTTTCAAAGCTTTTCTTTTTCTTTCTTTTTTCTTTCTTTTCTTTTAATTTATGTAATTATAAATATATATATATATATATATATATGTTTAATATTTAACTTTTTTTAATATTGCAGATCTCCTATATTTAACACATTTTACTTATAGTAAAAAGCAAACTGAAATAATATTTTCATATAAAACAATTGGTTTATTTTACTTTTAAATTACTTGAAATTGTTCCAAAATCTTATTATTATTATTATAAACATTATATAATATGTATGTAATGTTTTTTGACATATTCACACAAATAGGACTACTGAAAATAAGAAAACACTTACATAATAAATAAATAAACAGAAACAGGCCATTGTTGTCTGCCTACATTTGCATACATTTACACCACATTTTATACAATGACTGAGGCACTTCATCCACGCATGTAATGATCTGTTAGAGCACATGTTTGATGTCTGGTATTTTTCCAGAGTCTTGTTAGAGATAACTGGACCACACTTCTTACTGTCTAAAAGCACTTATCTAGATCTGAGAAACAAACTTAGCAGTTGTGCCATAGCGAGAGATTTAATACTGTCACATACAGCCTTAATGAGGTTCTAAATGATCATCTCTTCCTTGTGTGAACACACCAAACACACACACACACACACACCACAAACACACAGAGTAATGAAAATCTATGAAATGCCAATTTTGAAATTGTTAAATAACCGCACTGTACTTGGTGTGCTGAAATTATAACAGAGTGCAACAGTTGGATTTCAAAAGGACAAAAAAATCTCATTAATTGTTACTACAAGATAATTTTTTCTCAATAACTCAAAAATGTTTGATTAATGGTATGTGCTTTTTTGAAGCCTCAAGCCTCATAATATCAGTTAATTTTTTTATAATCAAGTTTAGCATTAAAAATCCAGGTGAAAAAATACATTACACATATGATTATGCAAAGAAATCTCAGTAACACTTTATTTTAAGATATCCTTATGCATAATTACATCCAAGTAACCCTAGGCCAAACCATAAACCTAATCCTATATAGTAAGTTAGTACATGTGTTAATTGCATTATTATTACACTGTAATGACACCTTACAATGAAGTGGTACCGAAAACTCTACCAATCAGAGAACATCATTAAATATGAATCAAAATACTGCAATATTGAGAGCACAGTTGCATAGTACAGATCTGAGTTAAAAATCATTTCCAAACTGATTGACTTTGTCTTTGGTTTTTGTGAGTAATATTAGTCTGCACTGTATTTTCAGACAATGATCAGCTGACTGTTCAGTCATTATCCTTTACACAATCTTTCCTTGATCATAAGTGAACTTTGATTTTACATTTAATGCTGATTTTACATAAACCTATGTTTCTTTCTCCTGAGGCTCTCCTATCAGTCACAGATATGACTCATCTCTAGTCAGCATCTGAATCAGCAGTCAGCATCGCAGAGGCTCTTCAGAGGTAAACACACACATCTGTGACCCCTTCACACTTCTCTGCTTTCTATAAGTGCCTCTGCAGGAGGTCATGTTTTCTCTGCCATTACCGTTCATAGCTTTTCCCTTGACATGTCCCTGTGATTGAGACGGCATATTCAGCTGGTGGTCAATGTCCCATTTTGCATCTGTCATAGAGCTTCAGTAACCTTTTGTTCCCTTCACTAAAGCTCTGGCTATTTGATAATTAATCTCTGATGTTCTTGTTTTTTGGGAATGGCAGTGGTTTTGACAGATGCATAGCACACGATAACCTTTACACGAGTCTGAGCTCAGCATTTAAGGACAGTTTATCACAGAAGCTGACAATCAAACGCAGAGATGGTTTGATACTAAGTTGCTTACTATGTCCTCATTTGACTCATTTATAGACACATAAAAAATACATAGACATTGCTAGACTCTAATTAGGAGGGCTTCAGGCCCCCTCTTTCATCTCAGTACTAAAAATCTGTGATTATGTGGTCTCTTTTCAAATTTGCTTATTTGCCTATAACAGTTCTAAAATTTTAACACCAGTTTTATTACCAGTTTGTTAGTATATATATATATATATATATATATCTGCAGGTGTAATTTCAGTTTAATTAAAAAGCTAACTGTTAAGATTCATGAAACACTGAACATGAATTATATACCCATTACTTTATTTTCCCAGTGTCTTTTCTGATAATTGTCTCCTCCGGTGCTGAGAAAATGATATTGTCCTTCCCAAAAGCCACGTGTTTAATTGTTACCATAATGACCTTTCAGATTAGTAAGTGAACATCAAATTACAAATAAATTAAGGGCGTGAATCGCCTCTCTGCCTCTAATTTAGATCAGCCCAGAGTTTGTGGTTACTTCTTAAAAGCTTTCTGCAATTAGCAGTTTGTTGTGGTGCACCAATGCTAATTATCGGATAATTGCTGTGATCACATTTGCAGAGGTGAATGAGAAGGATGGTTTATTCTTGGATCTCAGATTTAGTACATGGATAGGTAAGTGCCACTGCAGGTAGATTGTACAGACACTGAAAGCTGCTAATGATTAATGAACAAATAAATTAATAAATAAAAGTATAAAAATGAATTACATGTGATCTCCTTAAAGGGATAGTACCCCCTAAAATTAACATTCTATCATTTATTATTCACCCTCATGTCATTCCAAATCATTCCAAAACTTCACATTTTTGAATTTCCCACTTTCCTCATTTTGTTTAAAAAATGAATCTAGAATTGCAGTTTTTTACTATAGTTCTTTACATTTTAAAAACCCCATTGCTTTGTTTCTTGGTGGTTTGTGGAATGATTTATCCCTGTGTCAGCTTTACAGGTTAAAGAAACCATTCCAGACACACCTGTCACCAGTGGATCTTTGAGACTACGGACCTCAAGGAATCATGTTCGGCTTGTTGTGTTCTCTGGCATCACCTGAAATTAAACTCGAAGTCTTACACACAAGTAACCCAAGCCGTTGACCTTTAACCCTAGAACAAATCCATCATGACTGTTTGCTGCTCAGATACCATATTTCAATACTTCAATACAAGACATTCAAAATTTAAAGTGCCATTTGAAATTGACTTCTGAGAAAATACCCAAAGGGGGGACTTGCGAAGATGGCAACTGTTTAAATGAGATATTATTTATATTTATATTTTTATATTTATATTTGTTTTAACTCGTGTGACTTTCACACTCATCATGTTTTAATGGTATTATAGAGACTAAGGAGTAATTCACAGAAACATGTTAATTTGCTGAAAATTTACTTACTCAGGCCTTAAGATGTAGATGAGTTTGTTTCTTCATCAGAACAATTTTGGGGAAAGTTCCTTTTCAGGAACTCGAACTGCGTCGAAATGCTATGGGAATGCCTCCAGCATTGCTCTGAATGACCATGCTCTGAATCTGCTGTGCAATCAGTCCAATGGAAGGGCGAGACATCATAGGCGGGTGACGTCAGAGACCAGGGAGCTCAAAAGCACATGTGGAGATGCTGGCATTACCTTAATTCATTCAGCAAGCACTCTCTGTAAGTCTGTTGAGTGTGTGATCTCTCGGTATCTCAAAAAAAATGGGAGAAAGAGTATGTTGAAAGAGTCCTCCTCTCTTCTCTGAGGAGGGAGCCCTTGTTAGCATTCCCCGTCGTGGGGTTCATAGCAAGATCTGATGTGGTGGCTCAAAACCAAGGGGTTTTCCCTGAGGGGAAATTCCATTCATATGATCAAGGTCTCCCGACGCTGTGTGCAAGCCCTGGTTATGTGGATGAACCCGCGTTTTTTTAATCTAGGCCCAGAGTTAGGGCCTCTGTGTAGCCGCGTGATGCTGATGACGATGTGTCCCTTACTGGGTGGGGATTGGTCATGCCTCTTGGCACATCAACTGCCTGGAGATGCTGGCCGTGTTTCAAGCTTTGAAACACTTTCTCCCAGACGTGAGATACCGTCACATGTTGACATGTTGGTGCACACCAACAACACGGCAGCGTTCTCTTATATCAACCACCAGGGAGGTCTGCGTTTGCGCCCCTTGTCCAAGCTGGCACACCAGATCCTGGTTTGGTCTCGGGGGAGACTCCTCTCGCTGAGAGCAGTTCATGTTCCAGGGCATTTAAATGCAAGAGCAGACATCCTCTCGAGACAGGGGCCGAGACCTGGGTAATGGAGGCTTCACCCAGAGGTGGTGCATCAGATCTGGGGAGTCCTCTATTGGGGAAAGGTGGACCTCTTTGCGACCCAGGAGAGTGTGCAATGTCCCCTCTGGTTCTCTCTAGTTCGTTCGGCTCCATTGGGGCTGGATGCTGTGGTACAGACGTGGCCGAGGCTTCATCTGTACGCCTTTCCCCTAATTGCTCTGCTCCCAGGAGTTCTGGAGAGAGTGTGTCAGGACGCGGTCAGCCTACTGATGGTAGCACTGTTCTGGCAGGGCCGAGTTTGGTTCTCGGACCTCATTTTTTCTCTCTCAGGCATGGGGTGCTCTAGTGTTGGTATGTGCAGTCCAGTGCAGTCCCGAGTCCCAACTTGGATGCTTGAAGCCCTCTGCTGGGCTCCTTTCGAGCCATTTGAGGAGGTTTCCAATTGTATCCTAACCATCAAGACTGCCTTCTTGCTGGTGGTTTCCTCTCTCAGGAGGGTTGGGGACTTACAGGCCCTCTCAGTGGCAACTTCTTGTTTGGACTTTGCGCTGAGATTTGCCAAAGCATCCAGGCAGACTCTTAGCAGGTGGATTGTGGATGCTATTACTATGGCCTATGAGTCTTCTGGGCTCCCCTCGCCAATGGGAGTCATGGCTCATTTGACTAGGGGTGTGGCGGCCTCAACGGCTTTCTTAGCAGGTGTCTGGACATCTGCAAAGCAGCTGGCTGGTCTTAGCCTTGACGTTTGTCAGGTTTTACGGCCTAAACCTCCTGACTACTCTGAGCTCAGTAGTCCTCATTCCTTAAATTTGCTGCTTAACATACTGGGCAGGAAACTTGTGTGTCTGGAGGAGTGGGTAGTCATTCCCATAGCGTTTGCAACGCAGTTTGAGTTCCTGAAAAGGAACATCTCCGGGTTACATATGTAACCCCAGTTCCTTCAAGGAATGAGAAACTGCATGTCTTTGCCACACTCCCGTTTGCTTCATTTCTGAGGCTAATGCCTGGTATCGCCGCATATGCTTTTAAGTCTATGACGTCACCTGCCTATGACGTCTCTCCCTTCTATTGGACTGATTGCACAGCAGATTCAGAGCATGGTCACGCTGGAGGTGTTCCTATAGCGTTTCGACTTGATTCTTGAAACCATCAATGTGAGTTTTCTCCAGTAAAAAAATTTGCCTGAAGAAAAATATGCACGATCAAGCACTGTCTACAGTCCAAAACAGTTCTAAGCAAATATGTGTGTGGATTTTGATTGGAAGAGGACAACAGGGAATAGATTTTTTTCACTGTAGGAAGCTTTATTATGGATTATGTACTCATACTTTGGCCAGAAATAATGATTTAAAGTTTCTTAAGAACAAGCACCTTTTCACTTCATGAGATATTAATTGATGGACTAGTGTCATGTGGATTATTTGTGGATTTTTGTGATGTTGTGGAGTCTCTTTCTGACAGCACCCATAGTGATGCTCAAACAAATTCAAACACAAACTCATCTACATATTGCATTGTCTAAAGGTGAGTACATTTTCAGCTAATCCTCACTTTTGAGATAATTATTCAAGTTAATTAAGTTAATTCAAGTTCAATAATTGAAGTTACTTTTTTTATTATATATGTTGCTTTGATGTGCTCAATATTAATCAAATGTTTTCAATGAACTCTTTTTTGAATTGTAATACAAAAAATGGACCTCTGAGTGTGCGTGCTTCAATACAGTTGAGAGTATACATATACATATGCTAATGTTTATGCTTGCACCTGTTTTTGCAGGCACATAGTTCTCTGTTTCCTTGTGCAACTTGCCATAACTCACAAGAATATGTACATGAGACACAGCAGCAGCTGTCCTAGAAATGTGACACTCCGCCACAAAGGGAATGAGGTGTATCATGATTGATCATTCTTCACATCGCCACTATTGAACTCAAAGAGCCAGTCACCCATGTCAGAAACGGCTCCCAGATGTGAGCATCTCTCTCTCAGTCTCTCCATCAGCTCTCTGATGCTTTCCCAAAATTCTCTTATGCAACAATAAAAATCACATCACGCTAATAATGCATTTAAGACTCATCTGCACTCAAGGGAACAGCTGGTTGCGATGATCCGCTGAAATGTTTCCCACAATGTTTCTCAAGGTCAGCAAAACTATTTTTTTGCCTTAAATGTTACATAATGATTCTCTTTTGATCTTTAATGTTTGCTAATAATATTGTGTTTGGCAGTCATTAGGGTGAAACAAAAGAGATATGGCTTATATCACGTGGACATATGCATTTCTCCAGAGGTCATGCCCTTGAGTAGCAGTGTCATTTAAAACACTATTCCTGGATTCACCAAATGACTCATGGATTAAGTTATGATGAATTAAGGTGAGTTACTTTGTCATTAGCAGCGTCACAGTGACAGATATAAAAATGATTGATAATTATTCATACATGATGATAAATACAAAGATTTCACTTTTATTTGGTGCAGAAATTCTGAACTTCATTATGTGCTGGTAACAGAAATGTAGATTCTAGAATAATAGAGAATAATAACAGCCAATACATAAACAACTACGCTTTTTATAGATCCTTAAATATAACAAAACTGCAACACATTTAACTTATGCATTTATATATATTTAAATGGAAGCTTGTTTCCGCCATGAAATTAAAAAAATAAAACTTTTCTCACAATTCAAACCTTTTTTGAGATATAATAATTTTAATAAAGTTTATAAAGGAATTCTGAGATGAAAAGTCAGAATTGTGAGAAAAGTCACAATTAACTTTTTTTACATTTATATATTTTTTTCTGTGGTGGAAGAAGGACAGAATTGCATTTGTAAGCGTACAATTTGTAGAAAAAAAAAGAACTGTAAAAACTGAGACAAAAGGGTTAAGATTTAAACGCCAACATAAATCTTTCAAGATATGAACTCAGATGAGTTTATACACACAATTTTGAGATGTGAACTCAGAATTGGAACAATTCGAACTTCTCAATTCGGACTTTGTAGGTGTTACATACAAAAATTAAAGAAAATAATAATAATAATAATAGGAAATTTTTCCTGTATTTCCAGGATTTTCAGTATAACAATGTTAAATACACTAACATTAGAATAACATTAAATGTATTTTGACTAAATAATAATATATTTATATATTTAGAAATTAACATTAATCACAAATAATGTTTTTTGTTCAAATTTTGTTCATTACTATAGGCTACGTAACGTGTGAACTAATATTTATTATTTCAACCTGCACTGGAAATGTTTTATGTTTAGAAATGGCTAGTAATTTTCACAAGTACAGTAATTAAAAATAAATGGCATGTGGCACATTAAATTAGAAAGACATGGTAGAAATGGTATTTTCTTGTCAAATGTGCTCCAGTAATCTTTGTCATATTAACGTAAATCCACAAGTCTCAGTTTAGTTGCGTTCAATGAAGAGACAATTTGATGGTAAAAGGTCTGATGGCCTGGCTCCAGCTCTGCAGGACGTCTGAGGATAGACTCCTTTTGCTTGAATGCTTTATTGAAAGGCTTTCTGAGCCAGCTAATGAGGCTAGCAAGACTAACAACAACAAAACAAAAAATAAAGACATAAAGAGATCTTCCCTTAGGCATGAGGGTGCGAAGCATTACCAAAGAGATCTTCTGGCTTTTCCATTTTTGAGGCCTGGAGGAAATGCACTAAACCATATGCACGTTGGATGCTTATATCATCCTCTTTTGATGTCAGTAAACATACAAAACTGTACAGTCTATTTAGCATATCTATTACGTTTGGAATATAAGTTCTATGATAAGCCTATGATTTGAATGATGAACAATAAAAATTAGGTAAGATAATAATATGCCAAATTAGCAACTTGGCATCTAGATATTCTTCATTCAACTGAAGATATGCCAAGTTTCAGGACATTCCCGCTGGAAATACCTAAAGTTAAGTGATTTACTCAAGAGTAAAAAAGCTCAAGACAGTAATGTAATCAGTTTCTTTGGCACCTCTATGGGTGTTTTGTATTGTTTGATTGTTTTTGTTGTTGTCGTTGTTAGGCTACAACCATAACCTGTTATATCACAATCTACAGTATATATTTAATATACAAAGCAGTTCAAACGTTTTTAAGTAATGAATAATTTTTATTTTTTTAAATTCAATATAGACTTATTCTGATGCAAAACATTAATTTAAAATAAATGCTATTATTTTGAACTTTCTACTGATGAAAGAATCATGAAAAAACACTTTTCACAAAAATATTAAGTACAACTGTTATTAACTTTAATAAGAAGAAATGTTTCTAGATCAGCATATTAGAATGCTTTCTGAAGAAGCAATTATGCTGCAAATTCAGCCCCGCATCACATGCATAAATTCTATTCTAAGATGTATTAAATAAGCAAGCAGTTATTTAAAATTGTAATAAAATTTCACATTATTGTGATCATTTTGATCAAATAAATATAACCTTTGTGGGCTTCAAATATTTGAATGGCAGTTGAATAGTGAGGTGAATGAAAATGGAAATGGACTTTTATATCAAGCTTTCTTAAGGTACCATATACATCTTTTGAGCTGGATTATGATTGTATTGACTAACATTTTAATTGAATTTGAAGAGAGTTACTGAACAATTTGTCTAATTTTAGATGCTGAATCCTTGAAATTAAAATGATTTCATATTATGTCCTGACCAGGTGTGATGAGCTTAAAAGATCAGATTTTCCAGTTAATATGATTCTTTAGGGTCTTGTCTTCCCTTTCAGAGGAGTCGACACAATGGTAGACCGATGACAGCTTATTTAGGGCGGGTCTAAGGTAAGACGGTCTTGTCAATCAACTATCTTTGGAGGGTCCTGTGTAAAACTACATCATTCTGACAGGAATCTCAGAACAACTTGATTTGAGAAAAAGGGGTTTTAAAATGGGAATTTTTTTATGATTATAGGACAGACGTGTACACACACTTCCAACACACATTTATATTCAAACTATTTCGAAAGTGAATTTTGCATCCTTTAACCCTAATCTCTTGTATGTCTTGCAACAAGCAATGTTATTATTGGTTAAAATTCCAAAATAATCTTCCAACATGTAGATTTACTTCTGTTTGTTTTTGTTGCTTTATCAGATCTGCATGCTCCATCTTTTGAAATATTACAAGCTTTTTTATTTCATCATGGATAAAGCAGCTTTGTGTGTGTGTTTACTAAGGTGAGCGTTAGGGCAGACCCTGGCATGGGCTGGGCTGGTTGGATTACCATGTGCCCGGTTTCATTGTTACCGAGCTGGGATGTGTTTACACGCAACTGAAACACGAGCCACCTCACCTGCCTCTCACATACAACCACAAGGTTTGACTTACCAGGGCCCGTCTCTGCAAACAACAGTGTTCTGCTTCCTGTGTTGAAGTGTGATTAAAATTTTCTCAAGATGGTCCATTATTTCATTTTCACGTGCGTTCTCTGAGCAATCGAAGAACTGTGGAGATAAACGTGTTGGGGAAAACAACAGCGTCAATCAGCAAGGCTGAATCTACCACCGGGGTGGATCTGAATAAGCATTACGATTTCTGTCTGAACTTACAGAGGCAATCACATTAATTAATAAATACGCTCTCCACAAAATCAAACATACACAAAAACAAAAAAACAAAACACTGTTGCCATGGAGATGAGAATAAAACCTCACACAATGATGACTTCCTGTGGAGAGACAGAAATTGGGGCATCGGAGGGTACAGCAGACTAGCTGGTAAAGTTGTTTTTGTTGAATGTGCAGATTTGCAAACTATGCACGAACGGCATGAAGCCTCTATATGATTGATGATGTAGTTATCTAGGCTCTGGCGGATACATCACCCGCTGAATTATGGCCTTGCAGCTTATGACGACAAAATCGTGTAAGACTACATATATGGGCCACAGAAAACAAATGAGCCGACTACTCAAAGACTTAATACAACACTGTATGTGCTATAAGACAGCATGCAAAGAATTTGTAGCTCTCTCAAGCGTTCTGTCCTGTTTTTCTATTGGCTTATTTTGCAGGAAAAAAAGCTCAGTGACCAGTATAGTTTATCATTCTTAACATGTTTCCTCACAACTTTTATGATTTTTTGAAAGCAAAATACAAGTTTATTGCACAACATATGTAGTCCAATTGTTTTCAAAGTGCCCCTATTATGGGTTATAAAAAGGTTCATATTTTGTTTTTGGGGGGTTGCTATAACAGGTTGACATGCATGCAAGGTCAAAAAACACTTTCATTGCTTCATGATTATGAGTATTTTGAAATGTAACTTTTAATGTAATTACAAGCACTTCATTTTGGGGATCTGATTACATAATCCAGATTACATGTTATCAGTTATTACCCAGCACTGGCCACAAGGCATTATGAAAATATTAATTAAATTATTGTTTTTTACATGAATAGTTTTCAGTGTCTCGATTTATGTGTTCAACACCATGTTTGAAAGCTTCCTTTGGCTTTTCCAGTTATAAAGACATTAGGATGTTGGAAATATGAAAAATGACTCATTATTTTCTTTCATTGCTCAAGGCTCCATATGTGACATTTCTTTGGCCTTGGACAATATGAACAGCAGCCCAGCTACCGTAAATTCCAGCTTTGTGACTCTAACATAGTCTTAATCGATTCTGAGTTATTGCTTTCAAATCCCAGTCTAAAATTCACAAATAATAACTTTAATGACAATGCACAAATCTTTCTAGATTCTATATAAGTATTGTGTGCTAGTTTGAGAAGATTTGTGGTTAAAATTTTTCAGAGGAACAGATATTATACTCATATAAGCTCCTGAAAGCTGGGCATTTAAAAGTGGCTCTGTTTGTTTCTCTGTCATTGACTTCTTTTCGAGTCTACTTTTTTTTGTCCTGATGACTAAGCAACGGGGAGTCAATGTTCACAATCCTGCTAGTGATTATGTGTCATTCTCAGACATTATCACGGAATACAAAACACAGTATCATTCTCTTAGGTTTCTTACAGAGCAAACACAAACACACACACTCATGCATTTCTAGTTTTATACAATCAAAAATCTATTTTCTTTCCCTTAAACCTTTAAACCACTATTGGAAAATTTTCGATTGGTGTTTTGGTTTTTTAAGTCATGAATCTTCCTAATCAATTGTAAGTATTCAACAAATCAGCGAATTAATCTAACATCTTCTCACAACCAATTTGTTTGTATTTTACGAGTTGGCAAATTCGTGCTAATTCGTACAAATTCATATAATCTTATTTTTGTAAGGTTTGTCTAAACCCCAGTGATGGGTAGGTTTAGGGGCGGAGTTAGGTGTACTGTAGGTCATTCGTATAAATTGGTAAAATATGTACGATTTAGCAGTACGATTGAGGTCGTACGAGTTAGCCACCTCGTAAAATATGTACAAATTGCCGTGATATCAGGCTTTTGGTGATATTCCAAATTCTAGTGTTCATTTCATTCAAGCAAATAATTTATTCTTTCAGTAAGTTTGTAGAATGTGTGACATTTTCTTTGAACAATAAACTGCAGTATAAATGAACAAAAAGCATTAAATAAAATGACTGAATCATTTATCAGAGTAACGGTGCTTGAAGTGAGAGCTCTGTTTTAAATATCAGGTCACTGTATTTATTGGAAGGCATTTTCTGAATTTTGTTCTCTGCATTGCTGTCAGTCCAGGGTTTTAATACTCCTGTTTTTTATACTGCTCTCTGAAATGTCTTTTATGATTTAATGATCATAATGCTCAGTCAGCAGCAGCATCTTTTCATCCTGGTACTTTCCCAAGTCTCTCTGAGGCAATATGTTCACTACGCATTTTTATTGATCAGATCAATAAAACCTAATCATGAAAGGACAGGATCTGTAATATTTAGTTTTTGACAAGCATTTTATACTGTACCCTTCAAGGCAATTTTTACTAATACAGTAAAACGGTAATATTGTGAAATATTGTTACTGTTTCTAATTTAATATATTTTAAATTTTAATTGTAATTTAAATCGTAATTTATTGTTGTCATAAAGAAGTTGGATTTTCAGCCCATTTATTATTATCATAAATGTTGAAAACAGCTACTTTAATAATTATGTGGAAATCTTTTTTTCTTTGATGAATATGAAGCCAATGCATTTCTTTAAATAATAATTAATTGAATCCATTCTTTCTGAATAAAAGTGTTGTATAAAAGCATAAATAGGCTTTGGTGGATTGTTGTTTCGCTTATACAGAATATATATATTTGTAGATGTTTATATTTATGAGCAACTCTGACCTTCTGCTGTCTCTAAATAACCCTGCCAACCCCAACATTAATATATTTTTTGGTTTTATAATCTCTGTGTCCCATCCACACATCATTGCAGCAGATGGGAATCACCAGATGTTTGTGATTACCAAGAATGCAAAATGATTCCGGATAAAAAGAGAGCGGGCACTATAAAACAGACACGGATGCCCTTCATGTTTGGTTGTCATTTAATCACAGATGATTATATGGAGAAATCAAACCTCAGTTCAGCAGATGTTGCGTAAAGCTGGACTGTGGGACAGAGCGGTGCGGTTTCCTGTGGCTAGACTACAGACGTGGGCTATTTTATCCACGATTGGTCAGTACCTGGAAGAAACGGGTTGAAAGCCAGAAATAAAACAGCCAGAGAGAGTGGCAGATGGACACGCCATAAATTATGTATGTGTTTGTCTGAATAATGCACCTTCAAACCAAGGTCAAAAATCTATCAAGATCTGTAAAAAACTCTTATTTGTTTGAACCTAAAAACTTTTACATAACTAACTTGAGGGCGGTCGATGAAAGCCTCCTTTGCAATCATATCAGACCACAGGACCTCTGTTTGACTGCGTAAAACTTTTAGCCCACCTATTTAAATAAATGAAACGGTCATTTACTTTTAGTTTATGTTCATTTGACAAATTAAAAATGACAGAGTAGACATTTTATTGGTCAAAAGATGCAAACCAAAAGATTATTTATAAGAAATGAGTAACATCAGTGTAAAAACAGCTGTACTGTAGGGTTAAGTGCCTTGCTAAAGTGTACAAGAGAAACCATACTTTCCAATTCATGGGTCGACCCTTCAGTGATTTGACAGCTCATAACTTTAATAACACCCTAGGAGGTAGTTTTTGCATTATATGAATTGAGACTGGGATTTTGAGAGATTTCTAGCATTGCTAGTGTGATAACATAACAAAACAGACACAAATACACAAACATTTACAACGATATGCTGTCTGGTCTTCCAGGCAGCATGTCACATTGATGTGAAAGAGACACATGATTGACAGTCACCTACAGCCACAACATCCAGCTCTGAAACACTAGAAGACGTCATGCTGTTTAAACAAATTACTTTCTCAAACACATAAACTGCCATGAAATAGATACAAAAATGAGACATTCACTTAATCACTTATTTACTAGTAAAGGGATAGATAGAAAGATAGATAGATAGATGCTGAATGAAGGGCTTTATTAAAAACACACAAAAACTCAAGTGTGGTCTCTGGTTCCCACACTTGCCCTTGTCGGTCAGAACTTCTTGACCCGGTCCGATTAAAGTCTAGAATGACAGTCTAACTGATTTGGGTAGAGATCAGGTGACCTGTCTCTCTCTTACACACACTTCTTGTAGCAGACACCTGTGAGACTATGCGAGTCTCGAACTGCAGGAGCCAATGAAAAATTTAGAATGGTGTGAGCAGTCACTTATTCCAGTGCAATGGGGCCTGTGAGAGGACTCATCAGAGAAAATACGCAGAGGACACGCTGTTCCACCTTACGAAACCAACACCGCTAACATTTTCCAAACGGTTGCATCCAAACAGCACTAAAAACACATATGCATCGCAGAGCAATTTGTGATATTTAATAATTCAAAATGCATTTTTTAAGCATTTATTGGGAGAAAACCATGGCTATTTAAGGAAAGTTATTCTCTCGCTAGAACTGCATGTGTGTGTGTGTCTGAGAGAGAGAGAGGAACATATATTCCATGGTGGCGGCGCAAAGGCGGGGCTTGACGGGGAAAACAATTAACAGTTTAATAATTGTGCTAACTGCTCATTTTGTAAATGAATCTTAAGGTTTTTTATTTTATTTTGAAAGGTTAGTCTTGTTCATTACGTATCATTTCCAACATTGCATTGAAAAGCTTGTCAAAAGAAATTAATTAAATAGCTTTGTTTTAAATGTATTATTATTATTTTTATTACTGCAGAAAAAAATATATACAAACATACACAGGCTAATGTTATTTCTAGCACTGCACCGAAAAGCATGTTGTTCAAAATGCATTTATTTATTTAGAACTTTGTGACTATTTGTTACTACAGATAAAACATACACATAACATATATTAAACATATTATATTATATCATATTATCAGATTATATTAGATTTATCTGACTATTTGTCATTTTATTAATGTGTTGCTTTAGCATGTCCTAGCATCATTCTAACATATTTCTGTCTTGCGTTAAAAAGAATTGCATGCACTTCAGGGAGCAAGAGATTTTCACAGCACTGATGTCGCCAGCTGAACATCTCTAAAAAGCAGTTTTGCATAAAGCCGATGGAGAAAAAAATTCATTGCTACAATGACAATTGATTCTTTTCAGATGTTTTGTACTACGCACAATAAAAAGTTTAAACTAGGTCATAATTTTTCAGAAGAGCACAATATATGTTTCACAAAATGTTCACAACACATAGCCACACATCTTGCAAACATATGTCACGTTGAAGTGCCGCTAGTGTGTGGCTAATGTGGTGACCTCCAGGGCTGATCTGTGTGTTCAGAAATGCATGGCTAAATAAGAAGCTCTCCAGGGGTTGGAAGGACTGAAACCTTGGGCCCTCGATGCACGAGTTCCTGTAGAAACTGTACAGTCTTGTCTGAAGGGGGATTATGGGATATCTCAAGTGTATATATGTCCTTTGTCTGTCAGGTGAGCTGTCATTTGCCCATTCTTACGGCTAGCAGAAGCGTAGCTGTCCTCAGGAAGCCTTTGTGCTGAGATTGAGGTAGACGTATGTGCAAAAGCTTCTGTTTTTCTGTCGCTCTAGTCTGGTCAGGATGTGACTGCACAAGGTGTTTCATTTTCTCTCCGGGAGCTGTTAAATTTCCGGAGGACAAAACACAGGAGAACCGGCTTTCAATTTTGTGTTGCGTAAGGTAGAAATGTTCAGTCAGAGAGACAGACGGCTGACACGGGATACAGCAGCTACACTTAACCCCTTTAATACAGGAGGCAGAGTGTTGAACTGTAATCCATAAGTGTACTGCCATGGTGCAAATTACCTACTGAGCCCACTGAAAGATGTCAAAACAGGATGTTAGAGGGCTTGTAGAAAGCAGCATACTTATAATATGAAGATAGGTCTAAATGATTTTAATAGTCATTTAGAAATGTAACGGGCTGCACCATTGACATTACCTCAGATGTTTTTTTATGGAAGCTGGTTTCTATCACAGGGTAAGAAAATGAACATAATTAAACCTTTTATTTCACAATTGGGGCTTTTTTCTCACAATTCCGTTCTAAACGTAGAGTTGCAATAAAAAAGTCCCAGTTATGACATAAAAAAAACTAAAATTAGGAAATGTTAATTCACACTATTGCAATAAAATTGTCACAATTGTCACATAAAATATAGCCTATAATTTATATAGAATGAGATGTTAGTTCACAATGGTGCAATATAAACTCATAATAGGGAGAAGGAAAGTTTGAATTTTGAGAAATAAGCATGACAGTTAACTGTATTTTTTATTCTGGCGGGAAATATTAAATTGAAAAAAATTACAATTATGAGATATAAACTCATTGTAAGATGTACAGTATTAATTGAAAAAATTAAGATGTGAACTAAGAATTGTGAGGAAAAAAGAACCAATTGAAAAAATATATATATAAATATATGTATATATATATATTTAAAGATTAAAAAAATTAATATATATTTTATAAATCGCAATTTATTGAAAAGAATTGTTAGAATTCTGATATATGAACACACATGTGTGAGAAAAAAAGTCACAGTTACATTTTAGATTTTATTCCATGCTAGAATAAAAGAATTGTGAGACGTAAACTCAGAGTTCTGAGTAAAACAGAATTACAAGATATATACATGTAAACTTGTTGGGAAAAAACTTGTGAAAGTCATAATTCTGAGATAATTACATTACGATTGTGATTTTTATTTATTTTTTCCTCAGTATTGTAAGTTAACATTTCTTTTTTTAACATTTGTAAGAGAAAAAAGTATGAATTGTGAACTTAAAATTGTGAGAAAAATGTAACAATTACTAATTATTAATTAAATTTTATATATATATATATATATATATATATATACTTATTTATTTATTTATTTTTAATTCCATGGCTGAAACAGTTTATCTGTCCATCAGATGTGCATGAAAACAAGTCAAAAGAATAGAAAAAGAATTAAGAATGCTGGTGTTAGAGGGTTGATTTTATAATAAATGAAAAAGAAATCAGGTGTTTATAATATAAAAAATTTAAAATGCTAGTTTTAGAGGCAATTTTTTAATAAAGAGAAAACAAGTAAAAGGGGCGAGTGTAACAGTACTTTACTGTTAAAGGGGCGAGTGTAAAAGAGATGTGTTTTTAGCCATTTCTTGTAAATGGGCAGGTCATTATTAATATTAATAATTATATAATAAAAGCAAAATGGAAAATGCTTTTGTGAAACTTAATTACGACCTTGAATAACATTAATAAAATGGTCAAATTTATGGTATGACCACAGCTAAATAATGTTCTGAAGCCACTGACATGAGCCAGCATTGTGGTGTTGTAGCTGTCCTGAAGTAATCAGTCTCAGATTGGTGTCACTGAATCATTAAGCTGCAGGCCTTTAGTGTACACTGTTACTGCACTTAATTAAACAGACGCAAGAAACACAGGCAGTCAATATAGTCCAAGACGTCTCCCTCAGTGCATGTACTCATCCCTGAGATAAAGACGTCAGCTTCAGGCTGAGAGGGTGGGCAGGACGGTTGCTCCGGGGCCAATCAGAGCCTCTGTTATTTTCAGATGTGACATTTAAGGAACTATAAATGCAATGCAAGAGAGAGAGACAAAGACAGAGATGTTTATGATTTAATTGCATCAGGGAAAAACATATTCATGAATGCAAATATGTTCATGCAAGTTATATGATATGCAAATATACATTTTATGCAATCCATTGGATGGGCCACCCAAAAGTGTAAATTCATTTATTAATTTCTTACCCTCATGTTGGTCCAAACCTGCAAGACTTTTGTTCATCTTCAGCACACAAATGAAGATATTCAGAATAAAATCTATACAACTATCATTGTCAAGTAAAAGTAGAAAAGACGTTATTAAAATAGTCCATATGACTCAACCTCAAATGATTCAACTGTATGTACAAATATAATAAATAAAGACTTTCAACAGTTTCTTCACTTCTGCATCAATCTCTGCCATGCATTGACAAGAGTACCTCATCTGAGAATGTAACATTTATTCAAGCATTGACAAAACGGAACATACTGCACCGGCATACTTACTGAATATTTCATATGCATGCATTTTATTATCATAGAATTTGACATTTCTTCTTGTTTTGCCATTGGGAGAGAAAGGCTAGAGAGATAATGGATCTGGCTTGATGAAAATGATTTAAAGTCATTTTGGTGTAATTATAAAGGAAGAGACTTACAGACATGCAGCAAGGTATATTGATTGGGGTCAGATGGAAAGGTCACTGCTGTCTATTATAATGCAAATTAGTTATTCAGATGTGTTCAGTGGCTCTGTATGGATATTTAATGATCTCTAATGCTGGGATTGAATCAATCGGATTTACATTTGTTGAATGTCAGTGGTTGTGCTGAACAGTTTTAACCTGCTAACGCTCTACTCATGGCCTCGAGGCTTCACAGAAAGAATAAGTTCCCTTTGGTTAAAATGTAAGTGAAAGTAAATGAAGTACTTGATTATTATTAATTACTGAACTTATTATTTCATTTACTCCAATAACAATAATGCTTTGTTTAATGTATACAGAATATGTGTATATCAATATCAATATCTATATATATATATATATATATATATATATATACTGCACATAAATGAGTGCAGCGGCAATGATTAATCGCAATTATATTAATTATATCCAAAGTAACTGTTTTTGTTTATATTATATTGTATATTTATAAAGACACACAAATATATTTTTGAAATATTTAAATGTATTTATATATTTATATTCTTATCATTTATATTATTTATATATATATATATATATATATATATATATATGTATATATAAATCTATGTAGATGTATGTGTGTGCTTGTGTAGAGCCGTAATAGAG
>JAUMHI010000067.1:3762249-3790042 GCA_032359435.1 Enteromius unitaeniatus
AATATATAAATGTATTTATATATTTATATTCTTATCATATATATTATATATAAATATATATATATATATATATATATATATATATATATATATAAATCTATGTACATGTATGTGTGTGCATGTGTAGAGCCGTAATAGCGTGTATTTATATATACATAATAATATAAACAGTACACACACATATATTATGTACACAAAAGCTTTTAATTTGGATGTGAATAATCTTATGCATACGTACATATTCCAATAAAGTATTTCATTTTTAAATTGCACAAATTAATAAGAAAAGTGCTGGTCTTACTTCTAAAAAAAAGGCTTGTTTGTTTTCAAGAGCCACTTGCTTAAATATTTTGTTATTTAATGCAGTGAAATTAATTCAACACCTTTTCTACAGCTTTAAATAGCTCATATTACAATTTACATAACCATTTGTCTTATCAGGCCTGTCGGCGAGACAGTGACAGCAGCTCCCTGTGGACTGCAGCCAGAGGACAGCAGGTCTGATGCCGTCCGGTGTGCTCAGGTGGAGACACTGTGTCTGGAGTTACACAAGAACTGTACAAGCCGTGTCATCTTACCTGAACACTCTCATCACTCACTCATGGGTTTTTTTTCCCTGCATAATGCGGCATTTCTAGCAGGAAATAATTGAATCTAACCAGTCAGACCATGACCACTACAGACAGACATATAGGACATTTTTTTGTCTATGTTAGGAATGCAGTATATATATATACACAAATACCACTATGTGCATAATATAATAATAAAATATAATATGCACACTTCCATAAGTTAATATAAACTAATGTGGATGATTTACTGTACTAACCTGGGGTACGTTTCCCTAACCAACAATGTAACTCGCTGATTAACCATCACAGTACGATGCATTGTTTAGGAAACGAACTAGCTATACATGACTGTTTCCCGAACACGGTAGCATCTCCTCTGTTTGAACCACATTAGTTCAACCACATAGGGCCATTGTTAATGACGTCACACGCATGTCGTGAAGATATACCTTCTGCTATTAAACTGATTAGAGATCTCCAAGATGCTGCTGTATTGAACATAACACATATTGACTAATTTACTATTTTTGTTCACTGTCATTTTTCTTTATTTGATCTTTGAATCATCACAGGTTCCCTCTTACGTCATACTCCGGGTTTCCCTTAGCCAATTGTGCACATGCACACTTTTTAAAAACAGTGTTTAGAATTGATGCACAAAAATACATAATTAAAACGCATTTTATATTTAGATAGAATGTAAGATAAAGATAGTAATGCATTTTAGTTTGCTTCTTGTGCCCAAGAGCATATTTATTAAAGCTCATATATCTTTCTACCAAGAAACTATGCTTCTAACCACAGGTCCAAAGCTGTAGGTCAAACCATGTGCGTTCGTGGCGTTGAACTATGTGCACTTTTTGTGCAACACTGTACAGTTATGCCATGAGACCAGGTAGGTATTTACAAGTATGCCTGTACATGCTTACAAACATACATAAATAAATTACTACAGTAATAAAGCGGAAGCACCGCGCACCGTCTCTCTTCAGGTGGTCAGGCAGACTGCTGGTTTATATGTGCGTGGGTTGGCAGTGCCCTGGGGACTGGGTGTTTGTCTGAAGCTATGGCACGTTGGGACATTCCTGTATTCTAGCTGACAGGTGCCTGTCTGACAGTGATGGATGCTGATGTTATGACAGCCTCCATTTGCGATGACTGCACAGTGTAGTGCTAAAGCTTAGAGTAACAACTGTGAGAGAGGAGAAGAGAAGCTGGCATCTGTACAGACAGACGCCGTAAACAGATTATGATGGCTGCACTGCAGCTCTCGCTCTCTGCTTATCCCACAATTCCTTGCACCATCCTCACTCAGCTGTAATGCTTTCCAAGGCTGTATCTGAAACCTTGCTGCTTCGTTACCCAGAAAGTCAATGACTTGCCGTGCAGCTGTTTTATATGAAGCTTTTGTAACGTTTAAGGCATAATATCACTGTAACATAAAACTCAAGTAAGCTTTAGAGAAATATGAGTAAAAATGTAATGACAAATGTTTATTTCTCAGTAGATATTACTGTTAAGATTTTTTTATGCTTTAGAAAAAAAAGCTAAGCAAGCTAAGCATTTTATTAATTTTTTTTTATATTTTTACAATTTAAAAGATCAGTTTTCTATTTTAATGTTTTAAAATTTAATTTATTCCTGTGATTTGCAGCTTTATGCTTAAAACATTATTATTATCAGTGTTTAAAACCACAATACGTATTTGTTTGATTCTTAAGAAAGATTATTTAATTGACATGAATAGAAAGTGGACATGAACATTTATTTGAACGCCGTTTTTGATCAGTTTTTTTAATGCATCCTATTATTAAAAATAAATAAATAGATAGATAAAGGAAACATCTATTTTCCATACTCTGTTTGAAATATAAGCAAGTAAACTAATTTATATACACTGTATATGTTAATTTTTAGTATTAATATTTAGTATTTGTATTTATGTTACTGCTTTTAAAGCAGTGTTATACAGCCCAAACATCATCTTAAATTATGCATTTTGGGTGAAATAAACAATAAATAAATCTAAGGTGAAAAGGTGAGAAGAGGAGACAAAAAACATACTGTGTTGAAAGAGGGAAAAAACAGAGACAAATAAAGTGTTAGATAAGGGAAAAGATGAAATCAAGGAGCAGGAAAATGGAACAGAAGGATGAATTGAGAAAGAGACATTAGTTTGGCCAAGTGTGTGTCCAGGAGTCAGCATGGTGCTCCTCTGTGCTTGATGTGCCAGGCGTTGTGTAATCACCTTATGCCCACCACAGAGAATCTCCCCTGCCTGTGGGCCTAGTGCTCAGGCAAGGTAATATGTGACCGAATATGTCTTTGTCCCTCAAAATGGAGAGAGAAAAAGAAGAGTATATAAAGGGGGACAACAAAAGTAGCGCAAAGTATTCTCTAATGGGGTATGTTTTGCCAGACTTGACCCCAAGGATACACAGGGAAACTGCAGATACAGTCAAACAATAGCCTTAGTGTTGGATAAATGAAAATACTTATAGCTCGTTAGAAGCTTGCATGTATTTTTTTGAGCTGTGGCCTTGTAGTTGAGCAGTGGGGCTCATTAAGGCGTTCTGAATTTGAATCCAGCTTGTGGCATTTCCAGATCTCATTCTCCTCTCTCGCTCTCCATCTTTTCCAGTCTTTTCTCTGCTTAACTGAAATCCGTATTGGAGCAAGTTTGTTCACTTGGCAGCCATCTTGGCGAAACCCCCTGGCAGCTATTTTCTAGTCATGCAAGCACAGCTTCTGCTTGAATGGGGAAGGACCACAATCTCTAAAACGCTTTGTCATGCTGTCCAGTATACTCTGCATATTTTAATGCTATATTAGTGTATAACATTGATATATTAATGTTACAGAATATCTACATTTCAAAAATGTTGTCTTAATCTCTATGTTCATTTCCAGGGTTTAAGTTATGGAAGCCTGTTTCCATGGAATAAGATAATAAAAAATGTTAATGATTTTTTTTTATCTCTCAGTTTAGACCTTTTCTTACAACAATGTTATTGTTTTTCTCAATTATGAGCTTATATCTCACAATTTGGACTTCGGACTGTTTTGCACAGTTCTAAGTTTTCTTTAGCTAGGCCAGCTAGCTAGGCTAAAACCAGCATGACCAGCTTAAGACCAGCTAAAACCAGGTACTTGCAGTTTAACCAGCTAAAACCAGCATGACCAGCTTGAGACCAGCTACAACCAGGTACTTGCAGTTTAACCAGCTAAGACCAGCAAACCAGTTTAGGTTGGTATTAGCTGTTTTTGGGGGGTCGGGGGGATGATGGGCAACAGAAATCCCATCATTTTAAGTTGAATAAAATCTTACAACAATAACTCATAAATTCCACTTCCTTATTTGTATAAAATAGCATAAAGTCTCATTCAAGTTGGTCCAGCAAATGTGCCATTTAAATTAAACGACTTCTACAAAGTGGCATATTTGTGTTTTGTGAAGATACACAAACGTTTGCAGCTACACAACTTATTTATACTTATTCATATTCACATTCTCAACGCACAACAACACAACAAAAATGACTTGGGTAAAACATTTACTTTTGCCCCAGGAAAATGCATCACTTCTTTAAGAGCAGCTGTGTGAGGGATCTTTGCACCTGGAGACATAATGACCCTGCTCTCTCTGCTCTCTCTATCTACTTATCTATCATCCCTTTCCCTCCTCTCTGCTGAGCCATCAAAACTGCGGAAACTTAAATGGCACAGCAGGCACCCTCCCTAATCGTGACGCACCCCGGTATTTATAACACTGGTCATCCATTTTGTTTACGATGACGGAGGTGTGCAGCGCTACACTGGAGTTGAAGAGTCATCTAGCGGTCAGCCGCGGTACTTCAACTGCAGTTTCTGTCGCGTTCCCTCCGTTCAGAGATTCTATTGCCCCGCACAAGCTTTGACAACAATAAGGGGTAATAATAAAACTGATCTGACATGATAAAGTGCACATGTATGACAGGATGAACATTTTAATCCAAAATGACACGACAACCGGGCAGTGAGAGTTAATCTTGCTTCACAGATTTAGTGTTCAGGCAGGTCATGTGAGGTAGAAAATAAGACAGACTGCAAAAATCAAGATTTTCATCTGTTTGTGTGTGTGTGTGTGTGTGTGTTCCAGCACATAATGTGCTAAATATATTGTAGGTTACGTCCTGACTGCAGATTGTGTTGTTGATGTAGCTTAGAGCAGTAGTAAATCCTACAGCTTCATTTTCTTTTCTCAGCCATTTTTACATAACCTATCTGGATTCTTCATGTGTCAACTATCAGCCGAAGAGTGAAAGGTAAGGAGAAAAAATAACAGCAGTGCCCCGGATGACCTTGATTATGGACCATTGATTTGGGTGACCCAGAGGTCAGCATGGTAAATTCTTCCTGTTCTCACGCACCAAACACACACATGTAGATGTCATTATCACAAGGAACTCTACAGTCATGCCAAAACACAGAGGATTCTCACTTTCCATAAAGAAAAATGGAAACAAGTCTTTTAATCTAATCTCAGAATCTAAGAAGTAACTTAAGTTTTCTGTGATATTGTTAAAATGACTGGGCATCAATATGTAAACTGCCTTTTTACAAAATATTTTTTGGTAGCACTTTAGAATAGGTAACACTTAACTATTAACTATGAAGTTAGTAAGGTAGTTGTTAAGTTTAGGTATTGGGTAGGATTAGGAAGGGTATGAAACATGTACTTAAATAGCACTAATAAATGGCTAATATTCTAGTAATATGCATGCTAATAAGCAACTAATAGGTGTAACCGTAAAATAAAATGTTATCAATAGATTTTAACAATGTATAAGACTTTATGGTCACTTTGTATCAATTTAATGCATTCTTGGTGCATAAAAATGTGACCTTCTCTAAAAACTCAGCTAAAGTCATTGGTTGAGATTTACAGTTTTCTGCATCAAATCATCATTGAAAATGTAAAGAACATACTGTGAAAATATATTGTTGTTTTTTTTAATATTGACTGAGTAAGGCCATATCAAAATTTAAATAATAGTGAAATTATTTAGGGAATAGTTTACCCAAAAATGGAAATTCTGTCATCATTTACTACAGTTCTAAATCTTTTAGAATTTCTTTGTTCTAAAAACAAAGGAAGATATTTTGAAGAAAGTTTGTATGCAGTCTGTTTTGGGTCACCATTGACTTACATAGTATTTTCTTTTCTGCTATGAAAGTAAATGGTGTCCCAAAACAAAAATATTTTAAAATATTTTCCTTTGTGTTTCGACAGAACAGAGAAATTCATACAGGCTTGAGGGTGAGTAAATGAAGACAGAATTTTCATTTTCGGGTGAGCTATTCCTTTAAATCCTGCAACCAAACTTTGATGCTCATTGTCTCAGAATTAAATTTTTAGACTTTAGTCTGTTTTTTTACGGAGTCCCTTATAGGACATGGTGGAGGAAAAAATTCAGGGTGGAAGGAAATATTTTCCAGCGATCCTCCCGAAACTTTTTTGCAAAGCATTCACTTTGTGTTCTCTCACAGACTTTTTACGTTATCTCGCAAAACTTTTGTTCTCTCGTGAGTCGTGACACGTGTGTTCTGTAAATGTTTTGAAAGGAACGCAAATATGTTTGCGAGAGAACACAAAATTTCTCGGGGGAATGCAAATATATATGCCAGGGAACGCAAAACCCACTCACCCCGAATTTTCCCACCACCATGTCACTTAAGGGGCTCCAGTGAAATGAAAACCAGTGTACATAACCAGTGTACATAAAGAAAAGACATTTGTGTAATTGATTTGTGGCTAAAAACATTATAGTTACTGTACAATGTACTGTATTTTCATTGGAGCTCAGAAACTTTAAATCCATTACACACACACAAAACCAGACCTGTTTCACCCCAGATGCAAATATTTGCATGTACCATTGACTTTAAAAAATTTGTAAGGCTTTTGAAGGCTGTGCACATTTTCCAGCTTTTACACTGCTCAAGCTGACCTATTTCCTATGCCTTAATTAAAAACAAAACTTGCAAGCTTTCTTGTTCTCATTAGCACATATTTGTATCATTTCGAATTCAGCTGACTCATAACACTGTGTCAAAACAGTTCTTCACTTTTATGTTAATGAGACCTTACGAAAAACAGGAACTGTTATCTCACCACCAATGCACTGGATAAAATATGCTAAAAACAACAAATAGCTTATATCTGTTTGATTATGAGTAATATTATTAATAGAGCAGGTGTTCTCTGTCTGAAAACAGTTCATTTGGGGCCTGTTCCATAAACCAAGATTAGAGTATAAGCCAGGCTTTTTTAAGTTAGTCTGATTTATTTCCAGTTAATTTGTATTAAAATAATTCAGACTATCTGCCATAAGCCTGGCTTATTTGGTAAACTTGTTTTATGGAACAGGCCCTTGTTCTGTTTTGTTCTGTGTTTGGGTGTTTGAATAGCACAGCATGAATTATGCAACCACCTGAGACAAAACTATAATAAAAACAGCTAGGTCACTGCTGGGTCAGTGAAATTTCAAATGTATCCGCAATCATAAGAAATCATGCTTAAGAACAGTTTTTTGCAACTAATAGGAATCATTTTGATCTAAAAAGGATTAGAATCATTCCTTTTTTTAAGAGGAAAAATCAGTGAGGGAACTTTTGATATATAGTTTAAAGTCTCCATAAAGTCTAGACATTAGCACTGATGACATCAACCTTGTGTCTTAAATCTGAAGCTTGGATTACAATGAAAGTGTTGAAAGAAAAATACAAGCAGTGTTTATCACTGCTAAAAAAAAACTAGGCACAAAAACTAATCTCAGCCAAGATTCATCAGCAGCATCGTGCAAACAGCTCCATGGAAACGCGTCCTTTTGGAGGCAGGTCATTTATCTGGGCTTCCAAGCACTTGAGGTCGACACATCGTCTGATATGTTTAAAGTTGCTTATTCATTAGAGATGACTCTCAGTCTCATGAGATGTGAGATTAGTCATCAGGAAGGCTTGCTGGCGAGAGCGTCTTCAGTTATTGCTCAGATGGTCTGGAATGGAGACTACAAACAAGAAACAGCTGCTGCTTGGTTGGCCACTAGGGGGCAAAACTTTCAATAAATCTCCTCAGTTCATCAGTGGCCACAACTAAAATAGTTAGATCAATCACAAAGGTATCAATTGCACTAACGTAGAAATACATCTAAAATACAATGCATTAGCCAAAGTAGCCATTAGTTTCTTTTTGTGACAACAGTCCCCTGGCCTTGTGGGACATTTGGGTCCCTTAACAGCAGTCAGAGGTCAAGGAAAAAGAATTAGTGCAAACAATCCTTGTTGTGAGAGATTCAGCTTGCCAACTCATTTACCTAGTTTAACCATAGAGGGATATCAAGTGTGCGAGCTTTAAATTATAAAATCATGACAGGACATATATTTTATTTTATAATTTCATATTTTCACATTCTTCTGCATTCATTATTTCACAGAGAAAAAAAAATTAATACATCTGTACTGCCAATGTACAGTATATTTTTAAGAAATAAACGGGGAAGTTAAACGTCATTATATATCATTTACTATTATATATGCAATTTTGTTATCTATTTAAGGACACAGCAGTTATAAATGTGTGCTGATATGTTAAACGGACATGTGTCTCTCAATTAAGCTGTGTCCTTAAGTGGTTAAAATAAAATTGGTTCCATAAATAAACAATGTTTTTTGAAAATGTAAAAAAATAAAAACAATTGGAGTACATTTTACAAGAATATAATTTTTTCTAAATTTTCTAAATGTCACCATTTAATTCAAACTTGCTGATTTTTTTCAGCACACATAATACATTTATATATGACTTAAGCTGTGTCCTTAAATAGTAAAATATACAGACTGAATGAATAAATACATATGGTATCCAAGTTTTTCCACATGAGCATTTCACCTTTAATTCAATGTGTTACTTGCTGGATATTTGTAATTGCTGTGCAATATCTGATTGAAAATTATTTCTACACCATTTTTTTCAGCACGCATATTATCATGCATTTATATACGACGTTAGCCTTAAATAATTCAATATAAAATAAAAACATGAATACATTTGGTATCACAGTTTTTTTCGTAGCCTATTCTAATATAAGATTTAACTCGAACCTCACTCGCATAAGGATTTCGCCACATGAATATCTTTATCGTTACCTGTGGCAGTAATTAAATAATTCATTCATAACTTGCTTTCTTGAACCTATGGAAGTTGATCAAGTGCTGGAGTAGGAGGGGCCGGGAGGAATCTGCGCGTGGGGCTTCGCAGGAGGTAACCAATCAATACTCTCTCAATTCCTCAAAGTAACGCTGAACTTCAAGACGCTGGCTTTAAAGGGACAAATATCTCTCTTTTGCATCTCAAAGTGTCTGAAATGAGCTACACGGGCAGAGGAACTCCTCTCAGACTTGCTGTGGTGGTAATGCTGTTCTCATCGGGAACGCCGTGGACTTTCCGAGAGGAGAACGAGGATGTGGACAGGTAAAGCGTCCTTGCGGTGCGCACGCTGTCAGCTCGCTGTTTACACGAACTCAGAGGATTGAAAGTTTGTTCAGCGTGAGGCTGATTTGTTTGCGTAAAAAGAAACAGCTGACGGCTTCTTTGTCTTCCAGAGAAGTGTGTTCAGAAAACAAAATCGCAACGACGAAATACCCGTGCGTAAAATCAACAGGAGAGGTGACGACATGCTACAGGTAAGAGACTGTTTACTCCTCCATCTTAACATTATGCTTGATAATGTTTACATGTTGTCTTTTGTAATGTATGTCATGCAATATAATCGTTTTGTGTTCATTGAATTGGACGTCACCACTTCCCATATGGGACAAATAAAGAGTCTGATTGTCTGTCTGTCTATCTGTTTATTTGACATTTTTTCTAAAAAAGTTTTTCTAAAAGATCTTGTTTGCAGGTAAGCTGCCAAGAAATGATGTGTAGTTGTTTTATGATTAAGTTTGAAATGGTATCACTGGCTCCATGTCTGAAGGCAGACAGTTTTTAATGTACCGTGGTATTCTACATCACTAACAATACACAGACTCCAGCTGTGCTTTATGCATTTCTTATGTGGCAATGGAGAAAACATATTAAGTTTATATTTAGAAAATGAGACCCATATTTCTTTACTTTTAAATAGAAAATGACTCAGATTTGTTCACTCGGTTACCGTTCTCTCTCACAGATATATATATATACACACACAGACATAGAGACTTTTAAATATGCCAGATTATCACTTTCTTATTAAGTGTTTCTTCGAGAGTGACCTGTAGTGTTTCTGTTCCCAAAGCTTTCTTTTCATTGGGTTAGCTGTGTTGGTGTCTTGTGTGGGGCATGTAAAATAATCCTGTTTTCATTCCTGTGACCGTTTAGAATTAGTGAAAGAAAGCAAGGAGATATTATTCTTTGAAGGTTAGGGATTATGATGCTGGAACTTTAAGCCGGCTCCGGATGCAAAGCAGACCCAGTCTCCTCAGCTTAAAGGTGGTAACTTGACTTGCTCTCCAAACCAACTGACTTATGTTCAACACAAAAGTTTTTATGAATGTACTTGCCATCCAAGTTAACAAGGATGCGGGGTTGCTGAGCTCCAAAAGACAGAGAGCACCATAAACTTGGTCCATATAATTTGTCCTCCAAACAAGTCAATGGAATACTTTCATTCTTAATCATTTCTCTTTTGTTCCATGGAATGAATTATTACGAACGATCGCTCTAGAATAGAAATCAAGCAATAGAAATTGTATATTGAGATATTTTATACTTTCTTTTGCATCACTTAGTTGTCATCCATTTCTGTTCTATGGTGGTGCATTTCATTGCACCTGCATGCTGGAAGTAGCAAGTTAAAGCACAAACTACTACAGGCTTTTTATTTCAGCAGGCGTTGATGTGCAATGCTTTGAAACACTTGCCAAAATTGCCGTTAAGCTTGTCCTTGTAAATTCTTGGCGTGTGTGGTGCACCAACACTGGTGACCTGTGGAGTCCCTGAGTCTCTCAAGCGTGCGTGGAGAGCCTTTGCACACTGGATCTCATGTGAGCAGGCTTGCTGTTAACATTTGCTCATATGCAGATGACTAAAATGACTCAATCGCAGTTTTGATATGAGCTCATTGTAAATTAACAGGTGCAGTTAAGCCACCACACCTCTTTTCTTTGTGACTTGGCGGCTCATGATATAGGAAATATTTGTTCAGTCTATGCTTCTGATCTGACCCGATCTTCTGAGCATCTGGTCTTGTGTTAGAAACATGCCTGCAAGCCAGGGTTTGTCTCTTTAACAGATCATAATGTCAAACAGAGGAGACTGTTCATGCATCGCAGTGTGACATTTTCTTTGGTTGTTATCCATCCTGGAGTTGGATAGTTGCAAAAACTGGGCAAGGATGCAGCGCTGAAACGTTTTGTCCATCATTGAGCTCATTTTCTGAGCTATTTATTGGATTTGTTTCTGAAAATATCTATGCATGGGAGAAAGTCTTTTGGTGCTATATTGTAACAATATGCATGTGGCTAATGGATAAGATTTGTATCTGGAAAAAAGGCTGTCAGTTGATTAAATTGAAATTAAACTACCTTTTTTTTTTTTCTTTTTTTATGAAATGAACAGCATGTTTTATGAAAATGTTCCACAGTTTTTCAAATTTGAATCTTTGTTTTATTTAGTCGTCGTTTTCTTTTTGTTAATCATAATTGTATTTATTTATAATTGCAATTTTTAATATTTACAATTTTAATAGTAACATTTATTTGTATAATTATTCACAGAAAAATCTTTTGAACACCATTTATGTAAGTAATCACATTTAAGGAGTAAATTGACAGCTCTAATCTGAATGCTGTGATATTGCTGAAATGTAGGCCAAAGATGAATTAATTCATAATAAAGTGTTATTGGGAGGAAACCTTTTTACAATGGAAAGCAGTGTTTTCTAAAAGTCTGGTGTGCAGTTGTTGATAGCGTGCCATAGAATTTATAGGTCTTCGTTTTAAATGAACTGCTGCATACAAAGTGAGTTAGTACTGTAGTCTTGGATTAATAAACATTATTTTTTTCTCAGGACTGGGATCAGGGACAACATTGTGAAGCCAGATCAAAATGAATCAGACATACTGAAGGTGTTTCTGGAGAACTTGGTTCTCGGTTGTTCTTCCAAATTTTCCTGGTGGTTTCAGGCCTGTTTCTACACTCTTGAAGCATTCCAGGCCAAAAGGCAAAGGGAACCAAACAGACAAAGGCCATATCATATAAACCTCTTGTTTTTTCCCCTCACACTAACTCCTCTAGGGCTGAAAACCAGCCATGAACTTAAACATAAAGTTCATCTGACCACAAGCACTTGTTCGTCGCCAGAAGAAAGCTTTTTAATTATCGGCTGAACCTTTATACAAACTGGGAAGCCTCTAGAGGCCAGTCGCATGTCTTTCTCGACCCTCTAGTTCATCTTTAATGTCTGCTGGTGTCGAGGGAATTTATTTCCAGAAGTGTCCATTAAAAGAAACAAGATCATATTGGGGTTCCAACCCAGACATGTCTAAAAGCTCTCTTGAGCAAATGCAGATGTGTCTGGCATATGCATGGTAAGCTAAAACCTGTAGCCTGGCTTCACAAAGGTACTAGTTACCTACCGCTGAACAGTTCCAGGACGCATTGCTGAAGTACTATTAGATTTGGGACTAAAATCAGAAGGAAAAATGTTTTCCAAAATATTCTTACTGTAACAAACAGGTACGGTAGCCCCATCCCATATGGTTGAGTTGGAATTCATAAATGTGATGTCAACTACATTTTTTCTTTTTTGCTTTTACATTTTGTGAAATGAACTAAATATTAAAGGCACATAATGTATGTTTTCACCACTAAAGGCATTTTCAAAACACAGAAGTACTATGACACCATGACGGAGAATAGAACATTGGGATATGTAGTTTTCACAAATTATGTTCACGGATGAAAAGCTCATTTATGTCTGTTTAATTTTTTTAGATTTTTCCAAGCTCGGAAACGCCACAATGATATTTGTTTTCGTTTATTTGTTTCAAGATCTTCTTGCCTCATTTTGTATACATCTATGTTTTTTGGGATTGTGGGGAGTGTTATCATGATCCATGATATCGAAACTTTCGCATTTGTCCACGCGTGTTGCCATGTTGGTTCATTATTTCTTAAGAATTTCAAGAATTCAAAGAATTGGTTCAAGAATTTCCAAATCCTTAACTTTTGAGATAATGTAAGTACACAACTGCATGAAATATACAGCACTGTGCAAGTGGTTTTTGGATATTTTTTTAACAAAAAACTTACATTTTAACTCACAATTGCAAGAAAAAAATGTCAAAATGATTAGTCTCAGTTAGCTTCTTTTTTTTTTTTTATCCATGGTTGGGGAAAACCAGATTTGTAAAATGTAAACTCAGAATTATTAGGGATAAAAGTCAGAATGGCACTATAGCTGATAGCTCGCAATTGTGTGATATAAACTCAGAATTCTCTGAAAGGAAGAACTGTGGGATATGCACTTTTTTATAAATTATATTACTTTTATTTATGGTTTTATTCAACAAGTTTCTGTAATGGTCAGAGCATGGTGGTGACAAGAAAAATGTAGCACAGATTTAAAAAAAGTTGACATGCTTCTTGATATTTTTCTTAATAAAACTTACATAATTTATTAGAAACAATCCTGTTTTCCTTTTTGTTTTTAGATGTTTTGAAGTCTATCATTTTTAATTGAATTAGACTTTGCCAGTGTTCATATTTCATCAGGAACAGTTTATCTAAACTATTTTTTATGAGCATAACTTCCATGTAAACACTTATGAAATTTGGAAGAAATCTCATTTAACAGCAACACATGCGCACCATGAAGACATAAGAGAGCTCTACTGCTTAACTGCACAAATATTCAAGCGTGATTTATTTCCAACAAACATTTTAGGAAGGGTTTGTACTTCCCTTTAATATTCAATAGACACAAGGAAGTAATTGATGCGGATCACTCTCAGAGCATCTTCCCCTCGGGATTCCAGTGCATTTAATTTCATGACTTGGGCAGAAATATTACGCAATTTTACAATGATTAATGCTCTTCTTGGTTAAGTTAACCAGATGGTTCATATCAGTGAAAGTCTTCATCAATCAGCTCAAAGTGCTCATCAGGCTGAACACGCTGTCAAACAAACCGTTTTGACCACCGGCTCGTGAAATTCCCGAGGAATCAGATATTGGTGTTGTTGACCCATGAAACGAAATGGGTGATTTAACAGGAAATCCTTTGCATTGTTCTCTGCTGTGCCTTTACAATGACTGTGGGAATTAATGGCAGCAGATCAAACAGTGGTCAGTGTGCCAGTCTTTTGTCTGTGGTATTGTTTCTTTGAATGTCATATGAATTCCCTCTTGTTTGCTCATGCAGAGCTCTGGTTATAGTCTCCGTTATGGGGTGTTTTTTATAGCCACAATGATTTATCGCAAGGGTTGCGATTTCCATCTGAATGTGTATCTTTTTAAAGCACAAGTGAGTCATGGGTTCTGTAGATGCTTAAATCTAATGGACCACTGACCACCAAGTCAACACCACTCAAGCTGATTTATAAGCTTTTCAACTGGCCGGTATTTATGACAGGGATGACCCTCATTGTCCTTTCCAAAAACCAAAAAGTTAATGAATGTCCACATTTTCAGGCAGCTCAGGAACGTGCGAGTGTTGAGATCGAGTGACTGATTCTAGTTGGGACACAGCCAGAGTTTATTTGGGATCAGTTGAGCCAAGCTAGTCAAAGCATGGAGAAAACTGAATGCATTACCCAACGACCTCTGGAATTTAAGTCCCTGATGGATTCTGTGATAATTCCGATGAAAATAGTGGTGGTGGAAAATGGCGTTTGTTTTCTAGCACTCCCCTTTCATAATTTTCTCTCTTTGCTTTCTACATGTTGTCATGCCGCTGTTTCTTTCAACGCAGGTCTGGTTGGTGATGCCGTGTTGCTGTGTGTACACAGCTGTAAGCTATGAATTCAGATGTGTTCGAGAACTTTTTTCGAAATATCGGTCTTGAAGAAATTATCCAAGGTGAAAATTGTAACACCCCATTGCCATCTAAACAAATTACATCAACCTCAGACAAATTGGCTCATGCGATTTTATGAATATAATGAAACCATTATAATATTGATCTATTAAGTAGATTATTAGCTTAGATTTTCATTTATTAAAATCTCCAGTGAATCTCTCATATAAAATGCTATAAATGGCTCTGAAAGTAGCTAGGAGGGAAACTTGATGGCTAAAATAAACAACTAGTCTAAGGTATATAAATTATGCAAAAAAAAAAAGTTTTTACTGCTTGTTTTAAATCATATTTCAGACTTATACAGTACATGATCAAAGCAATACTGTGTTATTGTGAAGTGATGTTATGGTGTCACATACAAATGATGGCAATCCCTCTCACTGTCTTAGGTTCACAAAGGTTAATTTCCTGACCACAGTTTTACAAAGTTTTGCTATTAATCGGCAATTTTCTTGCAGTAATTAGAAGCAGTGGTGGTCTGTTTTGTCTCACTAGTCAAACGATACAGACTCATGGTTAGGCCGGTAATGGTTTGCTCATGCAATTAGAAGGTCAAAGGGCAACAACCTGAATAATTGGGGCCTGATGTGGTAAATACAGTAAACCATGTTGCTATATAACCAATTCCCATGACATCATTTCTTCGTTTGTAAAAATCTCATGTTTAAGTTAAGTTATATTTAAGAGGTGCAAATTTAATATGTGAAGAAGTTTTACACTTTTTTTTTTTTTTACAGTTTTACACTACTGTACACAATGTGGTGGTTGGTACTATTTTGAATTGTTTCGATTTTATAATTTTTTACAAATTTGTTTATAAACACCAGGGCTTTAATAATGTGATAAAAATACAGTAAAAACTGTAATACTGTAAATTAATATTAGTAGGTTAAGATAATTAAGATATATTAGTATTAAAATTTAGAATAGCGGTTTTCCATTGTAATATTTTTTATTTCTGTGTTGGCAGCTGAATTTTCAGTAGTCATTAGTCAGCTTATGGTGATATATAATAACACCATAAAAATGTTATTCTTTTGTATCATTAAAAGTATATTTAATGTTGTGTTTGATCAGTTTAATGCATCCTTACTTGATTATACAATCCTTTCCAAAAAATGTAAGTGTAAATGTATAACGTATATATAAATGTATAATGTATATTTTATACTGTGAGCATTTGCATAATATAAAGTGAACAATCACCTAAGTTGTCAAAAAACACAATTTTAGTTTACGTCATAAACGGTAAGTGAGTTGCTACTGTATTAAAATCCCATGACCAGTCAACTACTGCTCACTTTATAGCAGTATACCAAACATTTATGGAGTTTTGATTGTGGAGTAGATATGTGTTTATACACTTGGGAAAAGGGTATGTTACACATCCCAAATAACTCTCTGGTATCTTGCAGCCCATATTGTATGTCATAGAGTATATCATCAGCTAATTTCAGAGCTTTGTGAATAAGTGCAACTGACGTCATGTGATCCAGAACTAATTGTCTGGTACCTTTTGGCTCTGTTCACATGAAATGCTCCTGCTATAGGATGCATGTATAACTGGTGAATGTCAACCCTCAGAGACATTGCCAGTTGGCAGAGCCTCCCCTGCTAGAGTTCTGCCAGTCGTTGAGGATAAATAAATCAATGCCTCAGTTCATTGAAAAAACTCTCGGCTAAAGTGAATATAAAATGAGTCTCTCTTCATCCTGGCATCAGAGAGACCTGAGAAACTTGATGTTTAAAGCCCTTTTTTTCCCCAGTAGTTGACTGAAAAAAGAAGACCCATTTTCGGCACAATCTGAGAGTGCAGTTGAGCAACAGGGAGTCTGCAGCGCTGTTTGGGATATCTTGGCAGGCGTGCGGGGGAGAGGACGTGTTGTTTTTGTTGTGTTGCATTCCTCAGTGATGTATGAATTGCCTTGGATCTCTGGTCTTGCTCTCGTTCACGTTTGCTGATCGCGCATCATTATATCCTGTTATCCATGCTAAAGTTATCACACCTCTGTTTCTCATCAGCATTTAAAGTAGGGACGGTGGTGTCATGTCCCTAGCACTTCTCTGGTTTGTATGTGTGGCGATCTGCTGGAATTCTGTAACTTGTTTGCTGAGTTATTGTTGCATTTGTCACCAGTGGCGTACAGCATCCGTGTTTTCTACCACACACAGCTGTGCGCTCTACCGTCCTTTTGCTTTTCTGCAGTTCACTGTTCGTTTCAGTGAAATCACAAATCAAAATGCAATCAAATGTTCCCACTGCTGATATACATCTACCGTGGCACAGCTGCAGTTTTGGCTTATTAAAATCCAAAATTATTTTAGGGCAGGTTGGAACCATGAAAAACATTTCTACGTCATCTATCCAATTCAATTTCTTATCTGCGGGTTTATCAACTGGGCTACAGAATCAGATACTGAAGATACAGATACTGTACATTTTGGTAAATATTAAGAATAACAATTCAGAGTAGGGTTGGGTTGATAGACGATGGCCGTTAGACATCACAATGCTGAGCTGGCCTATGAAGACAATGCCATCGTCCATCGGGATGTTTCACATTAGACAAAGTACAATGCCAAATTGGTCGCCATCGCCCAACCCTAATTCAGAGTGCTATTGAAATTGCTACTTTAATGATTTTTCTACATTTATATTTTTATTTAGTTGTTATTGTTTGCACACATGATGTGATGCACAGAAAAATACAGCACATTTATAACAGTAAAATATGATTTATTTGTCCATATTATGTCTTTGTCACAACTAGCGCTACCACTTAAAAATAATGAAGCAACATTTGTAGTTTTGGGTGAAATTTTGATGACTTGCATCTTGGCAAGTGTTTTGATCCACCTGTAAGCAATTGCATTGGGTGTAGATTGATATCTGCCATTAATTGTAGTTTCCTTACTGCTCTCATGTCAGTTTAAAAAAACAAAAAAAACAATGCAGAGCAGATGCCGTTAACTAAAACATTTTGTCACCAGAGCAACCTGACGTTTATGTCAGAGGTAAATGACGGCCAATCACAAGAGAACGTAATCGTTAATACGAATCAAATGTTTGTTGTATGATTTAAAATCATTGCGTCAGCTGAAGATTGTGAAACCATATGAACTCCTTTTCCTTGCACTTTCGTGGCTGTAAAGATTGGAAGCGCGTTTTATCAGAGCTGTAAATAAAAGAGAAATTTTCCTTGTCGTTTCTTTTGGATGGTCTTCAGTAATTTCTCTCCGATGTTTGGAGTAACCGAAAAATTATATAGTCTATAGTCTTTTTCTCCCTAGAGCCATTTATATTAAGTTAGCCACGTTAACAAAGCATGTTGTTACAGTTATGAAGGATAGGAAAGACATAATTTGCTTTTATCTAGAAATATCTACTGGATTTATTGACTAATTATTAAATTAAAAACTGTATGTCTGCACAACACATTCTTTGCTATGTTATTCAGCTCATTTCAGATGATGTCAAGCTGTAGTTATTTGAGGTATGGAGGCATTGATTAAAGTTCTCTGAAAGAACCCGAGGCAAAGCCAATGTGAGCAGTTATTCGATTAGAGAGTTGAATATAGCATTTGACAGGTAGCTCTAAACATACCCAAATTAATAGGTTTAATATTCAATGTATATAGCAGTCTTAAATCTCTACCAGTGGATAGCGCTGGCTTTCTTCCTAGGCTTTATATGTAATGAAGTGCACTGGTATAGGAGTATCACAGCGGGATATCTTGTGATATGCCAGAGCACTGGCAAACACGCGCTATAAATGTCATATATATCTGTTCAGTCTCATTTATCATCATGAGCATGCTTGGTAAGAATTCTTCTGGTTCTCAGAGGCAGCCATAAACCAAAGCTGTAGGCAGTCTTTATTTTATTTGCAGTATAATACCATCGCGTGACTTTTTACATTAAACCAGTACTGAGTTCAATATGAAATCATTCGATTTAGTTCATTTCACGTCTTTGTGTTTGTAGATTCCCTCGTTGTGTACTAAAGGGAAAAATGCCCTATTTATAGGTTACTGTGTTTTATGCCATGCTTGAAGGGATGCTGTATTTAAGGCATGCTTGTATTCATGCAGAAATCTAAGTGAGATGTGCAGCAGTTTCCCATTCCTTTTCCTGATGTCTTTCTGGTCTCACCAGGCCAAATGAACTCACATTTTACTGTTATGTAATGCATTAAAATTTAGTGCTGTTGTTTATTGGAACAAACACACTTTATGGATGGCTTTGAGTTCCTTTTTGGTCTTGAAAGCTCTCTGTGGATTTTCTTTCCTTCCTGATTTTCTTTGTGATTGAGTGCCAGACTTGTAAGAATCTCTCCTCTTTACAGGCATGGGTAATACACAAGGCCAGTGAAGTGAACTACAGTAAAAGGTCATTTTCTTAGATTGTAATTCATTTGCGCTCTCTGCAAGAAACATAGATCATTCTCTATTCTCGATTCCCAATAATGATGCATAGTTTATAGACTGCAAGTATATTTATATAAATGGAATTAACATTTTTTAATTAAATAAAATGTAAATAAATCATCCATATTCATGTCATATAGATATTATAAAAGTAAATATTTATTTGATTAAATCAACTGCAAGGACAAGTAAGTTTATCACTTTAAAGGAATTTAATATTTTACTACTATAAGAAGTTATTAATCTGACATTTAATTTTATTTATAATTTTAATATAATAAATATTTATTTATTTATATTGTGAATAACTATAGCATCACATAATCTTTTTTCTTTCTTTCTATAAATATGGTATTGGAAGATCTTCTTTTATTTACATAGCTTATGTTTCCATAACATGCGCATTGTTCTCTTTTACTGTTCATAACATTGAATGTAGCTGCTTTGGTTGATGCATTTCTTTGCCAGGGTTGTTTTATCAAAATGATTGTTATGACCTTCATGATCCTAAATAAGTGATCCAGTTTCCATTGGTTTCCTCTTCTGAGATCAGGTTTCAGCACTACAAAAACTACCAACACAGACGAGCTTAAAGAAAAACAGACCTTCAACCAAATGGGATATAACTTGTTTAGGCTTGGATAATTATCTCTCATTGCATCTTTTGTTTGGGGCTGTGAATATAAATCTTGGTTTTTTTTTTCCCAAGTTGATTACCTATAATTTATATTAATAATGTTTTATATGCTTTGTTAATGGCAGACATGGCAGATGATGAGCTGGGTATAATTAAAGATGAAGTAATTTGGCACAAAAACAGTACAACTGGGCGTTATTATTATTTTATTTTGATCCAGACTTACATTATTACTAGCTGTCCAGACCTGTAAGTTGGGCATTGAAACGTCTTGTAATCCATGTGTTTTAACAATCAGGTCAAATAGAATGTGACTGAGCATGTTAGTAGCTAAAAATGTTGACATACTTGCCAGAAAAATGGGGAGTTGGATCCATGTCTCACTCTTTGCTGTGGATTAGCCTCAAGGTTTTGGCTTGGCAGAGGTCCACTCATCCTGTCTATGCGTTTACCGCAAACTTCCAAGCTTCTGTTAATCACGGGTGAAGTCTTAGATGATTTGTTCCTTGCTCATTATTTGCTCTTATGAATGGCATGTGTTTCTATAAACTAGTCTCATTTGCACAATGATGTGATGGGTTTGTTTGTTCATGTTCGGCTCACTTGTAAAAGCATGACTGAAACATCCTGTTTTACCAAATATTTGTGCACTGCTTGAAAAGATATACTTCTAGCTTAGGAATAATACTGGTTTAACTTCTTGGCAGCACGTTCATTGTGTACGTTGAACAGAGCTTTGTTCGTCAATTGACCATTTACCTGAAAATCACTTTGCCTGTGAGTTGTAAACAGATATTAGTGTATAATTGAATGTTTGTTTCTTTTTTAGTTTTATTAGCGAGTGGACAGGAAATGAGTGGAAGAAGGCAAGAATTTGATGGGGCAATGTGATCTCAGTAGTAATCATAGGGTTTGGTGTATAAACTAAACATTTTAAGTATGAACAACTTCAAAGAATATTGAATTAATGGAATTATTATATTGACCTAAAGGGTTAGTTCACCCAAAAATGAAGATTCTGTCATTAATTACTCACCCTCATGTCGTTCCAAACCCATAAGACCTTTGTTCATCTTCGGATCAACTTCACTTTTGCATTGCTGCAATACTTTTTTGCGCAAATAAAACAAAAAAGTTACATAATTTACTCTTCTCCTCTGTCATTTTAGAGTATCTAAAAAAGTTTGAACGTATTTGACGTAATCAGCCTGTTTACATCCGAGTAAAAGCATGTGCGTATCTGTGTTTTTTTGGCGCCTAGAAGAAAGTGTGAAAGTGCTTATGCAGTATTATTCTCTAAAATGGTGTAAGACACAAGTCATAGGAGAAGAATGGTTGAGTATCTGATGTTATTTTTGTTTTCTTTGCGCAAAAAAAAGTATTCTTGAACTGTAGCAAAACTGAAGTAAATCCACTGATGTCACGTGGACTTTTTTACCGTTGTTTTTACCATGTTTCTGGACCTGGATCGTTTCAGTTGTATTGCGGTCTATGGAGGCACAGATGGCTCTCTGATGTCATCAATAATATCTTAATTTGTAGATGAACGAAGATCTTCATGAGGGTAAGTAATTAATGACAGAATTGTGACAGGATTGAAACACTTGCCATAGATATAATTCTACTATTTAAATATTAAAATGGAACTATATAAATATCTATAATATAAAATACACTCTTAAAAATAAAGGTGTTTTAATAGGTTCTTCACGTGGATGCCATAGAAGATCCATTTTTGGTTCCACAAAGAACCACCTCTTTCTTACCTTTGTATAATCTGAAGAACCTTCTTGCTCAACAAAGAACCTTTTGTGAATCAGAGAGGTTCTTCAGATATTGAATGTTTTTTGTGGAAACCTTTAGACAAAAAGGTTCTTCTATGGCATTAGTGTAGCCTATTCATAATGATTCTTCTGAAAAAAAACAACACCACTTTTAAAAGTTTTTGGAAAACAGTGATACAATGTTTATGTATAAATTCAAGCGGGCAGCATTTATTTAAAACTTTGAAACTGTTTATTTTCTCATTTTACCTTGTCAGGACAATACTGTAATAGACCCCCATGTGAGGATGAGTCTAGTCATCACTGAAAATAGCCCGGTGCTCTAACTGTTTCAGTCCCAGCAGTACTGACAAACTCTTGGCTCTTTCTAATTGCATGAAAAATAGCACTGTCACTCAGTCTTTGCCGCACGCTTATCCTTTTTAAGCGTAATTTTGACAATATTCATTTGCCCCTGCCATGGTTTCAGGGGGGTTTTGTGTTGAATAGGTGCCAGTAGTTTGAATGCAGACTACTGAGGATTTGGCTTCCTAAAGAGAAACAGATGTTAGCTTTGGCCAGAATTAAAGCAGGATGGTTGAGACACAGGTTGATGATGTATAGGGCTTTGTACTGTGTCAACATATATATATGTATGTGTGTGCGCGCACCTTTATCCTGTTAAGTGTGTTCTAATGGAACTACTACCGTGGGCCTAATGATTATTTAAGAGGAAAATAAGAGGGGAATACATTTTGCATCAACATGACCCCTGTGTCTACACCCTGGGCAGGGTGTAAAAATATTCTGGTTCCCACATTTGAATCCGAGGCATTACGTTTAAAACTTGAGTTAATACAATGAAAAAAATGTAATAAATAAAGCATGCATTTTTAAATAAGTGCTTTTGAATTATTATTATGATTATTATTGAAAATCGGTAGTTTCGCCACTTAAAAAAAAGAACTGCTAGTAACACATTGAATTCAGCATGAAATCTTGAAGTAGATGAATGAAATAGTATTTCCTTCCAATAATTGTTTCATTTACAACTTCAAAAAGAAATAAAAACGTTTAAAACTCAAGATTGCTTTAAAGAAAACAAAGCAAATGTTTTACTGAATGTTATACTGAATGAATTAGTTTGGTTCATTTTGGTGCTTGAGAGATTTTCATACATCACACAAGGATCTGTTGAATTAGAAGACTTTTTTTCCCACCAATGCTATAAATTCCCAGCATGGCTAAATCGTGCTTATTTTAATTCTGTGTTTTTATGGAAAGACATTAAATGTGTTAAACTTCATGACTGATGTATAGTGGATAATGAAGTCAAGCATGGTTTGTCAAGAAACTGTTTATGTGGGTTTGCATAAGAAATTGTACGTGGTTCCACAAAACCACAGTCTGTTTTTTTTCCTCCTTTAGGTGGTTAACCATTTGGCTGTATTGGGACTTTCAATGCATTTTTTACTGCAAAGCATTTCGTTCCTGTTTTGCTGTCTTGGTTTATACACAATTTGTGGTCATTTAAAGTCTTAATTTATTCTCCCATTAGGAGAAAGACAATAATTTATCAGACCTCTAGGATTATAACTGGCAAAAGGAAATGTTCTAGTGCTACAGTACCAATCATTTTCTATTGCTAACAGCTGGATTTTCAACCATTTGGATGCCAGTCCTCTTTCGTTTTAGCGCATTTTGACATTGTACCTCCATTATAATATATGCTTCTGAATTTTTATATTTTTGTCAGTCAGATGGACTTTCCAGGTCATACATAAGTCACTCAGACACTTTCGGTTCAGGACATGCAAATTGTACCCACTCAGTTTTCTTGCTAAATCGCAGGGAAAAACTTGGTCATCTGATACCCATAAGCCTTTGACTCTCCAACAAATTGGATGTGAAAGAAAAAACCTCTTTGTCTGAAAATACTTTAACTGCGGCTATCGTTAAAATCGCCTTGTTGACATATATAATATATTTTCCACTTAACTGAATCATTTGTTTCCAAGCAACAGCTCTTTGTCCTGATTTGGTGTTTTTGTAAACCTCTTTTCAGAGGTCAGTGCCTCCAGGATCATTTTTTCAGAAACGATGGATGTGTTCATTCATTCATCCCATCGTTCTTTCGTGTCCTTCGGCAGTAAGCGTGTAAACGAGAAGCGGCTCAAGTGGTCAGTCCATGCACTTGACATTTTCCTGGAAAAAACTCCCATTACTGTGCAAATATTCAGTCTTTTGAGGGTTCCAGTAGTCGAAGCCCTTTCCTCATCGCTGATCTGGCCCAAGTCCAGCGGTGTAGTATGGTTCGAGTTAAGAGAGTATAATGTGAAGAAAGGACGTCCGTAAACGTGGATTCTGTATAACAACTTATGGACGGGCATGCTCTCTGTAATTTCCGGGGTTGTCAAGGTGAAAGACATCACACCGGTTAAATTCAGTGCCAGTCCCCCTTAACACGCTTCTAAAGATACCTTGACTTCCTCCGCCTGCTGTATATTGAAGCCAGACGTTGCAGATTTCTTGGCTTTTCAAGGGCTGGTGTTTGTGTATCTGAGACGACGCACATCTTTTCTTTGTTTGGTTTAATTAACCTTATCGCTTACAGGCTCAAAAGAGATATTTAGATGCTCAGATAAAGAAACTTGTTACCCACTGTGGAGCGGGAGAGAGATGGAGATGAGGGTAGAGATTGTTCCACATGTGATTACTGGCCAATAGGAGACAGAACTGCATCTAACCACAACCACATGGGCTTTGGGGGGTCTCTTCTAGAACCCTCGACTGTTGTCAGGAAAACAAAGAAGTCTGCAATTTCTAATGTCAGTGAGCATGTGCAACAACAAAAACCGAGACGTTCACATGTGCGTCTCAGGTCGGGAATTTGGAATGTGATGGAAAAACAAGACCTCACACGATAATGACATAAATATTCTGCAAACAGGTCGTCTCATGTAATTTGGGTTCAAAATGATTATCGGAGCAGTTTTAGTTTTGCTTTTCACTGATGTTTTATGTAATTATGTTGGCCAGTGTGTTAGACTATCTGCACATTCACACTCTGAAAAGTGACTGATTTAATATTTTCCGAACCACTGACAATGCTTCAGCTCGGAATGCGTTACGAAGCGTGAAGTTATTAAATTAAGCTAACCATTCACGCAGGTTTTGATATACGTTATTTGTTTAGGATAAGACCAGGCTTGACGAGAAATTTTGGAGAAACTGTCACACACCCACACACACTCACATTTTTTCTTAGGCTTGGCTGATTTTATTTGGTTTTAAAACATTTTTATTATTATCAATGTTGAACAGTTGTGAATGTCTTTTTTCCGTGGGTGTTTTTGGTGTGATCTGATTGGTTGGCAAGAGGACTTTATGAGGTTGTTTAGTCTAGTGCCCCTTTTAGTAACTTCCAGGGGAAAATTGTGCATCTCTCCTGACCTCAGAATCTCAATAGGTGCTGCGTGAATTAGATTAGGTGATTTGGAAAAACGGTTTAGGACTTGGAATGCATTTTTACATCTGAAAAATAGATAATCAACTTAAGGGGGTTAGTTCATGCCAAAACAAAAATTCTGTCATTAATTCCTCACCCTCATGTCATTCCAAACCCATAATACCTTAAATAAATCAATAGTAAATACATCGGTACAACAGCCCATGTGACATCAGTGGCTCAACTTTAGTTATGCGAGAATATTTGATTTTGCGCAAAGAAAACAAAAAAAACATAATTTACTAAACCATTTTTCTTCCCCGAGTTTTCCGCTATTTTAGAAAATGCTTAATAATGTATTCTATGTAATCAGCGTTGTTTGTGCTAAGGGAAACAGGTTTGGAATGACATGAGAGTAAATAATGATAGAATTTACATTTTGGCGTGAAATAACCCGTTAAAACATTTGATTGAACAATGATAATTATGTAACTCGAATGCAAAATGCAATCCGTTGTTTTGGAGCCACTTTATATGTAAATTGTTTTGCAGATGCTTTTGAGACGGCGTAACCAGTAAGTCCCTGAAGTATTCTTGAATTTTATATAGCCTTACACAACTTTTTCCTTGGCTTGTGCCTGACCACCACCATGGAGACTAACTAAACTTTGGCTGGTTTACACTGAGATGACTAGACAGTTCAGAAGCTTAAAAATGTGATCCAGAATTGTTCTCTTACAGAAGAGTCAATGCCTGGTCAATGCAGCTTGTCAAAGACGCTGACCCGCACAAATCACGTCTTTAGAGGAATATCCTTTTCCTTGTCCTCTGTACCTAGTGCAATTATAAAATAAACGCCAAGTCAATTCAGGCTATGATGTTTACAGTATTTTAGAGTCCCAAGGCAAATGTACCATCTGAAATTGGGAAGTGAATCAAAGAAGTGAACGTAACAGGAAAAACATTTTACTCCAGTCAAAGAGACAAGATGAATTACTCCATTTATGAAAAAGTGCAGTACCTTTCTCAATTCGTGATAAAAGGCACTTTTCTCAGGTCTGCAAAGCATCCTGTGGTTTGACAGAGATATTTTTAGCAGGGGTAGGAAGTTCCTCCAAATATGAAATACGAAAAAAGAATGGCATAAAATATTGAGAACAAAAAGATATCCAAGCACTTTTCAGAGGTAAATGTTCTTTGTAATTTATGCCTTCCTGTAACTGTATTCCCAGGAGGCAAAGTGTTTTGGAGACATAACACTAGTATTTTCCGACAGCCGTTCTCCTCTCTTGAACTTTCTGGCGAGGCCTTACGTTCTTACCGCTTGCTTGAGTAACCAGTGCACCACAACAGACATTTGGTTCACCCCTGCGCCCATTTATACGATTTATAACGGTTTATACATAAGTGCGTGTTTTGACAGATAACTTGCCACGGTGTTGCCATAGATTGCATAAAGTGACCACATCACCCAAACCTCGGTTTTTATTATAACACATGAGGCCTAAGATTGTTTGCAGACCCCAGGTGTTGATATTTAAAGGACTCCGAGAACCACGGAGGACTGAGATGGATGTCAAACTGCTATTATTGAAAATTTTGGTGATTCCCAAATACCGCTACATCATATGCTCATGGGTGTAATATAGCCTTCAAGAAAACGGCTGCAATGTGAGGTATCGTGTTATAAATAAAACTTTGAATGATTGTTGGAATAGTAGCGCTTAATCACTGTTTCATATTTTGCATAGACTGTATGTTGCACAACTTCCAAAAAATTCCCCACGCTGATCCCATGTGTTTGCTTCCAGTTCTTGGCTTGTCTATGGCGAGAGACTACGAAGCAGTTTCTGATCACATATCATAACGTAAACACTAGATAGACAAAACCAACAAGGCATTTTTTTTAAACAGTGGAGTAGACAGATCCAGTCAACGCATGCTTCCTCCGAATGACATTCGGCTGTCCGTAAGTGATTTCTGATCTAAAGTTGGCCAGCTCCAGATTCCTCTCTCGAGCTGTTTATTGCAAACAGGAGTGACGTGAAAACAATAGAGGGAGAGCAGGGGCAGAGCAACAGAGAAGGAAGATTTCCCAAAGCAACAACTCAACACAGAGATTATATTTCTTGAATATCTCAGGTTTCCTGAAACTTTTCCAGCTTGCCAGTCTTGCTCAGGAATTTTCTTGGACTTGAGTTTCTTAAAAGCATTGATTTCCATCATAGATGTGGCCGACACACCGGTTGAAACTGTGAAACCATACAAATTTGTGAACTGGTATAAAAATGTGTTTACTTCACGGTAGTGCAAATCAGCACTGCATTGTTAGGAAATCTAATCATTGTAGAAATAACGTGAAGGAGAAAATGGGAAAATGAGAGGTTTTGGAATCAAATATTGTATTATATTATATTATATTATTATAATTCTGTTCTATTAATGTGCTTTTGATAGCTGTTCAAATTATGTGATATTATTTGATTATTTCAAGCTAAATTTATATATATATATATATATATATATACAGGTCCTTTTAAAAAAATTTGCATATTGTGATAAAGTTCATTATTTTCTGTAATGTACTGGTAAACATTAGACTTTCATATATATATATATATATTTGATATATAATATATTGATTGAAACCCAAAATTCAAAAAATTTGCATATTTCAAAGAAAAGTGTTTTTAATACAAAAAAAGTCACCCTTCAAATAATTATGTTCAGTTATGCACTCAATGCTTGGTCTGGAATCCTAGAAATGACTGCTTCAGTGCGGTGTGGCATGGAGGCAATCAGCCTGTGGCACTGCTGAGGTGTTATGGAGGCCCAGG